>CP139506.1:365683196-366283196 GCA_021014915.2 Artemisia tridentata subsp. tridentata
TTATGTAAGAATCCATATTTGCATTACTCTACCATTATATAGCAGTTGGATATCTTCCAAAATGCAATATCAGAAGTATCATAGTACTCGTGTAATATATTCAAGTGGTCATCACTTGAATTACTGGTATATTTACTAAACCTGGTCATAATTTATAGATCAGGTCTCACACAAGTTATAGACACACAAGACGACCTATATTCTTTGAGTATTCAAAATAGGCAACACCTCTACCTCTATTTTAAATAGATTTCTAAAGACGTCATTGGAGTTCTAGCTAGGCCGGAATCCCCCACATTGAACCTCTCAAGAATATTGTCCTTATAGTGTTTTTAACTTCAAAACACATCCATCTGGTTACATATGATCTTAGTTCCAAGAACCATATCAATCAACCAATGTAGTTCTTGTCAAATCTTGACTCCAACATTTCATTAGTGGATTTGTTCATCTTGATATCACTTCGAGTGATAAGTATACCATCTATGTATAAGCACACGACTACATATATACCAGTGATTTATTTTTCCCACATACATCCATTAATTTTGAATCCATGTTCTGACATGACGTGGTAGAAAATTTGGATATCATTGTTTGGGAGCTTTTCCTAAGTCGTATAGTGACTTAACAAGCCTACAAACTTTGCTCTCTTGTCTAGGAGCCATGAAACCCTCAGGTTGGTTCATGTAGATTTCTTCTTCTAAATCCCTGTTTAGAAAGCAATTCTCACATACATTTTGGCAGACTTCCAAATTTCTTAAAGCAGCAATAGCAAGTACCATCCTAATATAGGTTATTCGTGTAACTGTCGAATATGTATCAAAGTAAGCTAGACCTTCTCGTTGTATAAACCCTTTAATTATCAATCTTACTTTATACTTCTCAATGGTTTTACCGACAACCTTTTGTAGTTGTTAGGTATAAACCACTTGTAGCCTAGTGGTTTACCACCAGGAGGTAAATGCACGAGCTATAATGTATCATTTTTGTAAAATATAATCTATTTCACATTTGATGGCTTCTTTCCATTGAGCCCCTCTTGAGGAAGTTACCATTTCTTTGAAAGAATTATGTTCATTTTCTACCATAAAAGAAACAAATCAGATCCAAACAATTTTTCGGTTCTTGCCTGTTTGCTTCTTCTAGGTTCAACCTATTCTTCTGGGTTGATCTTGTCTCACATCATGGAGATCATAATCAATCCCGTGTTGTCACTTATCATGAACAACATTATCATCTTAATGTCTCTCATCATGAAGGACATCATCATTTAGTTGCCTCTCATCATGGACAACTGTATCGTCTAGTCTAGATGAACATCCATTTTTCTCAGATAAATAAGGAAACACAGTTTCAAACAATGAAAGTTTTCCTTGATTCCATTATCGTATCTTTGTATATATTCAGATTTTCTGAATCATATACATATAAATGATAAGCACTATTGTAATGAGCATATCACAAAAATATGCAATCCACAGTTTTAGGTCCAATATTTTGAACCTTGGGTGTCGGGACAAATAGACACCCCCCACATTCGTAAGTACTTATAGGATGGTTATCATCCCATCCATAGTTCATAGAACTATCTTCTTTTCCTTACAAGGGATCTTATCTAAAAGATAAGTAGCCGATAGAATCGCTTTCCCCCACATGCCATGGTTTAAACCAAGACTTTAATAACATGGCATAACCATATCTTTTAAGGCACGGTTCTTTTCATCCAACAATTCTGTTGAGGCGTATAAGGAGCAATAAATTTGTGTCTTATTCCAATGTTTATCACATACATTTGGAAATGGAGACACATATTCACCTCCGTTATCACTTCGAACCGCCTTGTTTTCGATAATAAGTTGATTCTCAACTTATTTGTATAGATCAATCTTGTCTATATCCTTACTCTCAAGTAAGTATAAATAGCAATATTTTGTACTACCATCAACAATTACGATGAAGTACCCGCTAATTACTACCTTAGTAGGTACCGATTCCAAATCACATAAAACCACGTGAATCAAGGTTTCAGTTAATTTCCGGTCAACCGAGTGAAAAGACAATCTTGTCAATTTGGCTTCAACACAAGTTTTACTTTTATAATCCGTGTTCGTTCATTTAATTAAACAACGTATTGAGTTAAAATTTACATGTCCGAGTTGGCCATGCTATACATTTAAAGAATCAAATAAGCTGAATTCATACTCATTTTATTAAAACAACCATTAAAAAAAATGAATTCAGCTTAAACATTTAATGAAGGGCATCCCGTACCGACCAAAATTTTGTTCAATGTTAACTCAAGTTTATTTGATTAAATAAAAGAAAGCCAAATTTATTAAGCAACCATCCAGACACAAGATTCCTACGAATCTTTGGCACATACAACATGTTGGTTCACTTAAGCTCTTTTCCACATGTGAATTTCAACGTCACATTTCTTTTTCCCTTGCTATTAGCAGTTGTAGAGTTGCCCATAAATTGCATCTCTCCATTTTCTGCTGCTTTGAAAGAGTTAACCAAACTCTTATCAACATACTCATGGCATGATGCCCAAGTGTTAATCCACCATGTCGGATCCCGCCTTGGCAACAATTTTCATGTCATTCAGGCCATTTAACCCATAGTTATGGCACATAAAATCTGAATGCTTTAAAGCATCTACCGTACACATAACTCGAGTATCGGTCTCCCTTTCATCAAGTTCGGGAGCAGATCCTTTAGATGTCACTCGTGACATTCCAAACATTCTGTTAATACGAGATTCCGTTATTAGTCTAAAACTAAATTTGGAATAATTAACAACTTGATATATCACAAAGTGTTTCTTAACAAAATGATTACATCGAATTTTGTTTAAAACACTACTGTTTTGTAAGATCCATTATACAAAACCGCTTTTAAAGGAGTCTTTCTATTAAAACAATTAAACAATATGGCATATTACATAATGTTTTAAACAAAAACAAATTTGTAATATGATTTTGTCAATCTTCTTTAAGAATATTTTAATAGATCTGTAACACATGGTCTAATTCTACAATGAAACTCGACAAGGTTTCAAAATAAATTTACTCTTCCAAAGAAACTCAACAAGGTTTCTATAGATCTACTTTCATATGCATAAAGTTTCAAGAACTATATTTAGTTTATAATTAAACTCAACCTGGTTTAAATAAGCTAAACAAGTCAAAGAAACTTATCCACCAAAATATGATAACAGCTTATATATTATCAGATTTTGTTTCAAACAGACTCATCTTGGGTTCTAGTAATCTAATAAAATAGCAACTTGTATTTTATGAGATTTGTTTCAAAGAAACTCCACTTGGTTTCAATGAATCTGATTTCATCATGATTTGCAACCATGTTAGTAATCAGCGCACCAATTATATTCACAAGATTCACTAGGGTCACAAATTATGTTCTCATCAGTTAACTTGTGAATATTTAAACACAAAAACAGTTAAAACAATATGGTATCTAATAAACTCGACATGGTTTATGTAACTTGTACCAAACATGATTCAAAGAAACACAAAATTGGTTTCAATAAATCCAGATTTAAACAATAAAATACGTAATAAACAAACTAAAAGAAATCAGTTTGAAAAGAAACTCATCATGGTTTCAATATAAACTGATTCAATAAACTGTTTTAAAAATCGTTTATAAATCTGTTAATTAAAATTCTGTTTAGTTATAAAACTGATTTTCAAAGAAACACAATCTTGGTTTTAGCAGAAAAACAGTTTGTATAAAATCTGTTAATTAAATTAATCCGATTTTAATAAAAGTGTTTTAATTATGTTACACAGAATCTGTTTTAAGATTGTAAGGAAACGGTTACACTTTATTAATAAAATCTAACTTACAATAAATAAAATTAACAGTATATAACTAACAGAAAATTAAATACAAACAGAATGTAAGCAAATAAACGATAATTAAATAAAACAATAAACTAATAAAAAGACTTACTAGATCACCAACGGAGATCAGCAACGAAGCACTACAAAGCCGAGGCACGTGTTTGACACGCTTCCCTTAAAACAGATTCGCCGTCTGTTTCCCAGGGTACAACAGCCAAAACAGTAAGTTGTACTGTCGGACTTAACTAAACTGCCAGGAATTTCATCTTAAGAGATGCGTATTCCTTATGTTGAAAATCAATAATACTTATTGATTTGATGTGTGTAAACTTGTGAAATTATGGTCTCTATTTATATACAATAGACTCCCTCTAAGTTTACCCATCCCACCGATGTGGGATTGAAAATAAACTATTTTTCCTCTTTAGTCATGGTACCGAATGACTAACTTTGTGACCCGATATATCATTCACATCAACTCTATTTTGGACACATAAAGGCTTATTGCGAAGCTCTCTTCGAGGAGAACGCAAACCTACAAACAATTACTTATATATATGACACATACATATAAATAATTGTGTCCAAAGTTGGTCAAAAGTCACTTTTGCCAACTAATTTTCCAACAAAATGCTTGTTTACTTTTTTTTTTGCCCATAAGAGAATATCAATTTAATAAAATACTTACAGTCATCGTTAAAAGTTTCTACATAAACAACCTTATCTCCGCATAAAAGTATAAAACAATTAAAATGCAACTATATGGCCTGATTCACCAATTTAATCGTACGGCCACAACATATAAATACCATATAGGGTTTAATTTAGTTTTCTTTTTTACTTTATGGTGTTCACGTAATCGGCTTTTTTTTGCAAATGGTAGAATGTTCACCACATGGATTTGTTTTTCAAGGCAAACATATTCGAGACCAAGAGGCAATCAACGTTTATTAGACACATATTTATATACATTGTATTACATACTTTGTCTCACTTATAACTTATTTTTCGGTTAAAAGAAAATATGATATCGTTTACGTACATTGTTCTTTCTCAATATATACACGTACTTATCTTTTCTTCCACAAAACCCTCTAAAATCCCGTGAATTTCACGGGTCTATAAGCTAGTAAATACCATATAGGGTTTAATTTAGTTTGACGTACGCCTTAGAACCTTGATAAAGGAATTCAAAAGATGCATTATGCAACATTATTATGTTATTATTGTACTTCTTATATTGTGTGTATATGTGTAGTATCCAATACTTAACTTGTGTTTAGTCTATCAAGTGTCAAAGACCTTAATTTACAGGCACTGGCTGTTAAAAAAAATAAAAAATAAAAAAATAAATAAATAAATAATTTTGATAACTTTATAGGATTAATGACTATCACTAGCTAGTAACATGCAACGACTTGATTAACAATAAAATCTAAAATCAATATTAATCTCTAACAAATCTAATGCATATATAACATGAAAAGAATGCCTTAGAGTTAGATCGCAATATGATCTGATCAAACAAACTTATACATACTTGAAGCTTGAATTAATTTGACAAAATTTAATGATTGTTATGGATACTTCTATAAGACTTCTTTCTCACCATATTTCAAATATAATTCATAGACTACATGCATTTGAACTGATCGTAATTATGTTCAAGTTTCATACATCACTTTGATATACCCCACATCATAGAACCACACATATGAAAAACTAAATGGCACAATCTAAGCTAAAACATCTTATTCGTGTACACGATATCTCAATTTTCTCAATTTTTCTTAAACGTTTTGGTTATTAATAAATAAGAAAAATAATAATAAGTAACATAAGAGGATGTATAATTAGTTATGTACAACTGACACTAAAACAAAACTTTTAAAGCAAGTTTATATCAGTTAAGAGTTATATACATCTTATAAATTGATAATTACAAGTAAACTAACAATAATATTTGGCTTATCATACACATTAGAGTGCGAGCAGACTAAGGGTTTTTTTTTTTTTTTTTTTTTTTTTTTTTTTTTTTTTTTTTTTTTTTTTGGTTTTCAAATTGAAAAATAACTTTTATGACAATAATATGGATGCAAAATACTAATTTACTTTATATTGTTGTACATACTCACATAAAATTCAAGTGAATCAATCTGGTGTTTATCAACAACTACTTGTAAATTATTGCTATATTTTTACTTTTTAGTATTAAGTGACCTGTGTTATAGATCGAATCTCGTGAAAGTTAAGAAACATGCAAAATATTCTTAAAATCTACCACATGACGTAAAACCTCAATAGTGATCTAGGATGTGAAAACAAATTAAGCAATAAACAAAGGGACAGCTTATCCCCACCCCCCAGAAAATACCGGTTACACCCCCCCCCCCCCCCCTACTTTTTGCCTTTTTTTATTTTTATAATTTTGTTTATATAAAAAAACTATAAACCTGAAAGTGTAGAACAGAAAATATAAAGTTTAATAAGTCAAACGCTTAAAACTGTCAGAAATACGGAACAGAAACTGACAGAAAACTGTGTTATACTGTAAATTAATGGAGAACAAAAGGAATAAAGGACAAAACCCCCTTATGTGACATCGGGTTTGTATAGTAGGCACCATATACAAATCAAAACATATAACATATAGGTTGTGTTATCCTAACACCCCTTGTAGGAGGTGTCCCAATGATTGGGTGTTGCCGCCGCTTGTACTGTCTGCTTTACGGAGTTGTACAATTTGACTAAAATAGAGGGTCCCACATATAGGAGGTGTTACCCTAACATAACCCATAACATATAAATATGTACTGTATGATGTTATTGACTGTAACTAACATTAGCGAGATCCTCATATAAAACAAAAGAACAAACATAGAGAAGAATCATGCAATTCCTAAGAGGATTGGCAATGGGCACTAGATAGTACTAAACGGGATTGATCTAGCACTAGATCACCGCTGATATTAACACTAGATGGGCCACTAGATGATTTTTGCTAGATCACATCTAGCACTAGACCACCTTCATCAAACGGCTATTTTTTGAAATGGCTATTTTTTGAAGCATAAATGACCATCATATGGTAGTACATCAATAGCCAACCACCTTAAAAGTGCAATAAGTGAAACAACCAAAAAAGTTAAAATGCAATAAGTGATAATACAATAAAGCTGCTACAACCAAAAACCCATGCACTGTATAAATTAATAACCATCATATGGTAGTACATCAATAGCCAACCACCTTAGTAGTTTGCATTAAATTTTAGTTGACAGAAATTAATCATAACCCAAAGGGCTATTTTTTGAAACAGCTATTTTTTGAAGCATAAATATTGTACAAGTTTTGCAAACAAAGATCAATCACAACCCATTGCACATTTAATCAACTAAAAAAAAACCAACCCAACCAATGATCAACTAAAAAAAAAATATGGAGCCTAAAAAAAATAGGGATCCTAAGAAAACCAACCGAGTATCGAGGGGTGTATTTCGTCCTCGAGTTCAATCACAACCCGTTTACCGCCCCCAATTGTACGAATCATCTTCTCAATCACAACCCGTTTACCGCCCCCAATTGTACGAATCATCTTCTCAATCACAACCCGTTTACCGCCCCCAAATGTACGAACCTCAATCTCCACCATTTTTCTGCACCCAACAACCCCTCCCGCAATTGCCTACTCACTTCGACCCGTTTGAGCCGCGGTATACCCAACAAAAAAGGCGTGAACGGGAAAGCGCTCTGTTACCCATTCGTGATGATACTGATGATGATGAAGATTTCGACCATGTTGACATGGTACCCGAGACACAACCACTTAATGAAGAAGCCGAAGAAGACGAAAATGTCGAAGAAGTTGAAGCCGAGGTGGTGGTAACGCGGCCTCAAAAAAAAGTCAACAAGATTTGGACGGCCGAGGAGGAGGAGACGTTAGTTAAGACTTGGATTAAAATTTCAGTGGACAAATAAGTTGGCGACCGTCAAACAAAGCAGGGATTTTGGAAGCGAGTTCTAAAGCACTATCAAAGCCTTATGGCGAGAAGCACACGCACGAAAGATCAATTGAACGCGAAATGGATTCCTATGAACGCGGCTATCGTTGCTTTCAACGGTTACTTCCATCAAGCGGTGCGTATCAAACAAAGTGGGTGCAACGATCTACAAATCTTTGAGAGAGCCAATGCCGTTTTTGAAAAACAGTTTAGGAAAGCGTTCCCGCATTCTAAAGCGTGGCACATTCTCAAAGATCAACCAAAGTGGCTCGAACAACCGGTGATTGGTCCGACTCAAGAATCCCAAGGATCTAGCAAGAAAAGAAAGTCGTCCGACTCAAGTAACGCTCAAATGCCAACAAACGAGGAAGATTTCGACTGTCACTTACCGAACCTCAACGATAACCCTGCTCCATCACGTCAATCGAGAGGCAAAAAAAAGGCGAATTATGAAGATTCAAGCCGAAGTTCGATTCGTGATACCTTCGCAAGTTACACGGCCGAAAAGGAAAGTTTATTGAAGACGCAGCTGGAGGTTCAAAAGAAAAAAGATGAAGAATATTTCAAGTTTATTGACATGGAGGTCTACAATCGTGACATAAAGTTCGTTATGGACCCGCACGACAATATCCCAGAACCGACTTTTAAAGAATTGTTCATCAGTAGGAAACGCGAGATATGCGCCAAATACGGTTGGCCGTGTAGTTTGTAGGATTCTATGTTTTTAATTTCGTTTTAAGTTTTTTTTTAGTAATATTTTATGTAAGGTTTTTAATTTTAATAGAATTTAGTTATTTTATGTTTTTTAGTAATATTATGTAATGTTTTTTAATTTTAAGTGAATTTTAGTTTTGTTTTAAAAAAAATAAAATAGAAGTGAGTGATGGGATGTAGTGAGTGATGTGCTGCCAACAAAAATATGGGTGAGTGATGGGAGAGAGAGTAAATGATGTGGCATAAGAGGATTGATTGAGAGTGCTAGATGAGATGTAGTGCACTAGATGGGTTGCCAACCCCCTATGTAAAACGAGTATTGCTAGGAAAATAGTTGATGCCCATTTACGTTCTGTAAGTAACCGCAAATACTCGTAGGCTAATAATATTCTAAAGATCATTAAGTAAGGGGCCGTTTACTTTCAACTTAATGTCCTGTTTGGTAACAAAACTGGCTGGAAACAAGAAACTTTGGTGTTTCTTTTTAACTTATTGCAAAAGAGAATCCTTAATGTGGAAGGGGGCAAAATTTGATACTGTTTCTATTCAGGACGTCTTAATACGATTTTTTTCCCGAACTAGTGTAGGTGGAAAAAATAAATTCGAAAAATTTAGAAAACTTCGAAAAAATTTATAAAAATTCAAAAAAAATTTAAAAATTCGAAAAATTTATAAAAATTCGAAAAATTTATGAAAATTCGAAAAAATTTATAAAAATTTTAAAAAAATTCAAAAAAATTTAAAAATACAAAAAATTTATAAAAATTGAAAAAATTTATAAAAATTCAAAAAATTTTAAAAATACAAAAAATTTATAAAAATTCAAAAAATTTATAAAAATTCAAAAAAATTTATAAAAATTCGAAAAATTGATAAAAAATCAAAAAATTCGAAAATTTTATAAAAAATTTATAAAAAATTGAAAAAATTTATAAAAATTCAAAAAATTTATAAAAATTCAAAAAAATTTATAAAAATTCGAAAATTGATAAAAAATCAAAAAATTCGAAAATTTTATAAAAAATTTATAAAAATTCAAAAAATTTATAAAAATTCAAAAAATTCGAAAATTTTATAAAAATTTATAAAAATTCAAAAAAACTTATAAAAAATTTGAATTTATTAAATTTTTTTTCGAATTTTTATAATTTTTTTTGAATTTTTAAAAAATTATAAATTTTTACAAATTTTTTGAATTTTTAAAAAATTATAAATTTTTATAAATTTTTTGAATTTTTTAAAAATTTTAATAAGTTTTTTCGAATTTTTATAATTTTTTATAAAATTTTCGAATTTTTTGAATTTTTATAAATTTTTTGAATTTTTAAAAATTTTTCGAATTTTTAAAAATTTTCGAATTTTTTTAAAATTTTTATAAATTTTTTCGAATTTTCATAAATTTTTCGAATTTTTATAAATTTTTTCCACCTACACTAGTTCGGGAAAAAACTCGTATTAAGATGGTCAATTAAGCATAAAAAAGAAACAACATATATCCACACAGGACCTAACTAGAAACAGTACACATATATCCACACAGGACCTAACTAGAAACAGGAAAAAAAAGAAACAGCCCCTAAGTAAGGCTGAATGCAGTAAGGAGGGTCAATCCCTCTCATTTTCTCTGCCACGTCAGCTTTCTCTCTCCAGCGACCTTCAGGCGATTGGGTGCCCCAGTAAGGCGACCTTCATCTTTTTTTTTTTTTTTTTTTTTTTTAACACAATTTTTTTTTTTTTTTTTTTTTTTTTTTTAACACAAACTTAAATTTCATTAATAATTAAAACGTTACATAATAATTCAAATAAATTTTCAACTTCTTTCAACTAATAAATTTTTTTAATTACATTACATTTTTTTTTTTCTTTTCCTTCTTTTATACTCCCTCCGTATCAATTTATTTGTCAGGAGAAAGAAAATACAAAGTTTAATAAAAGTGGGGCCACTTTAATTTTCAACCATTAAAATGGAATATTCCTCCACTAGATTCTCTAGTTTTTACTAAATAAGGAAAGTGGACAATTAATTTGAGACATCAATAAAAGAAAATATGGACAAATAAATTGAGACGGAGGGAGTATAAGAATTTACAAATAATATCAAAAAAAAGTACAAAAGTAAAAAAAAAAAAAAAAAAAAAAAAAAAAAAACACTTCACCATCAACCTTGTAAACACACACACATTCAAATTTTTTATTTATTTTTTAATCCTAGCCCATAGAACAAAACAAATAAAACCACAACTTTCACTTGGAACTCAATCGATCGCAACACCGATCCTTATTCTCAAAACTTTGGCAATCGATCGATCACCAAAATCAACCACAACAAGGGCGATCGATACCGATCGATTCAAACGATCGATTCAAACGATTGCTATTACTGCAAGCAGCCTAAGCAAATGGTATTAAAAAAAATTCTCGTAATCGCTTTAATTGGTCTATGTTTACGTGACATATTTTCTGTCTACGTTAAAAGTAAGTCACTTGTTAGGCTGTGTGTAATGGGGCGTGATTTGCCCATTTTTGCCCCAATTAGCGCTCATTTCGCGCCCCTCCTGATTACACATGGGCGCCAATTGCCCAAAAAAACTCCTAGGCACCAAATCATTCACGCCCCGCCCCTCCTCTTTTCCAAGAATTCTAGCAGTTCTTCAGCTTGTATTTTTAGTTAAAGATTCATTTATGGGTTTGTAAAATATGAAGATAATAACTTTTCATGTGTTTGCTGGTGTTCTTGGGTCTCCATTGATGATGAAAAAGAAAGCTTTATTTTAGAAGTAGATGAAGACATGAAGTGTGTAGGTGTAGAAAAAAGTGGTTGAGATCTTTTCATGTGTTTGTTGGTTTTTATATAATTTGTTGGTACAGTGATCGGTGTGTAGGTGTAGAAATAAAAATGGTTGAGATCTTTTATAAAAAGTATTATTTGGTTGAGATTTTTTATAAAATGTATTATTTGGTTGAATTAAAAAAATGGAAAAAGAAAAAAAAATAGTGACATGTGTCAAAATTTGCCTCACCCACCATTACACACCTAAACAATTCAAGCCCTTTGCTGACTGGGCTGACACGTGTCAAATTTTGCCCCCATGTAAACCATTTACCATTACACATAGCCTTACTATTTTAATGGATATATCCTTGTGAATTCTAGAAGTTATGTAAACTTGCAGATAACCGAGTTATGTAAACTTGCAGATAACCGAGTTATAGATGATAAAAATTTAATGACATGCCTTTGTGAGACGGTAAAAAAAAATAAAAAATGATAGCGTGCTCATAACGTGTTAGAACAAAAGTTGAGAGAATGAAAAGTATTCTTCAATTGATAATAAACTAAGAGATTACGAAAGTATATATAAGACAAACAGTAGAGTAAAAACCCTTAGGGGGGAGGGAGTGGACTCGGGGAACCAATCGGCAAACCCTGGTGCCGATTGGCACACTGCCGCCGCTACTCGGTGCCGATTAAAATGGGACACAAATTGGTGAAGTTCACCAATGAAGAAGAGGAGCGTGCAGTGGGAAAGCAACAATCATATTTGACCAAAAGTTAAAAATTAGCCGTTTGGCTTTAAAAAAAAAAACTTTTTTTTACCTCTTTTTCAACAACAATTTTCACTATAAAAATACCTCATTTTCTCAATCAAAATTCAACACAAATCATACATAAAAAAAAAAAAAAAAAAAAAAAAAAAAAAAACTACACAAAATCATGGATCCAAGAAGTGGTAAGAAAACAACCTCCAAAAAACAAACTCGATCTCACCCCAATCGCCCGGTTTATCCACCACCGCAACAAACTCCATATCCAAACCCATTCTTTCAACAATTTCCACAACAATTTTCTACATCATCTCCCAACCAATTCTCTCAACCATCAACCCCTTACATTCCATAACCCGCATCTCCACATCCTTATTTTCCGTATAATATGGGCGCCAACCCTCCGCCAATGAATGCTCAACACTACAACATCAATACGACGTCCGAGTGGTCCCCGTGGGACGAACCTCAAGCCGAGGTTGTACCCGAAACGCAACCATTACCCGATATACATACTTACTTTTATTTAATTTTATACACTTTTTGTTTACTTACTTTTATTTAATTTTATACACTTTTGTTAACTTACGTTTGTTTATTTTTATGTAGACACCGATGAAGAAGATGAAGACGATGACATTCAAGAAGTTGATGTGCGAGGAAAGAAAAAGGCAACCACAAAGGCGAAGCGTGAACATTGGACGCCCGACCAAGAGGTGGCGTTGGCAAAGGCTTGGATTCAAATCTCCGAATGTAAAAGATTCGGGAATGAGCAAAATAGGGAAGGTTTTTGGAAGCGGGTTCTCGAGCATTACGCGACAACTGTGGGAGGTACTACCCGAACCATTCATGGTTTGACAACGAAGTGGAAAGCAATGAACCACGCCATGGGTATATTCAACGGCGCCTACATCCAAGCGGTATAATTTTATATTTTTTAGAATTATATACTTTTTAGAATTATATAGTTTTTAGAATTATTGTACACTTTTTTTGTTTATGGAATTGTGTAGGATCGTGTTAGGGGTAGTGGGTGTAGCGAAGTGGACGTCATGAAAGTCGCCCTGAAGGATTACAACACCCGAACAAAAAGTAAAGATTTTGGTCATATTCCGGCATGGGAGATTGTGAAGGATCACGATAAATGGAAAGAGCAAGAGTGTTTTCAAGAAATTCCCGGCATGGGTTGTGTTGCTAGCGGTTCATCGAAGAGGAAGTTGGGGGAGTATGAATCGGGTAGCAATGACAACATCTTTCCCGACATGAATGAAGACCCCTCCCCTCCAATTGAATCAAGAAAGGCGAAAAAGAAGCAAGCGGCGTCCTCTTCGTCGGTCCATGATGTGGGCGAAGACATTAGCTCATACGCAAAAAGAAAGACAAAATATTTGGACATCAAACAAGAGAAGGATCAATTGGCGGCAAGTTTTTGGGCTACACAACTTGACGCGACCAAGTCAAAGGTTCGCCAACGGGATTTGAAGTTTTACACCGACCCGCACAATCACATAACCGATCCCGCTATGTTGGAACTCCTCCTACAAGAAAAACGTCAAGTTGCCGCAAAATGAGGATGGCCATGTAACTTTTAAATTGTAGTTTCGTTTTTAATTAATGTTTCGTTTTAAGTATTGTAGGATTTTTTTTTAGGTTGTGTTTTTTTTTAAGTATTGTAACATGTACTCTTTTTAATTTTAATGAAAAGTGTTTTTTATTTTTATGTAGTTTGTATTTTTATATATTAAAAAAAAAATGTAGTTTGGTGACCACTCCCTCCATTTTGTTGTGGGTTTGGGGTGATTTGGGGACTTGGGAGTTGGAAGGTTTTTACTGGTTGTTGGTGACGTGGCGATTTTGGTGAACTTCACCAATTGGTGACCACTCCCTCCCCCCTTATAGCTAACTGGGCCATGGGCCTCTTATGAGCTATATTTGTAGAATAAGGACATCCACTAAATAATTATCCATAACAATCTTTTAATTAGAAAAAAAAGGTATATGAATAATTTTAAAGGATATGAATAACTCAATAACCTTCTCTTAAATTAAGAAGATGATCTAATCTACATATCACTTAAAGTATTTCTTTATATTGTGTTCTCAACTCTAATTTTAAAGATTATAAAAGATTCAATTTTTTATAGAAGTAAAGAGGCGTGAAAACGGAAGTACATAATGCAAGTTCAGAAAGTAAAAAAAATTGATGATAAGATACCCTTTCACAAAAAGGTTTTTGTTTGTATTTACAAAGGGACAAGACTAAATTTATAAATTAACAATATCTCTGCTAGTTATAAAATAAATTTACCTATAAAATTTCTTACAAATGAGTAAAGTTGATTCTCCAAAATACCCCTTAAACAATTAACTTACATGCACGATTAAAAAATGGTAACAAGATTTACCATTAATTTAATAACTTAAATATTGTTTAATTCTCACACTTTTATATTCTTCGTTTTTGACCCATAATATTTTTTTCTCGCAATGACTACAAATTAAACCCGCAAGGTTACACCAAAACCACAAGTTTGCAAGTATAATTATTTGCCGCTATACACTGTCGCTTTGCACGTGTATTCGTCCAGTAATTAAAAATAAGAGCATGAGGTGTGGTCACATTTGGACCTTGCCATTCCGACGTGGCTTGCCAAATGGCGCCGCCATTTGCACGCCACTGCACCAGACTAGAAGCTCGTCATTTCCCACGCGAGTCAACTCACCCCACGCCATTTTCATTTCTTAAATTATTTTTATTTTTTATTATTATTATTTTTATTTATTATTATTATTTTTATTTTTTTTATAAAACATCACTTCATTAGAAACATATAGGATTTACAAAAAGTTAGTAGGGAGCCGAGATACTAATTGGACTCCCACTCCTCTAGCAATAGAAAAACTAATCCTACTAAAAATATGAGCAGCAGCACGTGCTCCAATGTCTTGAGTCATCGAAAACTATTATTATTATTTATTATTTATTTTTATTTTTTGTGAAGTGTATGTGTTTTGTAAAGTGTGTGGGTGTTTTGCAGTGAAGAAGATGATACAATGAAGAAGATAAGCTACGGTGGATAAGAAAATGGATAAATAAAAGTATACATAGTGTTTATGCAACAGGAAAACCGTCATTTTCCGTATTTCTTGATTTAATTTTTCTGAAATTGTTAGTTTAAGTTCATTTACATATGAGCAAGCCAATCTGTGTTAGAAGTGTAAGGAAGTGTTTGGTTTGAGGGTTTGGCATGGGTTTTAGATTGATGTGACTCAAAACATTCGTTTGGTTGTATATTTTGGAAATAGGAATGGAATTAGTAATGATAGATTGATAGATTAATAAATAGGTGGGTTTCACTTGAAACCTGCGGGGCTTCATTTTTTTTCCTCTCACATTCTTAACTTTTTTATTATAATATAATATTTAAATACAATATAAAATTTAATAAATTATATATAATAATATATTTTCTCTTTCCTACTTTTTTCTCAAATCTTTGTCACATCTTTCAAATCTTTCCCAAATCTTAATCCAATTCCAATCCCACTTACGAACCAAACACACCCGTGTTAGAAGTGTAAATCTTTATTCTTGATTGTCTTGTATTAAGAATTCCAAAGTTGCAACATTTTCATTTGAAACGTGAATTAACGTATGCGTAGCTAGTTTATACTAATTTCTCATCTTATAATAGTGGAAATATAAATGCCAAAACGTTAGTGTCACAATGCTAATAGGATCATGCTAGCAAGTAATTTGTTTGATATGCATTTGGTCTAAAGAGTGTAAAAGCCATACCACGCGCGAAGCAATGATGTTCAAGTAGCTGAAATTGGTAGTCATGTCATGTGGCAACTAGCCTCTATGATATTTCATGTCAATGAGCTTTATGTTAGGATAATCAATTAGGCCGGCCACAATGGCCCGCGAAATATAAGTCGGTCATCATCAATGATCGATTTATAGATAACACACTCTTTGTGGTGATTTGGTCACAAGTTGGTCGAGCAAGGTATAAAACATATATTGGTCTAATTTGTGACCGATTGTGTACACCTTTCTTTCTTCTTTTTTTTCTTACATAAAATATAATACAAACAACAAAAAATATTACCAACACTCTGCTTCAAATTCAAATTAAATGCTACCGTACGAGCGGGAGGATTCAAAATTCAAATTCAAATTCAAATTCAAAAATTTCCCTACATATACACACACTCTTTTGTTTCTCATACACACAACTAATACACACAATTCACACACACATATCTTTCCCAACAATTCCCCAGTCCACAACAATGTCTCGCAAAGACTTCTCCCAACAATTCTCAAGTCCAGAACAAGTGCAAGAAGATATCTTTCCACCATAAGATGAAGTTTATCACACTCCACTAGTGGATATCTTTCCGGTGTTCCAACCGAAAAATGAACCGGTGAACACTCCACCGATTGTGGAACACCAACCCAACCCGTTTGGACTCACTGAGGATGAACTCCGACTTCCTGAGCAAGATGAGAAAGTCAGGAGAGAAACAAAACAACGAGAACTACAAGAGCAAGTTGCTCGTATGGAGCACGAAGCCAGGGATGCAGAGCATCTTAGGAAGAACTGGTTTGACATCATGGAAGGAAAGTATTATGTTGGCGAGTTTAGGTCCTCTTCGAGTAAGGAGGGTTATGTTTCAGATGATTCATTTTCTTAATTTGTAGTTTTATTTTCATTACCGTATCGTAATTTGTTAATTTTTAATTTATGTAATGTTTTTATTTTTAATGAATTTTAAGTTTTTTGTTTAAAATGTTTGAATTAAAAAAAATAATAATAATAAAAATAAAAAAAATAAAAAAAAGTCGGTCATCACTGTGGCACATTGGTCATGTCTGGTCACCAAAGAGAGAAAACTGATATGCCAACTGATTACTGTGACTAGCCTTAAATGTCTTTTAAAGGTACAACTGTACAAGTGTACAACCCTCAAATGTGGATTTTGAAATGATTTACTGTGATAAAAATTAAATGATATTCATGGCATTGTCCACAATTAGAGGAATCGAGTCTTTGATGTAATCGATCAGCAAGATTTTAATTTGACAAAGTAGAACTTGTATGTACTAGGGAATGAGAAAGGCAATGAATAAAACCTCCGCCACCACCACAACCCGCCACCACCGCCACCACCACCATTCTATTCTTTTATATTCTATTGTATTTCATTTACACTTACTATCCTCATTTAGTCATTTCCCTCTTTGAACCCTAAATACGGTTAGACAATTGAAGTCTATGCATTAGATTCTTTCATTACCTTGTTCTCCATATTAATATTAGCGTAGGTCCGCTTGGTTACGCAATGTGCAATTAAGTTAAAGACTTGCCTTTTACCAGAATAACATGAGCATGGAAAACATCATGTGCTTTTGTACTACGTATAACATTTTGAAATAGCAAATATGAAATCGGTTGAAATGGTCGGTAAATATTTATAAGCATATTAATGTGAAGCTAAAGTTGATAAGTGAATAAGAAAAGGTTGCAAATCGGTACAGATTATTAGGATCTATTATTAGTGCTAGACACTGCCTAGAGAATAGATTACCATTTAGAGGTCATGATGAATCGGAGAGTTCTCGTTCTAAGGGGTGTTTTCTTTCAAATTTAAAGTTGGTTAGTGAGATGAACCCGGAGAATGGTAAGTATTCATTGGGGAATGCAAAGAAGAATAATAAGTTGACGTCTCCATTAATACAAAAAGAGATTATTGATTGCTTTGCAAAAGAGGTAAGTATAAGGATTTGTGATGAACTTAAACATGATGTGTTTGGTTTTTTAGTGGATGAGTCTAGTGATGTATCTTTAAAGGAAGAAATGGCTGTTGTTTTGAGATATGTTGACAAATTCAGAGTTGTTAAAGAGAGTTTTATTGAAATTGCTCATGTGAAAGATACATCTTCTTCTACTTTAAAACAAACCATTGATTCTATGTTAGCAAATAAAAGTTGAGCATATCACAAGTAGGTATTAAGATTGTATCTTAAATCTTTCAACTATGTTAAAGTCTATTGCTTATGTTATTAATTGTTTATTATTATTTTAAACAGGTTAGGGGTAGAAAATATGTCGGGTTTAAATCTTTATAATGGGTTTTCTAAGTTTGACATATCTAAGATAGTAGCCTTTTCTGAGATGTATCCGGTTGATTTTAATATGAACGATAACGGGTGTATTTTGGGTGAACTTAAAATCTTTTATCACTCGGTAAAGAAAGATGATAGATTTCTGAATTTGGATAAGATTTGTCACCTAGCTCAAGTAATGGTGGAAACTGGAAAAAATCTCTCATTTCATTTATTTTATCGGATTTTGAAGCTTGCATTGGTTTTATCGGTTTCAAACGCAACTGTTGAAAGATGCTTTTATAAAATGAAGCTTATTAAAACGGATTTGCGGAATCAAATGGGGGACGAATATTTGAACAATGCTATTGTATGTGCTGTTGAAGGAGAGACATTTGACGAAGTAACGAATGAAGATGTAATGGTTCGTTTTCTAGCTATAAAAGACCGAAGAAAAGAGTTCTGAGATCTATTAGATATTTGTTTAACTTATTTTATCATTGCGTTTTTTTAATTATTTAAATGTACGGTTAAAAAAAAATTATGGTTAACTTTTTTTTCCACTACCCCTGAAATTAGTTTCTGGTTCCGCCACTGACTGTACCTGCGGGCAAAGCTCAAAACCGATGTGTAATAATTAACGAGTACTTGGTGGGTGTTTGAACGAGCATATACATGGGAATTTATAAACTAATATACTAAAAATGGTCTCAAACACGAGCCATTACATTGAAGTAAAGAAATGGTTTAGTTAATGTAATATTTTAACAAAAAGATTCAAGAAGCTCGGAAGCTCATGCGTTTGTCCACTTTAGCGCATTGAGAGAATTTGAAAGACCGCTCCAAATGGCAATCTACCAAACCCGTTCTTCCTGGAAGACGGCTACAGCAGAATGATGATGTCGATGGCACGAATTTGGAAGACCCGAATGAGTTATTGTCGTATGGTATTTTTTTAATATAATCGCATTTAAATTGTCTTGATATACTTAAAGACAAATGGAGCCGAGCTCTCGAGATCCACACAATACTCTTGAGGCAAAATGATTTATTATTACCCACCTTTTACTTTTATGAATTTTCACCCCTGAATAATTAGGTGTCTCATTTACATGCATAGCTGCGTCCGGTTCAAACTTCTAACCATCCACTCCATTAAGAGCACAAGGTATGGTGCCATATCAAAACTCTTTGTTTGGGGCTTACGGTGTGTCAAATCACTTTAACAAATTTTAACTTACTTATTTGAGTTCTATCACTTCCTATTTTATTTTTTTATTCAAATTTTCAAATAAACTAAATTCATTTCATTAAAAATAAAAATACATTATAACATATTAAAATTAGACGCAACTTAAAATAAAGATACGAAAAAAAAACCGATACGGGAAAAAAATACAACACATATTAATAATACGAAAATTAAGCATTTTACTCGTCGCTTTGATATTTCTTCATGATTTGTTTTTATCTCTTGCGAATGAAATCGGCTTTGGCTGGCGTGGTCTGGACGGGATCAATCATGAGAAACTTCAACTCCTCCATCTCTAAGGTCTTCACTTCCTTCTGTCTCCTCGCCTCGTACGCGGCCATTTGAATGTCGTCTTTTTGCGAATATTTTTTTGATAATTGTCCCGAAAAAGAACTCATTTGACTCCCCCCAGAGCTCGCCGCGCTCGACGTATCCGTCTTTGAAGCTCGACTCTTTCTGGCTCCGTCGGGACGAGATCGTTTATCAAGGCCGAATATATCCTCGAGACATGAAATATCAATTGGGTCCTCGGCATCCCATTTGGGGTAATTTTTCAAAACCTCCCAAACGTAAACATACATGAATTGTTTCGAACCAAAACGTTGTTCAAAGTTGGTCTACGCATTCTCGAGATGACCAGCGTCATTTTCACCGCTTCTACGCTGCAATTGTTTGTAAACAGCGTTGAATTTTTGACAATCATCATTAATCCTTGTCCATTTACCCGTGAGCATATTTTTGCTACGATGGTCACGGTCAGTCTGAAGGTTGAACATCTCCAAAATCTGGTCCAAAAGAAATCATCGGAACGGTCATTTCTGATTTCTTTGTCTTGAGAAACTTCTATCAAAATTTCCGCAAGCAACTTATCTTCTTCCTTGCTCCACTTCCTATTCACATGCGTACCTAGTTCCTCAATGTCATCTTCATCGTCTGCGTCCAAATCCACGACTTTTTTTGATTTTTTTGCCATCGTTTTTTTTTCTCACGATTTGGCCGGTTCACGGGGTTGTGGCACTTTGAATTGTGAACCTGATGGTTGTGATTCAAATTGTTGTTGTGGTTGAGATTTAGGAAACATTGAAGGTTGTGACGGGTTAAAAAACTGTGGTGCCGAAAATCGTTGTTGTGGATAATTTGAGAATCTTTGAAACGCATATTGTTGATTAAGGTAAATTGCCTCCGGGTTCAATTGCGTACCATATTGAGGAATTTGTGGCAACGATGAGTTAGAGTTTTGTGACGATGGGGTAGACGGCTTTGAAGAATTCCCGTATTGTTGTGGGTTTGAGGTGAGTAGATTCGTAAAATACCCGCCCTCGTTTGGATTTTGAGACCTTTTTTTTTTTTTCTTTTTTTTTTTAAAGTTGAGATATAGAGAGTAATGTTATTTTTTTGTTGAATTGTATGAGAAAAATAGTATGTAATGGTATTGTATTTATAATGTGTAAATTAAGTGTGTTAAGGTTTTTGTTGATCCCAGTTGAGCTTCACGATCTTATTAATTACTTTAGATATAAACCTAAAGCAATCGGTATAGAAACTGATCTTGAGTTGTATATCAAATATTACGCGGAAGTTAATATTTGATCTTAAGAAGAATAAAACACAAATGAATTCTCAAACAACACTTCAATATATTAATACGATTGCTCGATAGCAATAGGGTTACAAGAAACCTTGAAGTGTAAAACAATAATGATACGTATCTAAAACCTAACCCTAGATCCTCCTTTTATAGACTAAGGAGTCTAGTCGGTTACAAAACTTTCTATACACAAAAAATATCTTTACGTATCTTTTCTATACTTATCCTTAACATACTATACATATCCAATAAGCAGCAGCATAATCTTCCTAGCAGCAGAGTCTTCGTGGCTAGCAGCAGAGTTATACTAAGCTTATTATCCCAATCCAGCAGAGTTATAGTCCAAACAGCAGAGTTACTAGTTAGTCTAATCAGCAGAGTTACTTAGTATCAGCAGAGTAATAAACAACAGCATCTTTAGACCCTTTAGACCCAACAATCCTCCCCTAAACTTGATATTTTTCTCCAAAAATCATCAAGTTTCCTTTAAAACCAGCTAATCACCAAGAGGATGTTTCCAAACACTTTCTACTCAAAATCTGTTCAGTATCTACTTATCAATTTGACCTTCTTCTCCAGTCTTTGATTTCTTCACATTATCAGATTCTATAACTTCTAGTTCTCTCTTCTTACCTCTTTTGAAACCTTGTCTTGGAGAGTTCAACATAGCATAGGTTTCATAAAATTCTTTTGTAATTATAGCATCTGACTTTCCTTTGAAATCTTTCATACTGTAATTTCTTTCATTCTTCAAATAATACTTCATATCATCAATTAATTCCTTCTTTGTAGGTAACTTGGTTTTATACCCATACTTCTGTCCTTCTTTAATTCTCAGAATCAGCTCTTCCTAATTAGCTACTCTATTCTTTTTGAGTATAAATTCTACCAGCTCCTCTGTCTTTTCTTTTTCATCCAACTGCTCATCTTTCATTATCAGTGAAGCTTGACCTCTTACAATCAATGAAGAATCCAAGAAATATTGTAACTGTGCATTAAACTCTTCTTGATTTACATCTTTAGTTTTGGATCTTTCCATAAATTCAAAGATAGTCCTTTCTTCATTAGCTGCCACCTTCCTTGCATACTCCTCATCAAGAGCAATCTGATCTGCTTTTGCTTGGTCATCAAAAGCAGTCTGATCTTCCTTTGCTTGTTCATCAGCCAATCTTTGAGCAGCTTCTTTATCATGCCTATCTTGATCTTCTTTTGACCAAAACTCAAATGGAAGATGTGTGGGATAAGGTGCAGGCTTTTCAACTTCTTCACCTTTTCCTTTATCAGTTAATGAAATGGATGATAGTATAGGTGTGGGTGTGAAAGTGGGTTCTCTTATGATTATTCCTTTGGCTTTGGGTCTTATAGCAGCAAATTGTGAAAGAGCAGTCCTTTCTATCACAACAGTTTGTTCTTTTTGTTTTGATGGCGCAGAAGTCTGAGTTCCAAGATTAAGCAACAATTGAGCTAAGGGCATTGTGTCTTCATCAAGTTCAGCAATTTTGTCTGCATCTGGTTCACCAGCAGAGTGATTTGGCCCATCAGCAGAGTGTTATGCATCAACAGCAGAGTCAACCTTTTCTCCGTTTTCACCAACAACAGCAACATTTTCATCTGTTTCCATTACAACCTCCCCTGAATCCTTGATTACCTCCCCTGAACCTGTTACATCCTCCTGATCATTCCTCCCCTGTTTGGAAGCATCCTCTTCCAAACATGGTTTGGAACTCTTCCTCTTCTTAGACTTCAGAATGTGAGGAAATCTTGCTCTTTTCCATCGAACACTCTCCAAATGCTTTACCCTTAACTTCAGTCTGTGAATGATTGCATGTTGAGAGTGTTGAGTATTCTTCATAACCTGCAACTCTTCAGTAAGAAGTACTAATTTATCATCAGGTATCTTATAGTCGGGAGATAAGACAAGACACTCAGTGTCTGTAAAAAGAACAAAATTCTTCCTGTCACACATTTGTGAGACACTAAAAAGATTGAACTTTAGTCCATTCACTAAATACACTTTCTCAAAATCCAATTTGCCAGTTCTGATGATGCCTTTACCAACGATTTTACCTCCTTTAGGGTCATTCCCAAAGGCAACATATCCACCATCCAAAGCTTCAAAGTTTTCCAAATTGCTCTGGTCTCCAGTCATATGTGAAGAGCATCCACTATCAAAAATGCATTTATCCTTTAGCTCCTTTTGTAGATTGCCCTGCACAAAAAGTAAGAGAATTAGTTTCTCTTTGGGACCCAAGCCATTACTGACTTGGATCTGCCTTGTGCATCAAAGTAGTCAAATTTCTTCAACTGCATTGGTGCACTGCTGTGTCTAAGAACATGATCCAAAACTTTAACTTTAGGTTTCCAGACCCAGCAAGCTGAGGCCTTAACAGCATAAAAATGATTGCCCACAACAGTATCAGTAACAACTTTTGGCAAAACAGCAGAGTCTGCCTTAGCAGCAGTATCAACTGTGTCCTTCTTTATGGGCCCTTTTGGTGCAATAGGTGAAATAACTCTAGAAATGCCATCTCTCATCAAAACTTCCTTGGGAACCATGTTTCTTTTGGGATGAGGGTGAGTCTTTCTAGCAAATTTTTTATGGTTCACCCTTGTATGTTGGTTCCAAACTGGTTTTTGATAGTAGTAGCACTCATCTTGCAGATGATCAAAACTACCACAACTATAACATGCCTTTTTAAGTAATTGAAAATCAGTACCTAATCTTTGTGAAACTAGGTTGTTCCAATTTCGCTGATTTCCTCTAGGCAAGTTATTGGTTCTCTTAGGATATACTCTAGGTGTGTTTTCATACTCAGCCATCTTCCTATAGATACCTCTACCTAGCTTAGGCTTAACAAACTCAACCTTTTTAGCTTTAGGTACTTTTGATTCAACAACAGCAGGAATTTCTTCCTTTTTGTTCTTAGGGGTTGAATCAGATTCCACCACTTCATCATCACTGTCAGACTCCCAATCTTCAATAAGGGGTGCATCAGACCACTTTTTCTCAACCTTAAGTGACTCTAT
Organism: Artemisia tridentata subsp. tridentata; assembly: GCA_021014915.2. Taxonomy (NCBI): domain Eukaryota; kingdom Viridiplantae; phylum Streptophyta; class Magnoliopsida; order Asterales; family Asteraceae; genus Artemisia; species Artemisia tridentata. The sequence goes on from CP139506.1 coordinate 365,707,312, forward strand.
TTTAGTTTCACTAGTTTCACCTACAGGTTTGGCCTCAGACTCAGGTATGAAAGATAATGTCCTAGTAGGACGGGCATTGGCACTAAGTTTCTTAGGTGGAGCAACAGCATTATATCCTAGACCACTGCCTGAGTCTGCAAAGTGCCTTCCTATTGGTTTACTGAGAATGTCAGTGGCAAATTGTTGTTTTTCCACCCTAACAATATGTTTTTCAGTCTCACTTATAGCTGAATCTTTAGCCTATTCAGCCTCTTCTACTTTCCCCATAAGAACCTTAATCTCACAATCTTTCTTAATAAGCTCAATTTCTAGACTAGTGATCTTATCAAGATATTCAATTTCAGCCTTTTTATAAAATTCGAGCTTCTCTTCTAAATTCTTTAAACCATATTCATAACTAAGATTGTCTAACTTAAGTTTTTCATTCTCCATTTTAAGGTTTCCATTGCTAGACTTAAGTATTTCTATTGTATCAGAACATGATTTAAAAGAACAAGATGATTCATTGGATACCTCAGAGTCTGATCCAGAGGAAGAGTAGGCCATGAGAGCAAATTTTTGTTCTTTAGGTTCTTCATCAGCTACTAATGCAAAATTTGGACCATCTTCAGCATGATCACTCCAGTCATACTCTCCTAACCCATCACATGACACCATAGCAGTAGTAGGATTTGGCTCTTCATCAGTAGACTTCTTGACATTCTCATTGTTTCTTTTGGGTGCTCTGCACTCTCTTGCAAAGTGTCCCTTCTTATGACAGTTAAAACATTCAGCCTTTGATTTGTCAAATCCCACATTCTTGTTTCTTCTGAACTTCATTTCTTTACCAGTTCTTTTAAGAAACCTTCTTGCCCTCATAGTTAGCATTGCAAACTGCCATTGCATATCAATCTCTTCAACATCATCAGGATCAAGTTCATCCAAATCTTGAGGCATAACTGAAGTACTTGTAGTAAGTTCAGCCAAATAAGCACAAATAGCAGCATCACTGATGGTGTTGGTATTTGTAGAGTCAGCAGCAGAGACATGTGAACCAGCAGCAGGAATGAAAGTACCAGCAACAGAGTGCTGTTCTTGATGACTACCAGAATTCTTGTTGCTTGAGGAAACAAAAGCAAGATTGTTTGTGGTAGAAGATGAACTTGACAATCCCTTGACTTCAGATTCATATACTTTCAAGTTGTTATACAGATCATCCAATGTCATCTTCTCAAAATCTTTCTTGTGCCTCCAAATCACTGTGTGAGTGTTCCATTCAGAAGATAAACTTCTCAGAAATTTTAGATTGATATCTTCTTGAGATACATCAATCTTTAATAGAGCCATCTGACTGGTCAGCTTATGAAGTCTATCATAAGTTCCCTCAATATTCTCAGAACTTAAAGCAGTAAAAGTTTCAAACTGGTGCTTCAGTAGGTTCTTTCTTGATTTCTTGGTAGCTTCATTCCCACCAAATCGAAGTTCAATAGCTTCCCATAAATCCTTAGCAGACTCAATATGATTAAAACTTAGTTGATAATCATTAGGTATTCCCATCATGAGAATACTGTGAGCCTTGACCTCCAATCTTCTCTGTGCTTTCTCCTCACTTGTCTTGAGAGTCAAGACTGATCCAGTAGCAGTCTTAGCTGGCTGACTGTCGCCATGTAGAACAACTTCCCAAAGTGAGTAATCAACCATTCTCATGTACTGTTGAATTCTCATCTTCCAGATCTCATATTCTCCAGTCTTGAGCATGGAAACTCTTGATGCAGTAACCATGTGTGTAGAATCGGATTCCATTGCTTACTTTGATGATTAACAGATCTTGTATTCAGTAATTCTTCTTGGTACCAGTTTCTAGATCACAAGCTCTGATACCATTTGTTGATCCCAGTTGAGCTTCACGATCTTATTAATTACTTTAGATATAAACCTAAAGCAATCGGTATAGAAACTGATCTTGAGTTGTATATCAAATATTATGCGGAAGTTAATATTTGATCTTAAGAAGAATAAAACACAAACGAATTCTCAAACAACACTTCAATATATTAATACGATTGCTCGATAGCAATAGGGTTACAAGAAACCTTGAAGTGTAAAACAATAATGATACGTATCTAAAACCTAACCCTAGATCCTCCTTTTATAGACTAAGGAGTCTAGTCGGTTACAAAACTTTCTATATACGAAAAATATCTTTACGTATCTTTTCTATACTTATCCTTAACATACTATACATATCCAATTAGCAGCAGCATAATCTTCCTAGCAACAGAGTCTTCGTGGCTAGCAGCAGAGTTATACTAAGCTTATTATCCCAATCCAGCAGAGTTACCAAACAGCAGAGTTATAGTCTAATCAGCAGAGTTACTTAACAAATCAGCAGAGTTACTTAGTATCAGCAGAGTAATGAACAGCAGCATCTTTAGACCCAACTGTTTTTTTTTTTTTTTTTTTTTTTTTTTTTTTTTTTTTAATGAAACGTTAATATTACCGTTTTTATTCAAAATTGGGCCCCACATAACGGATACAATGTCAGACAAATGGTTCGGCGTGCAGACGACGAATGAAAAAGTGGCGAATGGTGGCGAGGGAAGGCGGTGTCGTGGCGAGATCCGACGTGCGTGCCAACATGGACTGACGAGCCTCGGCAAGGACCACACCTTGTGCTCTAATAATAAGCACAAATCTATAAGTAGTAATATTAACTTTCGTGGTATGCTATAAATATTAATAATAATTAACGTAAGTAAGTTTTGCTACAAGTTAAACAATTTTTTATTTTTGTAAAACTATACGTAGTATAACAGTTGTGACATCCAATGCAAGATAGAAGAAAACATCATACTAAACTTAAACTCACTGCATATACTCTAATCATCGTAAATGAGGTCCATTTACCCAATTGTGTGATACCATTTTACAATTGATTAGAGGTTGGATTTTCTCCTATTTCTAATAATCGAAGTTACATGATCGCCGTTTTTAATCGAATATATCGAGTTTTCACATTAACTCAGTTACGAACACAATTACACTTGATAAGTAAAACCATGAGACGTGATTACACAAATCTTCGTATTTTTATAAAATTAACATATATCATGTCAGCGCAACGCGCTAGCATGCAAAACCTTGTAATCATGACAAGCAAAGCGGCGCCGGGCCGCGTTGCATCCTCGCAGGATTTTTTTTGCGTTGTATTTGTTTGTATGGCTCGAATGTTTGTATATATTGAAGCATATGAATTGGTATAACTAACAACATAAAATGGTATGCAATTCGTACAAAAGCTAGTCTATACATAAAAAAAACATTACATATATTTGTTGGCTATAAGTACAGAAGTAGGTTTAGTGATATACTTTTTCCAGATGGACTCTCCATTCGAATATTGACTATTGGTGGTTGAAAAATTAGGGGTGTATTAGTGTTTGTTAGGGTGACCACCAATAGTCAATATTCGAATGGAGAATCCATCTGAAAAAAGTATATCAGCAAACCTACTTTCGTAATAGTCAATAATTGAATGCAGAAAAAAATGTGTGTTGGTCCAGCCCACAATCAAGCAAGTTTACATGCATTCGCAAGTTTATACGGGTTTATGGCAAGCTTTCTTTTACGGTGAGCTTGCTGGCCAGCTCTATTGGGTTGGTGTTGGGTTAGTTCTTCGGTCATAGTTTGCTTCTTCTCCTTCTCTTTATGTGATGGTTCATTACTTGGTATATAGCAGTTCTGTCTTCGAATCAGATGCTGCTTCGATGTTGTACCTGATGACTGGAAGAAGGAAGCCTAAATGAAGATTTACCAAAGAATTTTGAAGATTTTTATGTGTGGTCTTTATTGGATTGGTAAGTATGTCTAAAACATCGATTCGTCTTCAGGATGATGAACGCAACGGGTTGTATCTGAACCATTCAGTTAGCGTCGTAATACAGACGGCTGTGACGACAAAAGAACAACATTAACTGAATGGTTCAGGTATAACACGCTGCATTTTCTGAAGGTGCACTGCAAGTATCTGTACGGGCGGATCTTTGCTTTGTATAGTGAAACCAAGAATCCTCCAGTATGGTTTATGTGGGACAATATATCTAGCATCCTGGAAGTTATGTATCTTACCCCTTTTGCAATATGGTTTTGTGCAATTCTACTCCAAATACACCGGCTGGTGCGAATGTAGATCGGTTTAGTGATTCGAATTTGCAGGGCTGTCAAAACAGGAAGAACATGATTAAATAGAGATTGCAGGGCTAATGTTAAAAAAAATGGCGCAATGACAATTATCGATACCTGTTTTATGAGTGTTTACTATGCTGTGGCTTTTCAGTCGCAACGGTTGCTTCTCTTTCTTTTAGGTTCTTGGATATCTTGTATGAACGATGTCGTCGTAATAACAATTTCTGTAATAAATTGGTAAAAGTATGAGGAAACAACAACGGTAACAAAATTTATGGCTTTAATAGTGGCGAGGATTACCTGGCATTCGTAACCGCATTTCTATATAAAAGCCGTGGTTAACAATGTGATTAAATCCTGGAAGATCAGTGGCAAATGAAATAGGATAGTGCGAAGAAGTCATTTGCACCAAATTACTTGTCACACGATCCTCTTCCATTTGGCACTAATCTTTTAGAATTGTATCCTATTGCTGATCAAGGCCTGCTGACGAATTGGAGGTCTGAATATACGGGAAAAAGAACATTTTGTCAGAAACTAATAGTTTTGTTGTCTATGATCGATGTTAAATACATTTGTGTTTTAGTATTGGCAAATAAATGAAAGCAGTTTTTTTGATGTGTGCCTGTGTATTAAATAGCAAGTTTAAAATATTGCCAAACCATGAATGTTGAATGCACATACCATGTAAATAGAGGAATAGTCTATGCTGGCATCCGTAGCTCCATCACTGATATTTGATCCATTTTTTATATAGGCTGTTGGGTATATAAATTCTGTTAGCAGGGAAAAAACAACGGTAACAAAATTTATGGCTTTAATAGTGGCGAAGATTACCTGGCATTCGTAACTGCATTTCTATATAAAAGTCGTGGTTAACAATGTGATTAAATCCTGGATGATCAGTGGCAAATGAAATAGGATAGTGCGAAGAAGTCATTTGCACCAAATTACTTGTCACACGATCCTCTTCCATTTGGCACTAATCTTTTAGAACTGTATCCTATTGCTAATCTAGGCCTGCTGACAAATTGGAGTTCTGAATATACGCGAAAAAAGAACATTCTGTCAGGAACTAATAGTTTTGTTGTGTATGATCGATCTTAAATAAATTTGTGTTTTAGTATTGGCAAATAAATGAAAGCAGTTTTTTTTATTTTTTTTTTTTTTTTTTTTTTTTTTTTTTTTTTTATTAGTGCCTGTGTATTAAAGAGCAAGTTTAAAATATTGCCAAACCATGAATGTTGAATGCACATACCATGTAAATAGAGTAATAGTGCATGCTGGCATTCGTAGCTCCATCACTGATATTTGATCCATTTTTTATATAGGCTGTTGGGTATATAAATTCTGTTAGTAGGGAAAAAATAAAAGAATATAAATGTTGAAGCATTGTATAAAAAAATTGGAACAATACTTATCTTTTATTTGCTCTAGTTATGCGGCAACATGGCAGCTGCAAAAGGAAAGTGTAGCTAACAATTACACAATAGTGGCACATTTAACAGTAGTTTAATTGGGCAGTATCAATGTTCTGAAATAAAGAGGATTCCCCGAATACCTGGAGAATAAAAAGGTTTATGAAATAAAGAGGTTTCTGAAATAATGACACACCATCGTCTTCTGTTTCGCACTAATGTTTAAGAATTTTATCCTATTGCTGATCAGTGCGGCCGCAAAGGTATGCGATAAAATTACTTGTGAATTTTATCCTATTCCTTATACTATATACAACTTGGCACTTATTAGTGTCATATTTGAATAAAATTGAGTAAGAATAATAATTATAATTTGTGTCTACTCATAAGGAAGTATAGTTTTTTATTTAAGTAATGGTTAGTTTCTGAACTGAAAACAAATTTCTGAAATTGAGGTGTTCATCTTCGTTTGATCTGAAAAGGTGTGATCTAAATTTCGTCATAGTAAATACTGAAAGTGCAGCATGGAGAATAATAATAGTTGAATAAAGACCTGAATGAAGCAGAAACCTGTGGCGAAATCTTGAATCAGTGAATACTTAGCCCTCCTTCCCTTCTGCCCAGTCTCCGTTCACATGGTTCTCAAAGCAGAGGATTATAATTCTAACAAAACTATTTGATGAAAAGTGAATTATATATAGGCATGTCTAATAATACACATTTTTTACATGTTAATTACTACATAATAGTAAATTCTCAAGGTAGGAAGCCGTGTATATGATAACTTTGGTATGAAAATCTTTTTTTTTCTCTGGTCTAGGTCTAACCGTATCCTTAATAACTAATAAGGCATATAAACAACATATTTGTAGTGTAAGGTAAATGTATGCATAGAATGATATATAAGTCCAAGTTGGAATAACTAATGGATTATGAAAAGTAGTTTGGGATTTGCATGTGTAAGATTTAGTTATCAATGTGAGAAAAGGAAGTTTTTTGGTTGAATTTGCAAAATATGTTGTGTGCATTTAAGCATAACAGCAACCACAAATGATGTACATCGCCTGTCAATATTAGGAAATGAAGAGTATATGATTTTCTTTACTTGTCGATACTAAAAGTTGATACTCTGTGTCTGTGGCGTTAAGTTTGTTTACGCATGTTTGTACCTGCAGCTCCATAAAAGATCCAGATCAACAATACGATTCGATTCAAAAAGATAGATGGGAAACAAAAGAGGATGGTGCGAAGAAGTAATTTGCACCAAATCACTTGTCACAGCATTCTCTTTTGTTTCTCATCTATCTTTTAGAATTGTATCATATTGGTGATCAGGGTTTTTTTTTGAACAGCAGGTACAAACATGCGAAAAAAAACTTATGAACACACACAGAGAGTATCAAGCGTTAGTATCAACAAATAAAAATTACCAGATAGTCTTCAATTCCTAATATTGACAGGCGATGTACAACATCTATAGTTACTTTTATAGTTGAATGCAGATGGTTTATCATATATATAAAAGAGACATAAATATAAAAATGCATATATATATATATATATATATATATATATAATATATATATATATATATATATATATATATATATATATATATATATATATATATATATGAAATTGAAAAATAAACGTAGCTAATAATTCTTAGTCCCCTTACAGTTCCATTTGTTGTTTCAACTCTCTTTGTGCAACAGCCTGCACCAGGCGAGTTGCTAGATTGTTGAAAGAACAAAAGAAACTCTATGGGAACTAAGAATGAGCAACTATGTTTAAGGCTCAAAGTAATTTATTAACCTAAAGCGTTCGTTGACTAAATAATGTATGCATCTAATACACAGGTTGTTACTTTCAACTTCTTTTTTTAAGACTACTATCTGTAAGTTGGAGTGTTTCTTAACCTGGGAAAGAAGGATCAGAATTGTGACTCCTATGTTTTGGCTGATCAACGGGCGACTAAATTCTACGGCGTTCGATAAAAAAAATTAGCATAACAAATGAAGACTATTTGTTACTTTCTTTATTTGCCGATACTAATACTTGATGTCATGTGCCTGTGACAATTTACTTGTTTTCGCATATCTACAACTGCAGTTGCAGAAAAAGTTGCTGATTAGCAATATGGCGCAATTATTGAAGAAAGATGGGAAACGAAAGAGGATGGTGCGAAGAAGTAATTTGCACCAAATCACTTGTCACACCATTCTCTCCGGTTTCCCATCTTTCTTCAAGAATTGTACCTTAGTGGTGATCAGGTCCTTTTCTGGAGCTACAGTTATGAATATGCGAGAAATAGGTAACTATTACAAACGCATGACATGAAGTGTTAGTATCGGCAACCAAAAAAACTACCAGGTAGTCGTCGTTTCTTATGTTTAGAAATTCTTTTTTATCGAACGCCTTAGGTCTCTTGTTATCCGTTGCGACAATGAGAATGCAAAAAAAAGTTAAGTATGATATATATAGAATATTAGCTGTTAATGTTAGGAAATAGAAAAATAGGCAGACAAAAATTTTCTTTTATTGAACTGTTTAGGAGATGTTAATAATCATAGGTGGAAAATCTGACCTCCCTTTCGAATCCCTTTTGTTATTTAAATAGTCTTTAAACAATACTCTGCACCAGAGATATCGATAGACCATTCAAATACCAAAAGGAATTCGAGGGGAAGGTCAGATGAACCATCTTGGTTGTAGTCATGTGCTCATTGTTTGTATGATCACACACTTTGGTACATTGAGCCTCCGCTTGAAATCCTATTGCTATGTCGATGAAATATGTGCATAGGCTTGTGGCAAACCCATTGCAATTACAATGACGTAGGAATGGGTTTTCGAGGGGAAGCTCAAAGTACCAAGGTGTGTCTAATTAAAGTTTATTGTCATAAAGAATACACATCACATCATTCTCATAGTCGTACTTATTTATTACATTAAATCATTCATTGAGGCAAATTGATTAAAATAAATTTGAATACATACCTGAGTGTATGATTTCTGTTGTTATATTTTTTGCAGTGCTTGCAAGATGATTCAGCGAGCTAACCTGATAAATAATACAAAATCTGTTAGCATCGAAAAAAGGAAAAAAAAGAGTATAAGTAGACTGATAGAATGTAATCATTTAAGGATGCATATTTTAGCAATATTCAACTTTTGTTTATTACATTAGACAGTAGGGCTTTGTAAATAGCACAATTCCTGTAAATGTTACTGATTCTGGCTTTTGTTTCTGCAAGTGCTATGTGGTGATATCCATCGTTGATACATTGCGTTTGTATACATGCATTTAGTTAAATATAGCAAATTTTCTGAGTAGGTGAGAGCGTGCAAATGCAGGTTTTCTGTGTGTCCAATACAGAAATTTAGTTATTAGTTTTAATTTTACATGTGTAAATTTAAAAACCTAATAAACTACGAACATTAAAAAAGTTAAAAAAACTGATAAAAAACTGATAAATTTAGTTATTAGTTTTAACTTTACATACGTAGTGTTGAATAAAGTTACCTATGAAGATCTGGTATAGCCAAATGAGTTTCTTTGTGCCTAGTAGAGAAGGCAGTGGCCGAAGATGAATATACCTAAAAACATATGGTCATGTGAGCAGAAAGATGGTTAAAATGAGTATAAAAGTAACTTTTGTAACGTTCAATTGAGGTCTTTCTTTACATGGGAAAAGAGAAGTGGAAATGTAATTGTTGTGTTTTTGCTGGCCAACAAAGCACTAAATCCTAACGCGTTTAATAAGAAAAAAAATTGAAACCATAAAGGCATCGAAAGATAGCTGGTATTTTTTTTACCAGCGGATACAAAAAAACTGATTTTATGTGCCGTTCAGAGTTGTTTTTTTTACGCATATTTGCAACTGCGGTGACACAAATGGTTCTGGTCAACATTAAGGGTCAATTATGAAGGAAAGATGGGAAACGGAAGAGGACGCTGCGAAGAAGTAGTTTGCTACAAATCACTTGTCACAGCATTCTCTTCGGTTTCTCATCCCTCTTTACGAATTCAACCTTATTGTTGATCAGAGCCTTTTGTGGCACTGCGGTTATGAATACGGGGAAAAAAAGTTAACTACAACAGGCGCAGAACATTAACTGTTACTACTGGCAAATAGAAAAATATTAGGTATGCTTTATTGCTCTTGTGGTAAAATCTAGTCGCCAACAGTTGAAATTGAATGGAGTAATTGAATGTATGGTGGTAAAAGCAGCATAGTTAACCCTTCTGAGGTCCCTTACAGTTCCTTTTTGGGTTTCAACTCCCTTTATGCAAAGGCTTGCACCAAGCGATCTGCTAGATTGTTGAAAAACCAAAAGGAACTATATGGGACCTCATAATGGGTAACTATGATGAACATCGCATGGCAGTATTTGCAAATGAAGAACGTGATAGGCTTTAAAGAAAAGAACCTGGCTGACTAACATGCCTGTTTCCTTTGAAATTTTAAATAAAAAAAAAATGCGGTTGTTGGCTTGAAACTTTGCACTTTAAAGTGTATCACGTTCTTTATTTGCCAATATTGGCAAACGATGTTAGATGTCACATCTGTGTTTTCCATCGTGTATAAACAGGTGAAGCAACGCATATGTTAAACATGTAATATTTCCAACAGTTATAGACACAGCTTTTTTTGTAACCAACAAATGTGATTGTCGCCCTACCCCTGACCACTCTTGGAAATATTCAAATTCAAAAAACAATCAGTATGCTGGCAACAACAACAGGCACACCAATTATAAGTAAACTGATTTTTAAAGGTACGGGTTAAACAGGTATGGACGCATATGTTTCCCATCGTGTATAAACAGGTAAGCAACGCATATGTTAAACATGTAATATTTCCAACAGTTATAGACACAACTTTTGTTGTAACCAACAAATGTGACTGTCGCCCTACCCCTGACCACTCTTGGAAATATTCAAATTCAAAAAACAATCAGTATGCTGGCAACAACAACAGGCACACCAATTATAAGTAAACTGAGTTTTAAAGGTACATGTTAAACAGGTATGGACGCAGCAGTTTTTAGGCTCATATTTTTAAACCAAAAGCGGTTCAACAACTGTAGGGTCCACCATGGGTACAAAGAAACACGGTTGCATAATACTGCCATTCAGTCTTTGGCCTCCCAAGTTATGTAGACAATATTTGACAACCTGCTTCATTTGTGTCAGAAAGTAGGTACCAATCATCATAGCCCTGCTATATATGAAGCAAAGAAAAGTGTTTTGACATACCCGATTTAAGAAACTACTAACAGACTAAATGCATTTCAAAGTCAGAGATATGGGTCAGTGAACGTAAACAGGTCGACGGATTTTGTCCTGGAGCAAGGCATTTTTTTACAGATTCAAGAACTATATATGTAGCAGTTCTTAGGCTCAGATTTCTAAACCAAATATGTTGCAAAAGGTTTTTGACTCCATCATGGCTGCAAAGAAACGCGGTTGCATAGTAATGCCATCCGGTACTTGCCCTGCCAAGTTATGGAGACAATATTTGATACCTCACTTCATTTGTATCAGAAAACAGGTGGTAATCATCATAGCCCTACTATATATATATATATATATATATATATATATATATATATATATATATATATATATATATATATATATATAGCAACAAAGAATGTCTCGGACGAAGCAGTGGATGCAAAGAAGCACGGGTACATAATAATGTTAGTCGAGGCATTTTGTTGTCGTTATACAAAGTAGTGCTATGTCGTATTGCTCAGATAGTACTTTCCCACCTAACTATTCCATCATATGGTGGAGAATGCATTTCAAGCACAACAAAACATACATGTGCACTTTCCATGGTATTAGAAGCTTATGCATATCAGACATCGACATACATTGTATCCACTTTATATGTGTCAGAAAAGGGTTCTAGACTCCACCATGGCTGCAAAGCGACGCGGTTGCATACCAATGCCATCCGGTACTTGCCCTGCCAAGTTATGGAGACAATAATTGACAACCCAGTTCATCTGTGTCAGAAATTAGGCACCAGTTATCATAGGCAACTATGATGAACATCGTACGTCAGTAATCGCAAGCATGTAATATATCCATTAGTTATAAGCATAACTTCCGCTGTAACTAACGAATGTAACCAACATGAGTTATAACAGTGTGACATAGCATAGCAGAAGTATATCTTATAGAGCGATGGCTCCGACGGTGATTTGTCAGACCGTCAGTCACAACAATTATAACTAAATCGATTTTTAAAGGTATGGGTTCAACAGGTATATTTGCAGCAGTTTTTAGGCTCAGATTTTTAAATCAAAAGCAGCACAAACAATTACAGGGTCCATTGTGGGTACAACGAAACACGTTTGCATAATACTGCCATCTGGTTCTTACCCTGGCAAGTTATAGAGATAATATCTAACAACCCATTTCATTTGTGTCAGAAATTAGGTAATAATCATCATAGGCCTGCTGTATGTGAAACAAACAAAAGTGTTTTAACATACCCAGTTTAAGGCTTCACAAAGCAACACAATGCTGAGAACGTACTGAGAACGCCAAAAAACGACGTCGTAGCCATTGCTAAAGTACAATATAACCAATACGACGCACCACTACTCTGTATAGGGCCAGCGAAAAACGGGCCAAGGTAGAAGCGGAATTTGGGCTAGCGCAGGCCCACATTTTTTTTCGCCGAACTGGAACTGTTCACCCAATAGTAAAACGACGCACAAACAACGTCGTAGCCATCGCTCTATAAGATATGTATATATAATTGTTATGCTAGCAACAACAACAGACATAACAGTTATAAATAAATCGAGCTTTATGTAGTAGTTCTTAGGCTCAGATTTCTAAACCAAATACGGTGCAAAAGATTTTTGACTCCACCATGGCTGCAAAGAAACGCGGTTGCATAGTAATGTCATCCGGTGCTTGCCCCACCAAGTTATGGTGACAATATTTGACACCCCGTTTCATTAGTATCAGAAAACAGGTGGTAATCATCATAGCCACAATATACGTGGAGTGATCCGTGCTAAAGTGTATATAAATAATATCAGACGGATACACGTGATACGCGGGAAATGACAAATCAACCCTTTAGGAAAAAGGTTAACTTACAAAACCCGTGAATACGATGTGTGTGATACCGGGCTAGTGTTTTCCGGGTCGTGTCCCAGCGAGGATGGAATGGACAGTCGTGTAAGGTTTGGAATTAGAGTGACTGATAATTGGGATATGAAATTTTGTATTTTTTAATTCTAATTTTAGATATGAGAAACAAATTCTCAAAAGAAAATTTAGATTAAAACAAATTATATTAAAAACGCGAAACGGGAATTACAAAAACGGGTTTAAAAAGTGAAATCTCTAAAATTTAATCTTACAAGTACAGTTTTATTTTTCCTAAGTTATAAATGACAAAAGAAAATTTTAGAAAAAAGATTTATATTTTTTTGACTTTTATATTTTTTATTATGATTTAAAAACTGTTTTAAAAAGAAAAATGTATAAAAAATATTAAAACTATTCTAAAAATTCTGAAATTTTTTGTGAAATTACTTATGGTTAAAACAAGCCTAGGAAAAATATAAAAAAGGTGCCAGCTTATTGGGATAAGCTGGGAATAAGCTAAAAGGTTCGGATAGCTTAAAAGGGAAAAGTGGGTTAAATAAAAAAGGGTGCAAAGCTTAACTGGAAAAGACCCAAGGGCAGAGTGGTAAGTGTGTAGTGTGGTGAGCTGGGTGGCCAGGGTTCGAATCCCAGCTTGCACTTTTTGCTATTTATTTTATTTTTTGATTTTTCTTTTTGAAACTGATTAAGCACAATATAATAAGCAAATTTTATAACTAACACTTATTTTGAAAATCACAAATAAGCTCTGAAATAAGCTAAAGTTTGCTGATCAGTGGACTTAAGAAGAGAAATAGCCCAAAAATAAGCCAAGTGGCTGATAAGCTATTTAAATAAGCTAAGGCAAAGTTGGAATAAGCTAAGTAACCAATAATGAGCTACAATGGAACTGAAAAAGCCACAAGAACAGGGAAATAAGCACTGATCAAACCAAAATAAGCCCAAGAGTGGACTGATGCACAAGACAACTTTTTGGATTCTAGGCAATTTCAAGCTTAATTTTAAGCACTTAAATGACAACTAAACACCACAAAAACTGATTCCACTTAAAGTTCACCTACTGAGGATCACATAAACCAAAAATCAAACCAAGGAGAGCTTATTTAGGGCTTGTGGATAAGCTGAAAAATTGGCTCAATCAACAAAATCCAACACTGATGACTCAGTGTTAATTTTGTTTGATCAGGCAAATTTTGAGCTTGATTTAAAGCTTGAATAAGCTATGCTAAGTTCTGGATTATGGAATAAGCAAAGATCAACTAGCAATCTACTGAAAAACAAGGAATTAAACACTGATGAGATCAAATAAGCACATGAATAGGGTCTAGAAAACTTATGCAGTCTGCATATATGGTTTTGATGTGCAGATTTGCACAACATGGCATAAACCAAATAACACTTAACCAACTCTTGCAATTACACTAAATGGATTCAAAGGACCTCAGAAAAGCCACAAGAAAAGGTCAAATGAGCTTATTGCTCTCATTGGCTTATTTGATCAGTCCAAGGCCTAGGATTATCACAGTCCACTCAAAATCACAAATCCTATCAAATGGACTTGAAGGAACTTAGAAACAGCTATTCTAGTTAAATTAAGCAAGATTAAAATTGAGGGAATGGCAAATGAACAGTGAATACCCCAAATGACCCATTTGACTGTTTTAACCCAAACAGTCCTTTAGAAGGGCTGATTTGGATTTTAGATCAAGAGGGACTTGGATATGCTAAACTTAGGCTATACTTAAGTGTATTAAGTACTGAGAAGCAGTTTCCTAATAAAATTAAGCTCTAAAATAAGCCCTACCTTATTTAAGCTTTTTATGGCTTTTATGAGAATTTTGAGCAAAATTAAGCAAAGGATATTAAACACTGATAAAACTAATGAAATACAATTATAGACTACTAATAAGCAGAAAATTACTATAATAAGATAAAATAAGCTATGTAACAGTGAAATAGGAAATAATGCAAAAATTTGGAAAATGCTTACAACTGTGAGGTTATGAAACAGTGGAACTAATGATCAGAACACAACTAGCTTGTCAAAAACAAGCTAGAAAACCCAATTCAGCTTTCCAGAATAGCTTATTTCATCTGAACTGCTTATTTGGTCCAGGTTTGACTTTTTGATATCTTGAATTTAGAACAGCTTATTACTAATATAAACTTACAACAAGCTATGATAAGCTTGTATAAGCTTATAGCAAGGGTATTTAGGCTTTTGAATGATTCTTAACAAGACTTATGCTTAATTCGAATTCTCAGTAAAACATAGAAACTTGATAACTTGAAATTTTCATTAACTTTTGGAATTTGCACAAGATTAATGTTAAACAAACTAAAAACAACTTGTAAAGATAACTGGAAATTGAAATTGATAAAACTTAAACAATAAAAATACAATACGATTAAGGAAATTAACTACTTGCCAATTAAGGCTACAAGATGGTTCTATTTATACTACAACTAAGTGGGATAAGCCTCTTATCTTCCTCTGATCACTTTGAAGCCCTTGGATTAGCTTGAATTCATCTCAGTCGTCTAAACGGATTTTGGCGCCAAAACAGTCAAAGTGGGAAAAACCACTTGCACTACTAGAAAAATAGCTATTCTTGACTCCAAATGCGAGTCAAGAAGAGGCCTTATGACGCGCAAATGCGAGTCAAGGATGGACCCGTCATAAAGCTTCATGACTCGCATTTGTGCGTCATCCCTTTATGACGCGCACTTATGACCCACGTTTTATGACTCTCCTTTTTGCGTGTCATAACCTAATTTTTTTGCACTTATGACCCACGTTTTATGACTCTCCTTTTTGCGTGTCATAACCTAATTATTAAAAAAAAAAATTAATTTTTTCCAATTCCTAATTTTCTATTAAATGACAATTAAAAACCTGATAATACAAAATTAAAAACACAAATATCAAAATAACGCATTTCATATATATATATATATATATATATATATATATATATATATATATATATATATATATATATATATCAAAACAATGAGGTTAATTCAAGTACTAATTCACGATAAGTCACAAGTTAATTAACGACAAAAATTACATATCAATATGCCTAGTTTTTATATAGATCAAGTTTTTAAACTACTCCTGTGCAGGTAAACTCTGAACTAATATATATGAAGTGATATTCGCAGGCCAAAGTTCAAGATTAAAAGTGAACCCACATTCTCCATCATATTCCTTTGAAATTCTAAGTGCTTTAGCAGAGGAAACTTCTGGTGCCTGAGCAGCGGGTATTACAACCAAAAAAATTGCATCATTGTTCTGGACATATTGACTCTAAACAAAAACAATTGCACAGCAACGCACCAATGAATCATCAAGATTCCCTTTCTCGACTCCAGGCAAATCAATCAATTTCAAAGGAGGAGCTGCAAAATAAAAATACTAGATTATTAAAACAGAACATATAAGAGAGAAACAATATATTAATCAAGGAAGATAGCCACAAGTGGCAGCAGATAAAGCTAATGGAATAGAGGTAGTAACTCGTTATAATTATTAGATTCTCTTTAATATATCACCATAAATGGGAAAGGCTGCACAAACTAGGTTTCAAATAGTGGGATCTAGATATATTACGATGTATTTATCATGACAAAGTAAACAAGCAAGGTGAAAGGGGGGAAATGTTAATAGCATCTCAGAAGAACCATATTTACTTTTCTCCAAGACATGCTAGCTTTGTATATCACTGTTTAATATAATATTGTAGGAGTCTAATTTCAATAGAGGGATATTATACGATGTTGTTACTTCAAACTGCATAATATTATATTTAAGGAGTAATACATTTAGACGGAATTTTCGTTAACTTGTGGATTGACTCGGTTATTTTAGCGCATGAGATCGTAAGTATCTATGAAGATCATATCACGAGTTATCATTTTACGTACGTCAAATGGTCAATATATTAAAGATAAAAAAGGCATGATACATTTAGTTAATACTGGAAATCACCAATACCATAATTAGATATCGACAACCAGATTCTTATTTCTTATAACTTCATCACAAGATTGACTAGCAAACAAATGCAAACACAATGTGATAGTATGTCTCAGGGCAAACATAAGTCTTTAAAAGCATGGTTACTTGGTAATAAAAAAAAATTCCAAGCTAACCTGTACTGGTCTTAAGCTTCAGATATATTTCATCACGGCTCTTGCTTGATATTTTACTAAGTCTGTCCTGTAGAGAATGCCGAAGAGCACCTACGATGAACAAAAATACAGTGGTAAGGATACATTCTGGGAAAATCAAACTTCCATCGAAGAGAAGCAAATGAAAGGCTTTCATAAAAATTCTCGTAGAATCGAGAATGAAGTTATATAGTCAATTCAAACTTAGAAAATATAGGATTCTAATATAACTCCTTTGTTATCAATCCAACATCGTTTCACTGTTTAAGTAAGATATGAGGGTGTGTATGAGGACTCACTGGCAGACACCGGTTGGGATTTACTATCAATCTGCAATACAATTGACTTGGTGCTCAAGTTTTCATCCCTCTTTAGATCAATGCATATGGGTGACCGAGTGGAGCCACCTTCACCAGTTGGCTGTATGAACAGAAATTAGAGTTAGAAAATTTAAGCTTTCCTAATCAGCTTTCCATATGTCTAACTGTAGCATACTATAAAAGTAAATATTTGAAGGTAAATAAAAATAAAATAATAAAGTTCTTACCAAAGCCGGATGTCCAATTAAACTGTTTAGGACTGCCGATTTACCTGCACCCTGAACAATTTTCAGTCGATACTTAAAGTTAGGCCAGATAAATTAACTAGCAAAAAAAGCTATAATTAATAAGATGCTAGAAATAGGAAACGGAAAGTAAAACACGACAAACAAACAAAACGAGATGAGCTTCAAAGCATGAACCCTGTTAACCCGTTTGATGGAGTAATACTAAGAATCTATCATAGTAAGCTGAAAAGGGTTAGAAACTCAAGCTGAAACCGTGGACCATCTATAGGAAACTAAACTAAGACTATATGTCGGTCACAGTAAGAAAGATCAATATCTCTAATCTATAATGTTCTTTCTAAACTCAGATTGCATAATTCAACGTATAATTCAAATTTAGGTACGCGTATAGGCACTGGTCAAGCGAAGCTTATATCATTAAACTAACTAGTAATCTGGATGTTAAAAATATACGAATCCACTATTCGAAAAACAATTCGCAACTACGTTAACCTAATTAGTTTCTCAAAACGAATTCCACGCCCTTCTCGACGTCTGGTAACTCTTGTGTTTTGATACTTTAACAACAACAAAAATGCCGTTGCGCCGTGAATCAACCTACTTAGTTTCACAAAGTAAATGAATCTCAATACAACTACCGAAAATTATTTAGCTAATTACCGATCGCACAAGACGAACTTACAGATCTACACATTCAACACAATTAAACAACAGCTTAATTAAATAAAAAAAAAGTTAATAATAATACCGTGTTACCGAGAGCAACAACATTCAAAAAAGTAGAACCACGTCTATTAGAAGAAGAATTAGCATCATCTAAATCTTCATCGTTAAGCAACGCAGCAGCTTGCCGCATCGAATCGGATAAATTAACGAGCTCTTCAATCGCCACCATTTTTATAAAATGAATATTATTAGATCTAAACCAAAAGAAAAAAAACAAAAATAAATAAAATTAAAAGAAAGAAATCAAGAAATATAAAGATAGTAGGGAATAACTACCTCAGATGGTGGCACCGATGGTGTTGGTGGCCGGAAAAGGAGGCGGCGATTGTATTTGTACCGAAGATGGATAGAGAGGGCGGCGGGTTTGGATAGAGAGCAGGAGGGGTTGCAGAGAGTTTTTTGGTGTGTGTGTTGGTTGGGTGTGTGTGTGTTATATTTTTAGGGTTGGGCTTATGTGAGGTAGATAATTGATCAATGGAGGGAGAATTTGATTTTTTGAGAGCGGGAAGTGTTTTGGCAAAAAAAAATGATAGATTTTGATGAAGCAGATGGTAAAAAAAACATAGATGACCCCTATTTATGACGAAGCAAAACGAGCGTCATCTAGCAGGCTAAATTTTAACTGATTATGACCCTATGTTATGACGCTTCTGAAAACGAGTCATCCCCAATAAAAAATTTACTCGTTATGACTCTTATTTTATGACTTTGCTATTTGCGCGTCATCTTGTAGCGTGCGTCATAAAATGCGAGTCAAGGATAGACCTTTTTCTAGTAGTGTTGACTGTTTATCTTGTGATGATGAAGAAGCATTAAATGCATCTTGGTTTGTTAGGTGGAGTGTAGCAGGGAGAAGAAGTAGAGATAAGGGTGTGATAGATTTGTCAGGGATAAGGGGTGGTGGATTGAGGTGCTTGGGCAGGCAAGTAGGAAGAAGAAAGGTTTGACTTTGGTCAAACGTTTTTTGGTTAACTAAGGCCGGGTTGGGTTTATTGGATTGGGCTTGGGTTATTTAATTTGATTGGGCTGGGTTTAGTTTAGGAGTTGGGTTTATTTAGTTAGGATTTAGAATTGGATTAGGTTTAACTTTAAGGGACTATTGTTGCCAATTCTGAAAATCCAAGGACTAAGGCTGCCAAAACTAGAAATTATTTCCAAGGACCATTTGTGTCATTTTGGTATTTTTGGGGGTTGACTTTGACTTTGTCTTTGACTTTTGTCTTCACTTGATCAAATGCGTAATTGTTGTCGAGTCGATCCAAAAATATTCGTTTTTGTTCCGTTTTCAATCCTTCAGTACCTGAAACACATAAAACACAAACCAATGATATCTGCAATATATATTGGGTGTTTTAGGTCATTTTAGTGTCTATTATGGGTATAAAATGATGAGTATTTACACACTCATCAATCCCCCACACTAAGCTATTGCTAGTCCCTAGCAATCCGATCATATGAAGTAATGAAAGGATCAAAAGAATACCAAGCATACCCCGTTTTGATTTTTTTTTTAATTTTTTATAATGCAAGAAGTTTAAACTTAGAACAAAATATATAACACGCTTGATTTCCAAAAATGGTATCATGGAACGGGATTCACACAAACTGGGTGTCTCCAGGGAATTATAATCGTCATCCTCTTTTTTATACTCCCAACTAAGCTTAAACTCAATGTGCAAATGCTTTTTTAAAATGCTAACACTACTTATACTAATAATCTATGTAAGCCGAAACTTAACTTTTCACTCCCACAATATATTCAAGTTAGGTGACTGTGCTTGATTTTCAAAATTTTGATAACAAAAATCTACGTTTTTATAAAACTTGACTAATACTAGTTGAAAGATAGATTTAAAATTTACAACAAGCAAGCTTCAAAATTTATTGCATTTTGCAATATCATTCCATTTTTTTTCTTTTCATTTTCTCATTTTTTCATCATTTTTTTTTATTTTTTTTTTATTTTTTTTATTTTTTTTTTTATAACTTGTGCAACATAAACTAACGGAGTTTCACGGGAACCAAGATCTTACACCTTCCGGAATAAAGGATCCAAGGGCCATTACAACGAAGAGTTCCAAGACTCTAAACATTCCTGAAATGAGGATCCAAGGGTGTTAGACCAAGACCTCACACATTCCTAAATTAGAGGTCCAAGGGCCGGTGTAAGAGGGTAGCCAAGACCTAAACGCCTTCTGGAAATAAGAATCCAAGGACCGATCTTGAATCGTAGCTTTTTAGCACATACATTTATTACTTAACTTTTACATTATTATGACATATGCTTGTTCCGAAGTTTAAATAAAGCTTTGAACTAGTATTTTTCAGAATCGTATAGAAAAATGATTTTGTGTGTTCAAATGTTTGAAAATAAGCACTTATTAAGTCAGATTAGTTATCTCCTGGGAGGAAAAGCCATAGATTACTTATATAAGCTCTAAAGAAAACCACTATTCTACGCTTAGCATTTTCATTTGCACAAATCGTAAAACCTTAGTCTAATCGTTAAGGAAGCAGCCAGATCAATACTCTGGCAGAGTCGGGATTCCCTTTGTTCTAACCTAATCAAGACTAAAAATTTCTTCTTTTTTATTGCAATTTCTTATTTAAAGAAGAAAAAAAAAATTTAAAATTTTGGCCAAAACGGGGGTACTAAGGAACTAGAAGGTACAATGTGACAAAATTCAAGAGAATTCCCCCCCCCCCCCCCCACACTTAGAATTGAATATTGCCCTCAATATTCAAAGTACCGGCTATTTTGCCAACACTTAGAACGTAAAAAGGTAATACTAATAGCCAAGTGTGTGAAAGAAATCTCTATTTTCACAAACAAGATTAAAAAGATATCCCTAGATAATCGTTAGCAAAAGGATAGGATATTGGGCGGCTGGATTGAAAACAGGCGCGGCAATCATCACAATCCAAGGGAAACCTGAAAATCAGAGCAAACAACACAAAAGAGCACAGCACAGTGGGATTCCCCCACACTTAGTGTCAGAAAAATAGAAAGAAGTCAGAAACATGGGCGTTTACCCATGAAATGCTAATGTTTTTGTTAACCGAGTCACTAGCTTGACTCGACCCCGAATTCATTGGTCCATGGGGAAAGTTTGGAGATCCGAGACAACCATGGGTGGTATGTCCCCTCCAAAGTAATGCTTCAACCTATGACCGTTCACCTTGAAGTTTGGTCCATCGGTTTGAGATAACTCGATGGTGCCATAAGGAAAAACTTTGGCAACGGTGAATGGTCCAGTCCAACGGGTTTTAAGTTTACCTGAGAATATCTTCAATCTAGAGTTAAAAAGAAGGACTCGATCACCAACGTTAAAAACGCGGTTCTTGATTTTTGAGTCATGGATTTTCTTTGTTTTCTCTTTGTAGATTAAAGAGTTCTCGTAGGCTTGATCACGAAGTTCATTTAATTCATTGAGTTGAACTTTGCGGTGATCACCCGCGGACTTTAGGTCGAAGTTGGCATGTTTTAAGGCCCAATAAGCTTTGTGCTCGAGCTCGATCGGTAGATGGCACGCCTTTCCATACACGAGCTTGTAAGGAGTACACCCGATGGGTGTTTTATAAGCAGTACGGAAGGCCCAAAGTGCATCATCTAGTTTATCCGACCAAGATGCACGGTTTTCACCTACGGTCCTTTCCAAGATTCTTTTAAGACCACGGTTTGAAACCTCCACTTGTCCACTTGTTTGTGGGTGATACGCGGTAGAAAGACGGTGAGTAATACCGTATTTAAGCATGACTTTTGCAAATTGTTCATTGCAAAAGTGCGTACCGCGATCACTAATGATAGCACGGGGAGTTCCAAACCGAGAAAAGAGCGATTTCAAAAATTTACACACTACTCGGGCGTCGTTGGTGGGGAGTGCTTTCGCTTCGACCCATTTAGACAAATAATAGACAGCCACGAGTATATACTTGTTCCTTCGTGAAGACGGGAACGGGCCCATAAAGTCAATGCCCCAAATGTCAAAGATTTCACAAACTTGAACGACGTTTTGTGGCATTTCATCTTTTTGAGAGATCTTCCCGTGACGTTGACAAGAGTCGCAAGATTTGACTAAGTCATGGGCATCACGGTAGATTGTGGGCCAATAGAAACCGGAATCAAACACATTCTTGGCGGTGTAATTGGCACCATGATGTCCCCCTGTGGGTCCATTGTGGCAAGCCTTAAGAATATCAACGGCTTCTTGGCCGTGAACACACCGCCGGATGACTTGATCCGCACACACTTTAAATAAGTAGGGGTCGTCCCAAAAGTAATGCTTCACATCTTTGAAGAATTTGTTCTTTTGTTGGGACAACATCCCTTTCACAACAAAGTTCCCCGCATGGTAATTTGCAAAATCGGCAAACCATGGGGTACTAGAATCACCACGAAAAGATACCACGTTAAGTGTCTCGAGAGGAAATGTTTCATTTATTTCCTTTTTCTCGAGCACACTTTGGTGAGGATTCTCTAATCGGGACAAATGATCAGCAGCAAGGTTCTCCGCTCCTTTTTTATCACGGATGATGATATCAAATTCTTGCAGGAGGAGAACCCATCGGAGCAATCTCGACTTTGCATCTTGTTTTGCATCAAAGTCTACCACAACGAAATCAGTAGGAAAATGGAACTTTCCTACTTTCACAATGACATCCTCGGCTATTCCAAGTGGACGTTTTATAGTACGGTCCGCTAGCTCGAGAGTCATGCAAGTAGATGTAAGCTTCGGAAGAGATAATTTCTCCCATACTGAGAGTGGCATAAGGTTAATGCTTGCGCCAAGATCGGCCAAGGTTGAGCACTGAACCATCCCCAAGAAATCACATGGGATTAAAAACTTGCCAGGGTCTCCGAGCTTTTCGGGAAGCTTTTTGAGGAGAACCGCCGAGCACTGCTCGTTAAGTGGGGTCTTTGCCATCTCAGACAACTTATCCTTGTTGCTTAGCAAACTTTTGAGTGTAGATGCAAATTTGGGCATAAGAATGAGAGCATCTGCGAAGCTTATGTCAAAGTGCAAATCACTGAAGATTTTAAAGAATTTCTCCATCTGTTGATTCGTTTTGTCTCTAAGCTTCTGATCATTAAGCCTCGAAGGATATGGAATTGAAGGCTTAGGATTGGTCTTCGGAACATCAGGTTCCGGAACTTGAGTTTGGACATCTGGAGGTTGGACGTGTGCGGTACTTTGTGGGCTTGAGAAATGCACCTTGTCCGTTGTCACCTCGGTATCTCGATTCACTTCCCTCGGTGGAGGGGGCATAGGAGTCGAGGGTCCATTATGCGTCTTACCACTACGAGTGGTGACGGCTTTCAACTCAGCATTAGGATTAGGAATGGTATTGCTCGGAAGTCGTCCGGAAGATGAAGAAGATTGGTTCATGTTCATATTCATGAAACTGCCCATCATATTCTTCAACTCATTTGTTTGACGAGACATCGTAGTATCAATTTCCTTTCTCAACTCGACTTTCATATTATTGATTTGAGTCTGCATCGAACGCATGCTGGACTCAGTAATTTTCATAAAATCATTAGTCAAAGGAGCTTGAGGAGGTTGTTGATAAACATGTTGATTCGGAGCTTGATAAGGCTGGTTGAAATTGTTACGGTTCTGGTTGAATTTCTGAGAATTGTTGAAATTTTGTCCTTGATTTTGAACAAAGCGATTTTGATTATTTTGATTTTGCACGGGTGGAAAACCAGGTGGTACATTAGCATTTGGTGCTCGGTAATGAGTTTCAGCATGCGGTCGGTTTTTATTGTAGTTTACTGCAGCTACGAGAGCTTGGTAAACAGAAGCATCGGTTGCTTGACAATCGTAATACGCATGTGAGCCACCACAAGTTTCACACACTTTGTTTATGGCTTTGATTGGTTCCGGTTTATGAATCTCACTCTTAATTTCTTTCACTTCCTTCATCATGCAACGAATTGCGTCCGTTAGAGCGGCTAACGGTGCGGTTAACTCTGATGAGTTACCGGATGAAGAAGCATGAGTGATAGGAATATTCACTTTGTTTCGAGAAATAAGAACTTTTGATTTATTCTCGCAAATTTCAAGCACATCTTTAGGTCGACGATTCAAGATATTGCCACCAGCGGCAGCGTTTAGAGAATCTTGATCGTTTCCATTCAATCCACTATAAAACGTATTGATCTGTTGTAACTCCGTGAAATCATGATGCGGGCATTTTCTTAGGAGATCTTTAAATCGTTCCCATGCCTCTCCGAAGTTTTCATCGAAACTTTGACGAAATCCAGAAATTTCATTTTTCAGATTAGTCGTCTTTGACGGAGGAAAGAAATAATTGACAAATTTTTGTACGAGATCTTCCCAAGTTTCAATAGATCAATGGGGTTCTTTTTCCAGCCAAATCCGGGCTGCCCCATCGAGAGAAAATGGAAATAGCATCAATTTGATAACTTTTTGCGGCACATCCTTGTAATTGATGGTTGAGGTCAACTTGTTGAACCAACGGATGTGTGCATACGGATCTTCTCGTTCAAACCCGTGGAATTGGTTTGTAGACACGAGTTGAATCAAATGCGTTTTCAATTCAAAATGATCACCGCGATTGGTGGTAAAACAATGGCATCTCCGTAACCCTCGGTGGGTGCTTGGAGCATCTCCGCCATTGTTCGATTGTCTGCCATTTTATCAATGGGAATAGTACGAATCTTAGGTTCGACTATGTTAGGAATATGAATATTCAGCTGAAGACTCGGTCACCCCGAGTAATTATTAGCTCATCATAGCTCGTAGGATTATCAGTAATATTATTAGTAGATTAGTTATTAATTAGTATTGTGGAGTGGGTCGGGTCTTTACCCTCGGTCAGCTCTCTCCACAGCCCGCTAGGGGCATATTATGTAGTAAGTATAAATACCCCTTCCCTAGCAAGGGAAGGGTTGGAACTCTCATTATTTCAAGCTAATACACATAGTGTTTCTCTCACTAGAAGTTCCCATCTCTCTCTCTCTAGCTTCTTTCTATTCGATCCATTTCTAGGCCTCAAACAAGTGTTTCTTGCATTGTGAATACCCTACAATTGGTATCAAGAGCCATGGTTAGGTCCATGAGAGTTGGTATTCACGGATTTGTTTAGTTTTTGAGGCTTTTTAGTTCGAATTGAAAAGTTACATAAATCTCATTTTGTGCCTTGTTTAGTGATTAGAAGTTGTTATACCTTGTACTTTCTAGCTTAGGAACAGTATAAGAGTAGTATTTGGTGCTTGAATTCACAGATTTAAGATTTGTGTGGTGTTTTTGGGTGATTCGTGGGTGTTTATTCAAGTGTTCTTCGCTGCGGTTTGTGTGGTTTGGACAAGTTCTTGGACGCGGTTTGTGTTACTTCGAAGACGCGGCTTGTCTTATTACAAGTTTAGGCATAAGGACAAAAAGCATTGAAAGCGACGTGTTTGGCAGTTTGTGTCTACGCGGTTTGTCTCTGAGGTGCGTACGCGGTTTGTGTCTACGCGGTTTGTCTCTGCATCGTGTACTCGGTTTGTGTCTACGCGGTTTGTCTCTGAGGTGCGTACGCGGTTTGTGTCTACGCGGTTTGTCTCTGCATCGTGTACTCGGTTTGTGTCTACGCGGTTTGTCTCTGAGGTGCGTACGCGGTTTGTCTCTGCATCGTGTACTCGGTTTGTGTCTACGTGGTTTGTCTCTGAGGTGCATACGCGGTTTGTCTCTGAGGTGCGTACGCGGTTTGTGTCTACGCGGTTTGTCTCTGAGGAGTGTAATCGGTTTGTGTCCACGCGGTTTGTCTCTGAGGAGTGTATGCGGTTTGTGTCTACGCGGTTTGTCTCTGCAGCGTGTATGCGGTTTGCCTAGGCGGCTTGTATCCTCAAGGGTGCTATTTGTCTATGCGGTTTGTGTCTTGGTGATTTTAGAAATTCCAGCGAAAGATTCTATTTCTCGGTTAAATCACAAGATCAGTAAAATCCCGTAGTTACTATGGCTACCACATCAAGCACATCATCAGAAGATATTCAAGCAGCAGGATCTGACACTCGTCCACCTATGCTAGATAGGACGGATTATGAGTCTTGGGCACAACGGATAAGACTTTACTGCTTGGGAAAAGATAATGGAGTTAATATTCTTAAGTTAATTGACGAAGGACCTTATCAGATGGGTACCACCAGAGACGTTGTTACAACTGGTGAAGATGGGACTGTAACTTGGGGCATCGACAGACCTAGAAACTACAATGACCTTAATGAAGAAGAAAAGAAGAGGTATGATGCTGACATTAGAGCTTCAAACATTGTCATTCAAGGTCTACCAAAGGATGTATACAAGCTCATCAATTTCAACACTGAAGCCAAGGCTGTGTGGGACAACGTCAAAATGTTGTTGGCAGGGTCAGAACTCACAAAGGAAGATCGTGAGTCACAGCTGTATGATGAGTTCGAGCATTTCAAAATGAACCCAGGAGAGAATATCACAGACTACGATGTGAGATTTCATAAGTTGGTGAATGATATAAGGATGATCAGAATGACTATGCCCAATATCCAACTAAACTCAAAGTTTGTGAACAACATGACTCCTGAATGGGACAGATTCGTCACTGTGGTCAAACTCAACAAAGGTTTAAGGGATACCAACTATGAACAGCTGTATGCCTACCTGCAACAACATGAGAAGCATGCTGTCTACGATCGGGTGCTTAGAGAAAAGTTAAATCCTTCAACTCCAAATGATCCACTGGCTTTCATGACAAATGTTCTACCTACAGCCCAATCATCTTCCAACCTAAGTTATCATCAACTTCACTCACCAGTACCTGCTATGAGTTCTCAACTTGACTCAGGCTACTCTCAGACTGACAGAATGATTGACAACCTCACCAATCAAGTATCATTACTGGTTCAACAGTTTAAAACATCACTCCCTCAGACCAACAATCAGTTAAAGAATTCATCCAACCCACGCAATCTTGCAATGGTGGAGGATGGGAAAATTGTGGTTCAGAATGTGCAAGGGAGAGCTGGAAGAAATATGGGTCGAGGTGTTGTGCAGAATAGAGTCGGGAATGCCAATCAGGGGCAAGGGAAACAGATCAAGTGTTATAATTGTGGGGGGCTAGGACATATTGCCAGAAACTGCAATCAGCCTAAACGTCCTCAGAACTCAGATTACTTCAAAGACAAGATGCTGTTAATGCAAGCTCAAGAGAATGGAGCTGTATTGGATGAGGAAGAGTTATTGTTCTTGGCAGGAGATGGGGGAAATACTTTTAATGAAGATGTGGATGAGCAACCAAGTCAGGATCTAGCACTTAATGATCCTAACATCTTCAAGGCAGATGACTGTGATGCATTTGACTCTGATGTAGATGATGAACCTACGGCTCAAACAATCTTCATGGCTAACTTGTCTTCCCTGGTCTCATCTCCCCGTCAAGCTGGTCCTTCTAATGCATCCGTGATTTCTGAGGTACTCAAAATTTATGACACATATAATATAGTCGAGGGACAAAAGAATCCCAAAGAAGTACATCAGGCAGATGTTTCTGACACAAGTAATGTTGACATGGAAAATAGCAATATTATTTCATATGAACAGTATTTGAATCAAAACAACTCACCTGATGTACCAAATGGTGTATCTTTTGTCAACAATGATGTTTGTGTTATAAGTAATGTATGTGCCTTAGGTAATGTGTGTAATTTAGATAATGCATGTGAGTGCCATAACAACAAATTGCCTGTCCCTGATGATAACTTGATCACTAGACTAAACATTTATAAAGAACAAGTGGCTATGTATGAACAACGTGCTAAGTTTGAGCTTAATGAACGTGAGCAGAAATTAGAAGGTCAAATGAGTACACTTATTAAAGAGTCTAGAGTAAGAGAAGAAACATTAAAATTAGAGTTGAGTTCTTTGAAAAGTCAGCTAGAACAATCTGTCAAACAGAAACAGGAAGCACAAAAGTGTGTAACTACACTTAAGCTAGAATTCAAACAAAAAGAAACAACACTTTTAAATGATTTCTCTAGACTCAAGACGTTAAAAAATAAGCTTGAAGATAAGTTGTACACACAAGACCAAACCAGACAAACTGCCCAAATGATGTATAAGCACAGAAAGTTAAGTGACAAGCATAGTGAAAGCAATGTAGGTAAATCTAAATTAGCTATTCATGAAATTGCTAAGATAGCCCAACCTGCATTAAATGATTCTAATGTGATGTTTATGCCTAATCATGACCCGCCTGAGCATATCTACACAGAAGAAGAGGATGAGTTAAGTGAGAGAACATGGGTTAGAATGAATGAGAAAATGAAGGATCCCGAGTGCATAGCCAGACGAATAATAATCAAACCCCATGACTATAGTGAGGAAAATCGTTTGACTGTGTTTGCTCCTCAAAAGAAGTTAACACCTGAACAGATATTCTGGAAACAAGATAATGAAAAACTTAAGGTAGAAAAACTTAAGGCCAACACCCCCCTCATTAGAAAAGTTGCGTCCATAACAGTGTATCCTCCCAATACACCTAGGAATTTGGTGCCTTTGTCTCTTCCCACTGAATGCAAAACCTTTATTAGCTTATATGTGCTTTGGCAATTGTTTGTTGATTTTGATAAAACATGTAAGAAGAGAATCACACCAACCGGCATTACTGAGGGGGAAAGGTGTTTTGAACATGCAAAAAGGTGTTACTTAACTGAGGTCATGCCATTCTTTAAACTACTTAAAGAACATTTTGAAGGGTTGCAAACTGCCCTTAAAGCCGAAATAAAAGAAATGGAAGTAGTGTTTAAAGACATGGAAAATGAGGTGAATGAATATGCAATAGAGCTTAAGAGTCGAGAGATTGAAAGAAAAAACATACTCATTACTAACGAAAACTTGATTGCTAAATGTATTGCACAAGATGTATTTTACACTGTTACTGATTCTGCATTGTCCGCTTGTCAATTTAATGAGTATGCTATTGCGTTAAATGTCACCCAGAATCGTGTTGTTGAGCTTGAGGGGGAGAATTTAAAATTGCTTGAAAAAATTCAAAATGATGACTATGATAATATGGTTAAACGTTTTTCAAAATTAGAAGTTGAATATCTTAATTTGCAATTGAAACATCAACATTTAAATGAAAAACATAAAATATCATATGACAAGACATCCTTGGATGCTCCTGAATTTGATACTTATTTTGAATTAAGCAAACGAGATGAGACAATTCAAGCTCACACGAACACGATTCGACTGCTGAGGGCCCAAATTGCCCAATTGAAATCCAACAAGTATGAAGTGTATGGCACCAATAAACCTTCGTCTTCAGATTCTCAGAATTTTCAATATCAAAACACCATAAATAAGTTACATTATGAAAATGAGTGTTATCGTGAAGAAAATTCAAAGGTCAAACAACATTTCAAAGAGTTATATGATTCCATTAAAGTTACAAGAAGCAATCATAATGATCAAATAACCTCTTTGACAAATGAAATTGAGAATCTTAAGGCTCGGGTGAAAGGTAAAATGCCATGCACCACGTGTAATTGTGATGCACCAAAGGCTACTGCTAGTAAAAAGTATGATGTTGATGTTGGGCGTATTCCATTTAACCTTAGAAATAACAGCTTTGCCCATCAAACATATCTCGATCATCTTAGAGAGGGCCTTGACACACTTCGTGAGGTAGTTGAAGAGGATAGAGCTGATAAGCCACTTGATAGGGCTGTTGTTTATGCTTGTAATCTCATGAAAAGGATTCAGGAAAACTTAGAATATGCCATAGGCTCAGTTCCTAAGTTTAACAGCCATAGAGATAGACTTGTTGCATCATCATCCACTGTTAAGAACAAGCATGTAGCATTTGATCTACCACTTAAAACATCAGAACCCAACACATCATTATTAGGAAGGCATGTGACAGAAAAACAAACTAATGTTCCCTTCGATGCTTCTACAGGAGTAAAAAGTGACACCCATGCTAGCGAGTCAAGGTCTAGAGGAAATGCAAGAAATGATAGGACTGCGCCAGCTAAGAATGATCACTTGAAGAAAGTAGAAGCCCAACCTAGGAACAATAAGTTTGCAATGAGTAGGATGAATCGTGTTGATTCTAGTATCAAAAGTACTGTAATTAATTTGAATTCTAATGCTATCTGTAAAACATGCGACAATTGTTTAATTTCTGCTAATCATGATGAGTGTGTTGTGTCTTTCTTGATGTCTTCTGATTCACCCCATGTTAAGAATGTTAGGATAACTGAAACATACAAGAAAGTTTGGAAAGCAACAGGAAAAACATTTGCTAGCGTAGGCTTTCAATGGAGACCCACTGTAAGGAAATTCAATTTAGGAAAACAGTGCACGTTACCTAAAATGAATAAGCATAAAATTGTGAAAGTTAAGGAATGGAGACCCACTGGAAGGAAATTCAATTTAGTAAAACTGTGCTCAATACCTAAAATGAATAAGCATAAAATTGTGAAGGTTAAGGAATGGAGACCAACTGGTAGAATCTTGCCTTTAGGGTCACAATGCCTTCCACATAGGTCTTGTCCTGCCTCTAGTACTGTCTCCACTGTAAAGACAGTAGCATCTGCGAACTCTGTGGTTCCAGAATATTTGTGTGCTGACCAAACGGATCCCAATTGCTCGTGGGGATCCACATTTTCCAGTTATCCATTGTTGTCTGGTTTCAAATGCAGGTCGTACAAATCGTCCTGTGGTATTTGGACTCAGGCTGCTCAAAACATATGACTGGGGATCGCTCGCGGCTCAAGAACTTCGTGAAAAAGTTTATCGGGACAGTTAGATTCGGGAACGACCACTTTGGTGCTATTATGGGTTATGGAGATTATGTGTTCGGTGACAGTGTAATCTCAAGGGTATATTATGTGGAAGGATTAGGGCACAATCTGTTTTCTGTGGGTCAATTTTGTGATTCAGATCTGGAAGTAGCTTTCAGAAAACATACATGTTTCGTCAGAGAATTGGATGGTATAGATCTCCTCAAGGGCAGTCGGGGCACCAATCTATACACCATATCGATTGAAGAAATGTTGAAGTCCTCTCCCATATGCTTGCTTTCTAAAGCCTCTAAAACAAAATCATGGCTGTGGCATCGTCGTTTGAACCACTTGAACTTCGGTACCATAAATAATCTTTCCTGCAATGATCTTGTTAGAGGGATGCCCAGACTAAAATATGAGAAATATCATCTCTGCTCTGCATGTCAACTGGGCAAGAGCAAGAAACAAACCCACAAGTCCAAAACCATTAACACCAACTTGGAAGTTCTTCATACCCTTCACATGGACTTGTGCGGTCCAATGAGAATACAAACCATTAATGGAAAGAAGTACGTTCTGGTGATAGTAGATGATTATTCTCGGTTCACATGGGTAAAGTTTTTGAGAACCAAGGACGAAACTCCAGAGGTTATCATTAAACTGATAAAACAGCTGCAAGTAAGGCTCGATAAAACTGTCAGAATCATCCGCACTGATAATGGTACTGAGTTTGTTAACCAACAACTCCGTTATTTCTATGAAAGCATTGGCATCACGCATCAGAAAAGTATCCCTCGCACTCCTCAACAGAACGGAGTGGTTGAACGAAGGAACCGTACTCTGGTGGAAGCTGCAAGAACCATGCTTATATTTTCAAAGGCACCGATGTTTCTCTGGGTAGAGGCTATTGCAACAGCATGTTACACTCAAAACCGATCTCTAATTCATCCTGTTCATGAGAAGACTCCCTTCGAGTTAATTCATAACAAGAAACCAGATCTTTCCTTTCTCCGTGTGTTTGGCGCACTTTGCTATCCAACTAACGACAGTCAAGACTTGGGAAAGTTAAGAGCTAAAGCAGATGTAGGTATTTTTGTTGGATACGCACCAGACAGTAAAGGGTATAGAATCTACAATAAGAGAACCCGTAAAATCATGGAAACCATTCATGTTACGTTCGATGAGCTGAGTGAGCAACCTGCTTCAGGACAAATTAGTTCTGGACCCGATCTTAAACTTTTGTCACCTGGACCCATTAGTTCAGGTCTTGTACAGAATTCCACGCCTGCAGATTCTTATGTGCCACCTACATGTGAGGAGTTGAAGAAGTTATTTGATCCTATGTTTGATGAGTATTTTGAGCCAACGAATGGAACCGTCCCAAGTGAACCTGCTGTACTTCCTATGGCTGAGGGTCAAGCCCCACAAGGTTCAGAAGGTCCAACAGCTTCAGTATCAGTCAGTCTCAATGCTCCAGCTACCTGTCAATCGCCTTCGTCATCTAACGCTCAATCTTCTCCAGTAATACAAGAATCTTCAGATAACCATTATTTGGAAGTTAACCCTTTTGCTCCTGTTGATGAGGTTCCTTTTGAAAACATATTTGCTCCTGAACATCCATCAGATACATCCTCACCTGAAGAACACAGCACTGCTACATCTGTTCAAAACCCTCAACCTCACAACCATCTCAGAAAATGGACCAGTGATCATCCAATCGACAATATCATAGGCAATCCCTCACGTCCAGTATCCACACGTAATCAACTAGCCACTGACGCACTATGGTGCTTTTTCAATTCTGTACTGTCCAAAGTCGAACCAAAAGATGCCAAAGAAGCAATGACTAAAGATTGCTGGTTCCAGGCTATGCAGGATGAAATCCATGAATTTGATCGACTTGAAGTATGGGAATTAGTGCCTCCTCCAGAGCGTGCAATGATCATTGCTTTAAAGTGGATCTTCAAAGTGAAGCTTGATGAGTATGGAGATGTGTTAAAGAACAAGGCACGGCTAGTTGCTAAAGGATTCAGACAAGAAGAGGGCATTGATTTTGAAGAATCGTTTGCTCCGGTTGCTAGAATTGAAGCTATAAGAATCTTCCTTGCAAATGCTGCTAGTCGTAATATGATAGTCTACCAGATGGATGTCAAAACGGCATTCTTGAATGGTGACTTAAAGGAAGAAGTTTATGTGAGCCAACCCGAAGGATTCGTGGATGCTGAACATCCTACTCATGTTTACCGCTTGAAGAAGGCTCTTTATGGGTTAAAACAGGCGCCAAGGGCATGGTACGATACATTGTCCAAGTTTCTCCTAGTGAACGGATTCTCCAAAGGTGTTGTTGATCCCACACTATTCACCAGGAAGTCAAGAAACCATCTACTACTAGTTCAAATTTATGTAGATGATATCATCTTTGCTTCAACAGATCCTAGTGAATGTGATAGATTTTCTAAGGAGATGAATTCCAAGTTCCAAATGTCCATGATGGGACAAATGTCATTCTTCTTAGGATTACAAGTTTCTCAAAGTCCCGGAGGCATATTCATTAATCAATCCAAATACGCCAACGAGATCTTGAAAAAGTTTGGATTCTATTCAAGTGAGCCTGTTGACACTCCCATGGTTGATAGAACAAAGCTGGATGAAGATCCTTCAGGGATTCCAGTGGATATAACAAAGTATCGAAGCATGATTGGATCTTTGATGTACATCACGGCTAGCAGACCAGATCTTCTGTTTGCTGTGTATATGTGTGCTCGGTATCAATCTAGGCCAACCAAGAAGCATGTTGAAGCAGTGAAAAGGATCTTCCAATATCTTCAAGGCACTGTTCATATGGGTCTCTGGTATCCTAAGGACACTGCAATGGAGCTAACGGCTTACTCAGATGCTGATCATGCGGGATGTCAAGACACTCGTCGCAGTACGTCAGGAGGAGCTCAGTTTTTAGGGGAAAAGTTGGTTAGTTTTTCTTCTAAGAAGCAGATGAGTACTTCCATATCATCTACTGAAGCTGAGTACATTGCCATGTCTGCTTGCTGTGCACAAATCCTTTCGATGCGATCACAACTTTCGGACTATGGATTCTCATACAACAAAATTCCCTTATATTGTGACAACAAAAGCGCCATTGCTTTTTGTTGTAACAATGTTCAGCACTCCAGGTCTAAACACATCGACATCAGGCATCACTTCATCAAGGAACAGGTGGAAAAAGGAATTGTGGAACTATACTTCGTGAGGACAGAGTTTCAGTTAGCTGACATCTTCACCAAGGCCCTCCCAAGAGAAAGGTTTCAGTTTATTCTCCCGCGCCTTGGCATGAAGAGCATGACACCTGAAACCCTAAAGTGTCTTCAGGAAGAAAATGAGGAGTAAAGGATTGTCTTCTTATATCCTTGTACATAGTTGTATATATCTTAAATCAAAAAGAAAATACAAAAATATAAAACCTATAAAAACCATAAAAATCGAAAAATCAGAAAATACCAAAAATAGTCCTACCTAGGCATGTCTTCTGTTTATCGATAACATTTACGGATCTAGAAATGTCATTCAACAATGACACGGATCCTTAAATGAAGCTCGAGCAGAAGTTATACTAATCAGTTAAAACATGTCTAAATGGCTTGCAGTTACTTCATACTGCAACCCACGATACACTCTGGGGAAAGCACGTTGCCAAAAAGACGGCTGTTCCTCCAACTGGGTGATGTTCACCTGGGCATGGATTACTTCATATCCATGTTTCACCGACTTGATGTACGTTTTAGTGCGTCATTTCGTGTATAAGAAGAGAAGTCTTCTTTACATCAGACTCTTTATTTTGTTTGATTCTTCAAGAGAGTCTTGATGTTACACAAGGTGGTAAATTGAATTAAATTTTCACAAATACCCGTCGCTCAATTGAATGACTACAGCTCTTTTAATGGAAAACGGGTCATTAATTGAGGGGGAGCATATTTGTTCAAATTTCCGACACCTTGCCAAATTTGTGCAACATCAGCAGTGACACTCTCTCGTTGTTTCAGGGGGAGCATAGTATGCTCCAAAATCAGAATACATTTAAACCTGACCACATTTTCTCCCAAATTTTCTAAACTTATTTAAATCACTTGGGATCACAAATCTCAAATGGTTTGAAATTTTTGATCGGGGGAGAGAATGTGATTTAAATATGAAATTCTGATAAAATGTGATGATTTGGAAGTTAATGTAAGCTCTCCCGTATGTGCTAAACCATTTTGTATATCAAGGCACATATTGAGGGGGAGCAAAATGTTTTGGATGAGGAAGGAAACTCTCCCATAAGTGCTCAATTGTACGTCAATGCACTTATTGAGGGGGAGCAAAGGATTTGGCATCTCATGTGACCATGACTCAGAATTAACCAATGAATTGACGAAACTTGAATTGTCATCATCGAAAGGATACGTCTTGGCCGGGTAATAATTTCAAGCTGGTCTAACCAGTGATGTAAGCGTGTCTCGAAAAAGATGTATCTGAGTAGAGTGTACCATTTCGAGAAACTTTCTGTGGACTTGACCAGGCCGGGTAATAATTTCAAGCTAGTCTAACTAGTGATGTAAGCGTGTCTCGAATCGGTCATGTTCACTGAAAGTGGATCAATTCAAAAGTGCGAGCTCTACCTAACATGTGCAAATTTATAAAACTATCACTCGAGCACATGTTGAGGGGGAGCATTTGAAAAATATAAAACTCTCAAGTGTTTGCAAAATGTGTTTCTGAATCATGAACACTTTGAGAGATTTTTCAAAGATTTGGTTTGGCAATCGTGGATGAATACTAAAGACCGACCATTTTAATTAACGCATGGAGTTATAAGGATGGTTAGGTTAGGTTCAAGTTCCCACGATCCCGCCAGAGCCGGAGGGATCTACCCAGGGACAATCCACTAGTTAGTGTAGAAGTCCTTAGGTATGATTAAAAAGGAGAAATGTGTATAAAGGAAAGAGTGCCGACTGAGATGGAGCTAACACTGGAATTAACCCAACAAGGTGTTAGTTATGAAGTCTCGGTAAGCACTGAAGGGGTTGAAGAATGAAAAAGAATTGTAAAGATAAAGGGTGAAAAGAAATAGCCCTCCTTACAACTTAGGCAGAAACCGGGTCAATACATATGCTGTCAGAATCACTTAGTTGATTGCTGGCATTGAAGACAAAGTATCATGGACCCAGTGATACGCTGCACAACCCTCCCTAGCCACTCAAGGTCCCTCAAAGGACTCTTGTTTCAATTGTCACGGAGTTCAATACATTTCTATCGTCTCTCTCACTCCGAGTTGGATGATATTGAAAAGGTGGCAGTCCTCTCCAGCCTCCGATCACCAAATCAAAACGCACAATAGAGTCTAGAGCCACGAGATTCATGATAAGATCTCATAGGAACACGGATTATTTCTACACTGGTTGTTTATCATTAAGGACACCAGTTGTAAACTTATGAGTCCTACGCAGATCTCAGCAATCTGCCAGAACATTCATGAGAGACTTTACAAATGTAATTCTCAATGATTGAATGGAAATTCCTGCCAGGGTCAACATCAAGCAGCCCTGAAAGCAGGTCACTTCGGTAATTCCTCGTGGATTACGCTTAGTGGTCGCGGCGGTTTCAACCGGTCCACAGTCGTGGAGTGATCTCCAGCGACTCACCTAATCGTTGATTTACTACGGTAAAATCTTAAAAAGCCCTCTGTGGGTTTTCGATTAGGAACGGTCTTGGTAAGGATTAGAGAGAGTTTTCACACTATGCTGTTAACAATCTCGAAGTCTGAACCTGTAAGTATCGGTCGATTTGTTGCTAACTGTCGTATGCAGGAACTTCTGGCGATTGTAGCTGTGGAATGCTGTAGCTGGTTGCTGTTGTAGCTGGTTGCAGAAAAGATGCCAATCCTCTACCACATGTTCACACTACATCATCATTGTTATTCAACAAAGTCATGATCACCCAAAAGACCTTCAATACAGCTTCTGCTAACTCTGATGCTGAAGATCATGACGCCATATAGTGTGAGCATGTCGGCTCTAAGTATATTTCATCACATGGAGACCTACTACTGAATGATGACTTGAAGACTCAAGTGGGATGGTACTTTCTAAGATTACGCAAAGGTCATCCAAGACAAAAGAGAAGTCATCTGAAAATCACGGATGTTTGCACAACGATCTATGAAATTGAAGAATCAATGATTACGAGCTATGAAGTCAAGATCCAAGATAAGAAGTGCTGAAATTCTGAACATTACTTCTGGGGTGACCTCCCTTAGGGGGAGATTGTTAGGAATATGAATATTCAGCTGAAGACTCGGTCACCCCGAGTACTTATTAGCTCATCATAGCTCGTAGGATTATCAGTAATATTATTAGTAGATTAGTTATTAATTAGTATTGTGGAGTGGGTCGGGTCTTTACCCTCTGTCAGCTCTCTCCACAGCCCGCTAGGGGCATATTATGTAGTAAGTATAAATACCCCTTCCCTAGCAAGGGAAGGGTTGGAACTCTCATTATTTCAAGCTAATACACATAGTGTTTCTCTCACTAGAAGTTCCCATCTCTCTCTCTCTAGCTTCTTTCTATTCGATCCAATTTCTAGGCCTCAAACAAGTGTTTCTTGCATTGTGAATACCCTATAGACTATTCGGGCAGCACGTCTACGATTAAGTCTTCTCGGAATATCTACGAGTTCACGTAAAGGACTTGTCGACGTAGAAGAACGAGTGCGCATGCACTAAATAAAACAATTCAATTAAAACAAGATCGAAGCAAAACACAAGGAACTTAAACCTTAAATCAACAAGCGTACGGTAGCTCTCTGAAAGAAAAACGCACAGAGTGGCGGAGGAGCAAAGGTGGGCAATAAATGCTCCTTAAAAACCCGCTCTTTTCGGTTTGTCAATTTAATGCCAAACCTCCTGAAACCTCCGTTAGAGTTTGTTTATCAATCAAAGGTGAGCCGATATTCGCAAGTGATACAAAGGCAAGTTTTAATCTTTTGTTTGGGAACTTATTATGATAATATTCCAAGTTGAGGAATATTATATTGAGATTGCTTTTATCTTTTTAAGCACAAGAAAACGAGAAATGTTTTTGGGTTTTTTTTGTTTTTATATGATAATATATATATATATATATATATATATATATATATATATATATATATATATATATATATATATATATATATATATATAAGAAAAGAAAAATATTTTTGTATTTTATGGGGTTTATGGAAAATGGGAACTTCACAAGGAAGGATCTCAAGTCACTAATCGTTTAAACCTAAACGATATTGTCGCAACACAACCTCCCCGGCAGCGGCGCCAAAATTTGATCCGTGCTAAAGTGTATATAATTAATATCAGACGGATACACGTGATACGCGGGAAATGACAAATCAACCCTTTAGGAAAAAGGTTAACTTACAAAACCCGTGAATACGATGTGTGTGATACCGGGCTAGTGTTTCCCGGGTCGTGTCCCAGCGAGGATGGAATGGACAATCGTGTAAGGTTTGGAATTAGAGTGACTGATGATTGAGATATGAAATTTTGTATTTTTTAATTCTAATTTTAGATATGAGAAACAAATTCTCAAAAGAAAATTTAGATTAAAACAAATTATATTAAAAATGCGAAACAGGAATTACAAAAACGGGTTTAAAAAGTGAAATCTCTAAAATTTAATCTTACAAGTACAATTTTATTTTTCCTAAGTTATAAATGACAAAAGAAAATTTTAGAAAAAAGATTTATATTTTTCTGACTTTTATATTTTTTATTATGATTTAAAAACTGTTTTAAAAAGAAAAATGCATAAAAAATATTAAAACTATTCTAAAAATTCTGAAATTTTTTGTGAAATTACTTATGGTTAAAACAAGCCTAGGAAAAATATAAAAAAGGTGCCAGCTTATTGGGATAAGCTGGGAATAAGCTAAAAGGTTCGGATAGCTTAAAAGGGAAAAGTGGGTTAAATAAAAAAGGGTGCAAAGCTTAACTGGAAAAGACCCAAGGGCAGAGTGGTAAGTGTGTAGTGTGGTGAGCTGGGTGGCCAGGGTTCGAATCCCAGCATGCACTTTTTGCTATTTATTTTATATTTTGATTTTTCTTTTTGAAACTGATTAAGCACAAGATAATAAGCAAATTTTATAACTAACACTTATTTTGAAAATCACAAATAAGCCCTAAAATAAGCTAAAGTTTGCTGATCAGTGGACTTAAGAAGAGAAATAGCCCAAAAATAAGCCAAGTGGCTGATAAGCTATTTAAATAAGCTAAGGCAAAGTTGGAATAAGCTAAGTAACCAATAATGAGCTACAATGGAACTGAAAAAAGCCACAAGAACAGGGAAATAAGCACTGATCAAACCAAAATAAGCCTAAGAGTGGACTGACGCACAGGGCAACTTTTTGGATTCTAGGCAATTTCAAGCTTAATTTTAAGCACTTAAATGACAACTAAACACCACAAAAACTGATTCCACTTAAAGTTCACCTACTGAGGATCACATAAACCAAAAATCAAACTAAGGAGAGCTTATTTAGGGCTTGTGGATAAGCTGAAAAATTGGCTCAATCAACAAAATCCAACACTGATGACTCAGTGTTAATTTTGTTTGATCAGGCAAATTTTGAGCTTGATTTAAAGCTTGTATAAGCTATGCTAAGTTCTGGATTATGGAATAAGCAAAGATCAACTAGCAATCTATTGAAAAACAAGGAATTAAACACTGATGAGATCAAATAAGCACATGAATAGGGTCTAGAAAACTTATGCAGTCTGCATATATGGTTTTGATGTGCAAATTTGCACAACATGGCATAAACCAAATAACACTTAACCAACTCTTGCAATTACACTAAATGGATTCAAAGGACCTCAGAAAAGCCACAAGAAAAGGTCAAATGAGCTTATTGCTCTCATTGGCTTATTTG
Source organism: Artemisia tridentata subsp. tridentata (assembly GCA_021014915.2). Taxonomy (NCBI): domain Eukaryota; kingdom Viridiplantae; phylum Streptophyta; class Magnoliopsida; order Asterales; family Asteraceae; genus Artemisia; species Artemisia tridentata. The sequence continues at coordinate 365,747,238 of CP139506.1, forward strand.
ATCAGTCCAAGGCCTAGGATTATCACAGTCCACTCAAAATCACAAATCCTATCAAATGGACTTGAAGGAACTTAGAAACAGCTTATTCTAGTTAAATTAAGCAAGATTAAAATTGAGGGAATGGCAAATGAACAGTGAATACCCCAAATGACCCATTTGACTGTTTTAACCCAAACAGTCCTTTAGAAGGGCTGATTTGGATTTTAGATCAAGAGGGACTTGGATATGCTAAACTTAGGCTATACTTAAGTGTATTAAGTACTGAGAAGCAGTTTCCTAATAAAATTAAGCTCTAAAATAAGCCCTACCTTATTTAAGCTTTTTATGGCTTTTATGATAATTTTGAGCAAAATTAAGCAAAGAATATTAAACACTGACAAAACTAATGAAATACAATTATAGACTACTAATAAGCAGAAAATTACTATAATAAGATAAAATAAGCTATGTAACAGTGAAATAGGAAATAATGCAAAAATTTGGAAAATGCTTACAACTGTGAGGTTATGAAACAGTGGAACTAATGATCAGAACACAACTAGCTTGTCAAAAACAAGCTAGAAAACCCAATTCAGCTTTCCAGAATAGCTTATTTCATCTGAACTGCTTATTTGGTCCAGGTTTGACTTTCGTTGACTTTTTGATCTCTTGAATTTAGAACAACTTATTACTAATATAAACTTACAACAAGCTATGATAAGCTTGTATAAGCTTATAGCAAGGGTATTTAGGCTTTTGAATGATTCTTAACAAGACTTATGCTTAATTCGAATTCTCAGTAAAACATAGAAACTTGATAACTTGAAATTTTCATTAACTTTTGGAATTTGCACAAGATTAATGTTAAACAGACTAAAAACAACTTGTAAAGATAACTGGAAATTGAAATTGATAAAACTTAAACAATAAAAATACAATACGATTAAGGAAATTAACTACTTGCCAATTAAGGCTACAAGATGGTTCTATTTATACTACAACTAAGTGGGATAAGCCTCTTATCTTCCTCTGATCACTTTGAAGCCCTTGGATTAGCTTGAATTCATCTCAGTCGTCTAAACGGATTTTGGCGCCAAAACAGTCAAAGTGGGAAAAACCACTTGACTGTTTATCTTGTGATGATGAAGAAGCATTAAATGCATCTTGGTTTGTTAGGTGGAGTGTAGCAGGGAGAAGAAGAAGAGATAAGGGTGTGGTAGATTTGTCAGGGATAAGGGGTGGTGGATTGAGGTGCTTGGGCGGGCAAGTAGGAAGAAGAAAGGTTTGACTTTGGTCAAACGTTTTTTTGGTTAACTAAGGCCGGGTTGGGTTTATTGGATTGGGCTTGGGTTATTTAATTTGATTGGGCTAGGTTTAGTTTAGGAGCTGGGTTTATTTAGTTAGGATTTAGAATTGGATTAGGTTTAACTCTAAGGGACTATTGTTGCCAATTCTGAAAATCCAAGGACTAAGGCTGCCAAAACTAGAAATTATTTCCAAGGACCATTTGTGTCATTTTGGTATTTTTGGGGGTTGACTTTTACTTTGTCTTCGACTTTTGTCTTCACTTGATCAAATGCATAATTGTTGTCGAGTCGATCCAAAAATATTCGTTTTTGTTCCGTTTTCAATCCTTCAGTAGCTGAAACACGTAAAACACAAACCAAGGATATCTGCAATATATATTGGGTGTTTTAGGTCATTTTAGTGTCTATTATGGGTATAAAATGTTGAGTATTTACACACTCATTATGGAGCAACAAAGGATGCACCCACAACGAATAAGCCTACTAAGAATCGTAAAAAGAGGATATGGCCAGCATGGCTGCAAGTCTAGTGACTTGCCCCGCCAAGATATAGACCAACTAAACTTTAATCCTCTTATCTTGTAGACTGACAAAGTGCAACAAAGTCTATACACCTTTGCAAAAACAATCACTGATGTTATACCATAAAAGCCATCGACAACGCAATGAGAAGGTATGTCAATAGCTGTTGTTCCAACATAAAATAAACCTACAAAAGAAAAAAAATATCGACTATAAAAAGCTAAAAATAAAAGCAATGAAACACAATCAACCAACTAATCTAGTGGAATCATAAATAAAGTGCAAAAACCATAAGTATATATACCATAGAGCAATAATTGTGTAGCAAAATAATAATAACAACAAAACCCTAAGTATAAAGTCCAAAAATAATCAATCAAGCAAAAACATACAGGCCTAAATCGACTAACAGCATCAACAAAATCCAAAACCTCAAAGCATAAAATCAGCAAAATCGATAGTTAAGTGCAACAAAACCCCAAATCTCAAAGCATAAAATTAATAAGCCCGACAATTAAAAGTAACAACAACAATAAAACCCTAGATGTAAAGTCTACACAGCTACAATAAAACCCTAAATCTAAAATAAAAAAATTACCAATTAAGAGAAGTATACAACTGGAACAAAACCCTAAAACTAAAAGTAAAGAATCATCAATACTGAAAAACTTAGCTGAAAAAAAAGATCAAACCTACAATATAGAAATGCAATGCGTATAAGATAAGCTTATAAATTGTGAAATCCAGATAAGATGAAATCCGAATATGTGGGTGTAATGAAAGCGACACTGTACCTATAACAAATGGCTTAATAACAACCACAAAAAAAAACCCTCAGACAGTAGATAATACACAATCTCTAACATACGATGGTATAGTTAGGTGGGAAAGTACGATGCAAGCAATACGACATAGCAAAACATAGATACGAACCGACCTACGGAGGAATGGCAAGGAAAGTGCACGTGTATGCTTTACTGAAATACAACCCCTACCATACGATCAAATAGTTAGGTGGGAAGGTACAATCTAACCAATACGACTTAATACTATTCTGCATAGGAAATGGGCCAAGGTAGAGGCGAAATTTGGGCTAGCGCAGGCCCACGTTATTTTTCGCCGAAATGGCACTGTTCACACAACAGTAAAACGACGCAAAAACGACGTCGTAGCCGTCGCTTTATATATATATATATATATATGTGTGTGTATATATATATATATATATATATATATATATATATATATATATATATATATATATAATATGTGTATTAATCCATTATTATTCCATTATTATTATTATTATTTACACATTTGTCTTAAATCTTCCTCCTTATAATATACATTATGACAATTCTATGCAACAACCATAAAAGGTTGATATCATCAAAATTTAAACTATTTTAATTTTATGTTTACCACTTATTATGTTCAATGAGAGAGAATGCACTCTTGCGTTGCTGAGGGGCGTTTTCGAGGTCGTTGTGGCGATAAACTTTAGCTTTTGTTTGTTTGGCTCTTTTGCCCGTTATCTAAAAGTATACCAGTATTGGGTTCGTGTGGCTCGTAATCCAGATGCCTTTTCGACAATATATTTTGTATTAAAAAAATTGATAGATATTTAAAAAAAATATATATATATAACTTCAACATTATCGACATCGGACTCGTTTTGTTTGTAATCCGAAGGCCTTTTCGGGGGTATATTTTTTATTAAAGAAATCGCAATATATGAGAAGCCTTTTCGGTAGTATATTTTTTTATCAAAGAAATCGTTGTATATTTGTCAGATATTTGATAAATAAAACGGGAAAATGATGCCTACATTACAATGTAGGCAATTGTCTACATTTTCTTTGAAAAAATTTTAAAAAATTTATAGTTCAGTCCCTGCAATAAGTCTTTGATACATGTTTCCCCCTATTTCTCATTTTTTTTCCAAAGGAAATGTAGGCAATTGACTACATTGTAATATATGCATCATTTCCTCAAATAAAATTTGTTACATAAAGAAGTCGTAAGTAGTAAAACGTTTCGGGTAGTTTTCGCAAAATCTTGGATACTACAAAGTGTATTTTGTGTGTATATAATTTTTTTTGGGCTAACCGGTTTTGAGCCACCGACTTTTGGGCTTATGTTTGGACTATGTTGGGGCAAAAATTTTTTTTTTTTAGTTACCCCTCCTGAAATGACGTCATGGGGAATAGTATTCTTAGGGTGATGGCAATGGTGCGTTTGCCGCCAGCGGCTTGGGGGAGGCTGTAGGCAAACACCGCCGCCAACCCCCTTGCCGCCAGCGGCGAGTGATTGGGAAGCTTGGCAAGCCGACGAGTTATGGAGAATCAAGGGAGGAAAAAGACAACCCAACGGCTCTTTGTTTTACCGTTTGGGGTTCGATTTTTTTTTTTTTTAATTTTTTTAATATATGTGTGTATATATATATATATATATAGGGGGGCTTTATTTTCAGAACCCTGTTAAGTGCGGGAACTGCGAGAACTCTTCTAGACCAATAAGATTTTTTTAAATATTAAAGATTATTATTTAATCATAAGGGTATTTTAGTAAAATGCAATTTTTATATTATTTTCGAATTTTTATTAAATCCCTTTCAAAACATACCTAAATTTTCGGATTTTTTTTTTTTTTTTTTTTTTTTTTTTTTTTTTTTTTTTTAATGTGTATCCAGAATATTACAAGAACATATGTGTTTTTGTTACTTTTTTTAAAAAAAAATTAGATGCATGCATATTTTTTAAATAATGTAAATTTAAATGTGTTTTTATAATGTAATTGTTCACATTTTTTTATCAACCTATCAATATTATAGTCTAACCATTATTTTTTAAGAAGTTTGAAACACAAATCAAAGAAAATAAATCATTATAAAAGAAAAAAAAATAAGATTCATATACTTAAATGTTACATTCAACTTAATTACAAGAACTTAAAACACGTATGCAATAATCGTATATCTTCAAAAATCACAAATTATCTTCATGTATATTTTTGTTCATCCACTTCTCGGTCTTCAATGATATCGTCATCTTCATCAATCTGAAACAAGCATGCACAAAAATAATTAAACCATAAACAAATAAGAAATAAAAAATAATCCTAACAACTATCATAACGCATATGCACAATCTTGTATATGTCAAACATATTTTTAATCATAAACACATTTCAAGTTATATATTTCACTAATTATAATTAACCTTGAAACACATATACACACACTTTTTATTGATTTATATCAGCTATAAAACAAATATGCACAATTTTAATTGATTTTTTTACCAGCAATAAACACGTATGCACCATACCTTAAAACATGTATGCACCGTACCTCAAAACATATGTATGCACCTTAAAACATGTATGTTAATAACATGAAAAACAGCCATGTTCAATGTAAAAACAAGTATGTTCAATGAATAACATGTATGTTCTATGAAAACCAAAATGTGTACTGAAAAACAAGTATGTTCACCGAAAAAACAAGTATGTTCAGACACGAATTCCACGTTTAATCTAGACATGTATTATCTACACATAAAAAACAGCCATGTTCAATGTAAAAAACAATTATCTTTGCAAAACATATATGTTTTATAATCCAAAGACAAAACATAAATGTTTTTTTATACTTACTCATATACCAGTTGCATCACTAAAACACTCATATACCAATTTTCACCCATTTACTCCAATCAATAGTCCGTATGTAATTTAATAACAATTGTTCAATACAAGTTTTTAAATGAAACCTCAAAACAGTTGCTACAAGAGGACCACTATAAATAATAATTTCACATTCGTAAATACTAACCGCAAGAGTAACAAACCACGAGTGTTAATCAATCCCTTTAACAGATCTAATCAAAGAACAAAATGAATAAAAAACAATTTAAAAAGTAACAACAGATTTACCGGCAAGAAAAGCAACTTCAGAGGCGGTGGCGACGTCGGAACATATTCCGGCAACGGTGGTTACCGGCGGCATATTTTCCGGCAACACAAGCAGATCTGGAAAAAAAACGATTAACAATATTTAAAATCTGAAAAAGTTCAATAAACTCTGATCTAAAAAAAATTGATAAATCTAAAAAAAAAAAAAAAGTGAAAAGAAGAAAGTAAAAATACCAATAACTTTTTTACTTGAAAACGCATACATCCTCCCCCTGCTTAACAACAATGGAGTATTAATTAATAATTTAAGAAAATAATATATATAAATATAAAAAAGAAATTAATTATTACTTGGAAATGAACAAGGACGGTGTTGGGTAGTTGGAAGAAAGGTCAGATTCTTTGAATTTGAATAATATTACTGAGACGATGAGAAAGATAAAGGATTGAATGCTGCTGCTGTTTAGAGAGAGGTGGGAGAAAGAAAAAAATGGAGAGGCGGTTTGTGAGAGAAGAGTGTTAATTAGGTCAATTAATCTGCCCTTAATTTAGGACGGTTTTCAAAAGTCTTTGACATAAAATTCTTATATTGCCCTTCCAGCCAAAAAGAAAAATATTTGTACTTTTAATTAATTACATTAATGGCACAATCAATTATAGCCATTGATCAAACTCATCTAACGGTGTAAAGAGAGTTCTCGCAGTTCCCGCACTTAACAGGGTTCTGAAAATAAAGTTCCACTATATATACATATATATATATATATATATATATATATATATATATATATATATACCACTCAACCTTAGAATCTTTTAAAAAAGAAGGAAAAGGAAAGAAAGAAAGAAGAAAAAATTGAGCTGAAAATATAGCCGGACATATTTGCTCGGAACTCACGAAGAAGATGAAGTGAAAGTTTATTGGAAAAACTGTAAAATTGCGGAGTCCAATAGTAGGATGTTATTTTTTAATAAAGACCAAGTGAAAAGTCATTTTGTTTCTATTTCTCTCATATATCTTTTTATCTTTTATATATATATAATAAATTGTTTTACATATAATTTTTATTATTTATAACATTATATATAAATAATAAATAAATAAAATGAGTCATTATTTCGAATCCTTCAGAATTCTCCCACTGTCAACACTTTTGGCTTCAGAATCTTCTTTTTTTTGCATGCCACATGGCAGTCTGTGATTGGTCGGTGAAAATACTTTCATAATTCAGAGTCTACCGTTGCCATCACCCTTAGTAATAGTAATGTTGTGGCATTTGTTGTTTGTTTTGTATTCAACCCAATAATTTAAAGTCCATGGCACGCTGATCAGGACCATTTTTACGAGTGATGATTTGCACACTTTAATCATGATGTTTTGACATTTTTACATTATTTTATTCATTTTCATCTTTGTAAATGCATAAATGTCAAGACATCATAAATTGGAGTGTGCAAATAAATTTGTGAAGTGTACAAATCATCACTATTTTTTACATATTAAAATTGTCATGCATTTTTATTTTACGACAATACTTGTTTGTTTCATAACAGAATGAAACTATCAAAGTAAATTAGCATTGAGGCCTTCACTTAATATGTTTAAGTCTGAATTATTATGTTGTTTAAAAATCTAGACAGCTACTTGCATTATTACATTAGTAATTGTCAACAATTTTCTAAAAAAAACTACTGTAATTTTTAGTATGAAAGATTTTATACTTATAAAGATCCTGCAATACTGTCATATTCACTCATGTTGCTTCGAGGCCAATATGTTAAAACAATGTTAAATGGTTCCTCTTAAAAGAGTGACTTCCAACAAGGTCTAAAAATTAAAGTTTGTTTCATAACAGAATCAAACTATCAAAGTAAATTTAACATCAACGCCTTAACTTAATATGTTCAAGTCTGAATTGTTATATATTTTATAATATAAAGAGCTACTCCTGTTATTCACAATTATGAGAGATTTTACAAGTAGTTGTATTTTCTAAGTAGTTGTATTTTATTCACAATTATGAGAGATTTTATACTTATAAAGATGTGATTTCCGGCAATACTGTCATATTCACTCATGTTGCTTCGAGGCCAATATGTTAAAACAACGTTAAATGGTTCCTCCTAAAAGAGTGAATCATCTCCTAAATCGTTTTATTCGGAAAACGAGAACGGCAGCGAACCGCCGCGTTGCGGCGGGGCGGCGATCTTGCAACGAACCATGCATAACTGAACACGTATTAACAATACCCTAACAAAAAGAGAAGTTTCTTTAAAATTACCAAATTTGTCCAGAACAACATTTTATCAGAATACATGCAACACAAAGTAGTCAAGTTGTTGAGCGCGCAAATTGCCAACCAAACAATGTATCTCTGAAAGTAAGTAGGACCAAAATTTGCAGCCACAGAAAGTTACGTCAGCTGCCGTCGTCAAGACCTGTGAGAGCGGAAACAGGTTAGACAGTTTATAAGGATATATAGTGATAATCCAATTCAGGAAAAAATTAATCATATAGTAACAATCCGATTAAAAGAACAGTCAGGCTCATACTCACAAATGGGAAACAGGCTACCGGGACAACTGGTCATATAAATATATGGACAATCTTTTTAAATAAAGATTTTGGATTAACAGATGCTAAAAATAAGGTAACAAACACAGTAACCACAAAAGCACTGAATTGGACGTGGGCAGCAAACGCCGAAACGAAAATCAACCGACCGACAACAAAGCAGTAAACCCAGAAACAAACGAAACCAAACAGATATGTATGAAAAGGATGGCGGCTTATCTATAAAGAAAGGGTAATTATGTTTTGTGACTAGCTAATTACTGTGCTTCCATTTAGTGACTTCATGTTTTCATCAGATGTAGTTATCAAAACGACGACGGACTAACCAAAACAGCATATCTCTGAAAGTCAGCAGAAAAAAAATTTTTAGTAAGGTTGTCGTCTTTTTATTTTCATAGCTATCACCAGGGTACCTGTTTAGGGAATACAAATACATAACGCAAGTCACTTGTAAGAAAAGTCCAACAATCAAAATAAAGAATGAACAACTTCATTGCTACGTTATTACCTTTACAATAAAAATAAGTGTATGAAATTGCGTAACCAACGACAGATTGAAGAAAAGACGGACAATGTTCGTGAGTCCGTGAGCCATCTGTAAACGCTGCACGACAACATACCCGAATCAAGCGGTAGTAAATCAGTAGCAATGAAAGCCTATGAAAGAAAACATAAATATAAACATAAACATACCATGGATCAAATAATTACAGAAACCATCAACCTTTCTGTTAACGTTGCCAATCAATCGTTCAGTTGCAGGCTTGAAAACAATAGCTGTGTATGAAGTGAATATTATGTATTAAAGTATTTTAGTCACACTTTGGGGTCAATGATTTTATATTTAGTGTATGGTTGCAGGTATACCTGTAAATTGGAGCGGGCTGAGGTCCATGGTCTAAGCATCTTGCCATCGGTATGTAAATGGTCTGTGCTTACCCTGTACGCCTGAGGATTGATCTGTTTCAAAGTTTCTAGCGAAACTCGGTTTCTGATTCTTTGTTGCTCTTCATTCTCAAATTGTTGCTGCTCAATAGATAGCACAGGTGGTATGTCAAGAACTTGACTGTACGTGTCAAAACATATATTGCAGAGTATGCTGTTAAAAAGTTAATTTCTAATACTATATGAACTTACACATGGCGTATTTCTTGTGCTTCTGGGATATCTGGATTTAGAAAGTATTGAGTGCCTGACGTTTCGCTAAGCTGCAGTTCTGAATAGGTGGATGACATTTGTAAGTAAAATATTTTCCTATTTATATATTGTACTTAGAATGCGTCAATCTGGGAGTTACCATTGTATCTGACAGTTGCTCTGCAAATATTTAGCTTCATCGAATCCAGTTGCCAGGTAAATATCATATGTGGAGTGACACCTGTAGCATAAGTAATTACTAAGCTAGCATATAGCATCATTGAAAAGGAAAATAAAATAACAGAGATTTACCTTGTACGCTTATGCAATCCTGTGAAAAAGGTGCTGGAACGTGAGCGAAACGCAATCATGATACTCTTTGCTGTTGTCAACTGCGAAGCATGTTCGCATCAAACGGCTGCAAACCCCAATTTAAATGTAGCGTAAGATGGGTTTCTAAAATCGGCGGTCCGTAACGCCAAATTTTTCACCTGCAAAACATCATAAAAACATTCATGAAAAAGTGAGCCTATAAAAAGATAAAGTTGCTGCAAAAGAAAGGAAGAAATAGCTTATTTTTTTTTATTTATTTATTTTTTTTTTGCTTGTGTATCCCATAAAATTCACAAAACAACCCACCTTGTTGAGATAGTGGACATCAGTACCACTAAAAACCAACATACTTCATCCTTACTCTAACATCATATGACTCTGTATTATAATCAATATATTAAACCACATAAATTTTATGCTACTTTACTATGAAATTATGAATACATACTAAAAAAAAAAAAAACAAAAAAAAAAAAAAAAAAAAAAAAAAGATACCATCAGTACAAAAATTAAATAGTTGGATCTTCAGTATGTTGATAGCAACATCCAAGCAGTCGTGTTTTGTTCTACTCCATCACTGATTCCACCTTTTTCCCATAAAACCACAAAGACAAACAAACCCTAACCTTGATTTAAAATAAAAAGCCAAAAAAGAAAAAATAACATACCGATCTGCTGCTAACCGATGAACCAAAAGCCTTATTAAACACTTAGAATAAATCTGAAAATCTGAAACACAATCACAAAGCCACCAAAACGTTGAACCTTTTTTTTGGTATGTGGGTCTACAGCAAAGCGTGACCACATCACCACCATCCTGGATCATGACTACCGCAAATATTAGGGGTAATGAATCCTGCCACATCCTTCGATCATCATAGCAGCAGCAGAGTATATGGGAATCTTCTAGGGGAATATGAAGTCGGCAATGTTCTAGGGGTTTGTATATAGAAAAAAATAAAATCCGTTTGGGCTTGCAAAGAGGCAGGCTAGGCTCCCAGTAAGGTATGGACTGGGCTCCAACAAAATGACGCAAAGATTACGTGAGGGTGATGAGACGGAAACGGCGTAGTTTTAACCGACAAATTATATATATAGTAATACCCTGCAGTATGTTGATTAGAATAACAATTACTCCGTATTTATTAAATTTTGACCAGCTTATCTAGTAATAACCGCCTGCATGCAGTTTGTGACTATTATTAACAATCAATGTTATCAAGGTCTTGAGTTACATAAATACAAAATCCGATAAATAAGAGGATATAGATCAAATAATTATGATACATAGGATACACAATAGTCCTGCCGGTAAAAAGATGCACAAGGAAAGTGTTTGCGACAAGTAGGTAGTTGTATATCATTCAGTCTTTTACTAAGATCCCATCCATGTTAAGCATTTTGCACGTATCCTCAAAAAGATCGATACATTCTACATATGCATCATTTAGGCGGCTGAATGCACAAACCCATTGACCCAATGCATAAGCTCGTAGTTCCAACGCATCAGCCCGGAGACCCAATCTAAGAGCCTGTCGTTCCAATCGTTCCAATGCATCAGCACGTTGTTGAAATGCATCAGCTTGCGGTCCCTCTGCACCAGTCCAACATTCTAATAATTCACCTCGTCGTTCTGATAGAGAACACAAGCGATCCATTGCATCCTTTGCACGTCTCAACACATCAGCCTTCCGGTTCGAGAAAACACGCTCCAATCGCAAAGCAACAGACTTCCGTTGCGATACATACTTCTTAAATGCCTTATAACCTTTTTTGGTGTATCGAAAGCGTCTAGTAGTAGTAGTAGTGGATGACGATATCTGCATTGACGGATTTTAAAGGGGAAAATGTTACACATGAACTGTGTACATTTGAAAAGTTAAATTTGAGATTTAGTTAGGGCGTGATTATCTAAACTTATGGTTTAGGCTTAGGCATATATGTTATAAGCAACTTATGGCTTATAAATAAATAAGCTCATAAGCCCATGATTAGTGTTTGTGTTAGCTTATTATAGTTAATGAGCCAATACTGACCATAAAAGTACATGAACATCTAAAATTATAACTGTTATATAAACGTTTAAAAGTTTTTTATTATAACACTCCTGACATAAGCCCACCCCACCGCAGATAAGCCATAACATTTGAGTTATATAAGCTCTAAGCCCAACCGGATAAGCTTACCTAAACACTTAATTGAGCTTTTTGAGTTATAGGCTAATAAGTTCATAAGCCCCCTAAATAAGCTTAAACAAACACCCCTCAATATCTAAAACTGTGCCATCTCTTTTTGTCGATATGGACACAAGTTTTAGGACACACAGGTTTAGGACAAAACGAGTAAAAGAAAAGAAGATTGATTACCTTGTGCTTAGCAATGGAAAGGCGAGTTCCATAGAGAGGTCTAATATCCTTCAATGTGCATTCGATGTTGCATTGAGGGCACTGATAACAATATATCAATTCATTAGAGAAAAAGTAAGTATAATGAATAGAAATTGTTAATTTTTAATTATTATACCTTCCCAGGGGAACTTTGATCTTCTTGTAGAAGCAATTTGTTGATACATGACCTTCCATATATATGTCCACAAGAAAGAGAACTGCATTCACAAGAAAAAAAATAAAAAATAAAAATAAGTGAAAAGTGTTAATTTAATATTCACTAATCACTAGACTAAACATGATGAGCAAGAAATTTAAAGGTGTAAGGAAACAGATTTTCTTGTTCAGTTGCGTTTCATTGAGGAAATGAGCTGTGTTTGTTTATGTTCTTTCATTAGGACGCTAACAAGCATAAACAACAAGCATAATGTATTCAAAATACACATAATATTTGTTTTCTTCGTGAGTGTATGTTTTTATAATCATAACCATTTATGAAGAAAAAAAACGAGAAATTTGAACATAAACAAAACAAACATATCTAAATGAACAAATAACCGTATGTTGACAAACGTATATGAACAAGAGTTTTTTTTCCGCATTCGTTCATTTAATTAACAGAATACAAATTCTTGTTCATGTTTGTTTGTTTGTTTAATAAATGAGATATCGTCGAGATTAACTACATAGATAATAATTGTACAAAACAAGGAAAACGGAAATCACGTTTGAATTGATTCTTCCTTTTTAACCCAAAATCCCCGCTTCCATTATCCATTCTTATAAAATACAACATACTTTTTTGCAGAACATACTTGAAGGCAATCTAAACCACCACCAAGGTGCGCCTAGTGGTCAGGGCACCCTAATATCCTCATAAGAGGTCTTAAGTTCAATCCTAACTAGGTATGAGTCAAAAACTCACCCTTCCGTTTGTTCTTAAAAGGCAATCCAAAGAAATGCTAATAAGATAAACTATGAAAACACAAATCATAAATCAAGTGTAAAAGATAGCGAGATAATACCAAATTTGATGAACTCCATCAGTAGACCAAGGTTCATGGCAAATCGGGCAAACATCGAAAATTTCACAGCAAGTATGATGATTCTCATTACCCCTCTTCCTCTTATTCTTATTCTTTAACAAGGACTCCTTTTCATCATCATCATCATCATCAACCCCACCAACAACTTTACTAGTCTTGGAAACATTATTAGTCTTAGAATCATAAAGCATCAAAGCATCATCGTCAATCAGCAAAACCCCTTTCAGTAAACCACGTTTAATCCAATTAACAGCCAAAGGTGACGTCATCACATCCAATTGCTTATAATCTTCTTCTTCTTCATCTTCCGATTCCAATTGTGGTTCTTCTTCATTTATTGCAACTATCGATAACTTATCATCCATCATGATAAAATAACTACGGAATAATAATCAAATCAACAATGATAACAAGGTTATGTTTATGTTTACATCTGGATCTCTTTATGTATACAAAAGCCCCCAAATATTAAGGAAAGTAAGGAGGCAACCGATCGACATATACTCCGACACAAAAACGATTTCGTTTTTAAGGTTTCGTTTATATTTATAGTATTTATATATACTTGCCTATTGGGCCTTTATATCTGATGAAATTTAAATGGGTTTTTGATTTACCCACGTAAAAAGTGTTCGAATTAAGCCCAACTATTGACATCATAAACCCACCTACTTTGCAACAAACCATCAACCATCGGTTCATAAAGAAAGTTGGAGCTTATATTATAAGCTAGAAGTTGCAGAGTATGTTTTTATAAATAATAAATAAATGTGTTAAAAAGCTAAGGTTCAAGATCGGCCCTTGGATCCTTATTTCCGGAAGGCGTTTAGGTCTTGGCTACCCTCTTACACCGGCCCTTGGACCCTTAATTCTGAAAGGCGTTAAGGTCTTGGAACTCTCCGTTGTAACGGCCCTTGGATCATTTATTCCAGGAAGGTGTAAGGTCTTGGTTCCCGTGAAACTCCGTTAGTTTATGTTGCACAAGTAAAAAAAAATGATGAAAAAATGAAAAGAAAATAAATAAAATAAAATGGAATGATATTGCAAAATGCAATAAGTTTTGATGTGTCGAATAAAATTTTGAAACTTGCTTGTTGTAAATTTTAAATTTATCTTTCAACTAGTATTAGTCAAAATTTTATAAAAACGTCGATTTTTGTGATCAAAATTTTGAAAATGAGCACAGTCACCTAACTTGAATAAATATGGGAGTGAAAAGTTAAGTCTCGGCTTACATAGATTATTAGTATAAGTAGTGTTAGCATTTTACAAAAACATTTGCACATTGAGTTTAAGCTTAGTTGGGAGTATAAAAAGAGGATGACGATTTCAATTCCCTGGAGACACCTATTTTGTGTGAATCCCGTTCCATGATACCATTTTTGAAAATCAAACATTTTATTTATTTTAGTTATAGTTTAAATTTCTCGCATTAAATAAAAAATCGAAACGGGGTATACTTGGTATTCTTTTGATCATTTCATTACTTCATATGATCGGATTGCTAGGGACTAGCAATAGCTTAGTGTGGGGGATTGATGAGTGTGTAAATACTCATCATTTTATGCGCATTTTAGACCATAAAAATACCAAAAACACCCAAATAGACCATATTATACTGCAGATATCCTTGGTTTGTGTTTTTATGTGTTTCAGGTACAAAAGGATCGAAAACAGGGCAAAAAACAGACAAAACGGAGCACAAGATTGGAAAAGCGTGAAAAGCCGGAGCCGGGAAAGGAATTTACAAAGATGGACCACATTTATCTTCAAATTGTCAAACTTGGGCCCTTGGAAGTATTTTTCAGAAATTACAAGATTGGTCCATAAAATTTCAGATTTGGCAAATTTGGTCCCTCAAAGTTAAAACAAGTCCAAATCAAATCCTTATCCCAATTTACCCTTTAACCCAAAATAAATAAAACCCAAAACACTAAACCCGGCCACAAACCCAAGCCCACTCCACAAAGCCCAAACAATTGACCCAACCCCGTATTTTTGCTAAAAACCCGGTCAACTAAATAGTCAAAACCATCCCTTCTTCCCTATACCACTATCCCGCCTAAAAACCAAACCAGGATACCACCTTCACCTTCCTCTTGACAAACCCCTCCTACCCCCTGCTTTTCACTGAAACACGCCTCCAACCCTCCCCCTACACTTGGCTACTCACACCAACCCTCTTCACGTGCTCTAAATACCAAATCCCACTTATTCCTGTTTTCCCGCCAAAATCCATATCAACGATTGAGATGGACTTAGCCCAATCCAAAGGGTGGGATTGAATCAGAAGAGAGAGATGAAGCTTATGGGATTGTTATTTAAAGAGAAGAAGACAAAGAGAGAAGTTTGTCACAGTTTTAGACCATTCGTAGTGTAGCTTTAGTAGTTTAGTTCTTTCAGTTTCAATATCTGTTCCAACTTGTAATTCTTAATTTTCTCAGTTGAACGAAAGTTTTTTTTTTAGTTATTAATTCCAGTTTGATCAAGTTCAGTTCTCATTTCCCTGTTTAATTTAAATTCAGTGTGTTAAAGTTATTATTGTGCAAAACCTTTTTAAGCTTCCATTTCTGTTCAATAAGCTTGTATAAGCTTATCTTAGCTTTAGAAAAAGTTCACTTGTTTCAATTCAGTTTTAAGCTCAGTTTTCCAAAAAAGTCAACATAAGTCAACCAAGGGGTCAAATAAGCACTTGGAGGAATAAGCTGACTTGGAAGGCTTATCTGGGTAATTTTTGGCTTATTGGTTAAGCCTGGGTTGAGATTTTATCCCTGAGTTCATTCAGGATCAGCAGAATCACTTGTGAGTTCCAATTTCCAGTTTTTAGCTTATATTACTGCTTATTTGTCTGTGATTTGTGATTCTTAGATTATTAGTGACTTAGATAATCTTAATATAGAATAAATTATGGCTTAAATTGTAGAGTTCTAGTGTAAAATTGCAATATCTAGTTTAAAAGGAGTGTTTGGCTTTAACTGTTTTTGTGTGAATGTGCTATTGTTACTGTTCATTGACCATTGTTTAAGGTTTGGTTAAGCTTATTTTAGGAGTATTAAGCTGTTGTTGGTAGGTTTCAAGTTAATTTGGTGCTTTTTGAGGTTTTGTAGTGATTAGTGCATATTAGAGTTCCTTAACTGCCTTTATAAGCTTTAAATAAGCCAGAGCTTATCTGGTGAGATTTTATGGCTTTTACATGTTCATTTTGGTTGTTTACCTGAGATTCCAAGAATTGGTGCCATTTAATTGAGTGTGGAAAAGTTTAAGCTCAAAAACAGCCATCTGCTACATCAGAAAATGTGCAGACCTGCACATTTTCTTGATCTCTTGGTGGCCTTATTTTCTGCTTATTTGCTTGATGTCCATGCCTGATTTTTGGTTTACAAGTTGTTAGTAGTAGTAGCTTCTAGTCTCTGAGCTTGGTTTTCATATTCTAGCTTATTAAGTAGCTTATTTCAGCCCTGCAAATATGCCCATCAGTTCTGTCCTGAGCCTGCACAGTTTTGTGTTTTTAATACATTTGATCTAGGGCTTAATTAAGGTAGCAATTAATGTTAGAATTTGGGCATTTTAAGTTTTAAGGTAGTCAGTAGTATCAGTTTTCAGATTATGCCTTTTGTTTCACCCAATAAGCTTTCCCGTAGCTTATTAAGCTGTTCAAAGTATGATGTTTAGCCTTTTATTTTTGATTTATTTGGTTGCTGCACTATAGTGCTTTTTGGCTTATTTCTTTAGCTTCTCTGGCCTTATCAAGTAGTTTTAAGCTTTAATTAGTGTGTCTATCTGTTTTCTAGCTTTTAGTAATTTTTGGTAATCATTAGCTTATTTTTAGCTTATTTGCAAACTGCTTATTGGCCCATTCTGCTTATTTGGGTTGAAATAAGTTCTCATTTCATTTTTCCTAGATTCCTAGTTTAATTTTAGATTTTCCAGTAATTTTTCAGATTTTTCCAAATCAGTTTACTATTTTTAAATCATTTAAATAGTTTAATTTACTTTTAAATTCATATTAATTAATTAAAAAGTCAAAAAAATATAATTCTTTTTTAGAAAATTTTCTTTTATTAATTAGGACTTAGTAAAATTAGTTTGATTCCCGTAGAGTTTATATTTCATCGTTTTGACGTTTAGGCTCGGGATTTTCCCGGTATAAACGCGTTTTCAGTTTTTCTTTACATTTTTAATCACACGTTCTTTAGATTATCGTTTTTCTTGTTTATTAAATCGTTTTTAATTTATGTTCATCAATTTTAGATTAAAACCCCCAAAATCTCTCTGTTTCCACTATTCAAACACGTTTCACGAATCGAGATCACGAAATTCCATTCACGCCTTCGTTGGGGATAACGACCCGGGATTACAACTTGCCTTGTAATTCCCTTGGGAGAAAATACGTGTTGATTCCAGCGAATCAATTTTTGGCGCCGCTGCCGGGGAAGGCTTGAAGCAAATTTTTAATTCTCGTTTGTCGTTGCGTGTTTTGAAGACCCTTCTCCCGAGAAGTTATCATTTTCTTCGTAAATATTTTCTTAAAAAAAAAACCAAAAAGATTTTCTTTTCAAAATTTATTTTCCTTTTTCCTTTTTGTTTTTCAAATGTTTTTAAAAATCCAAAAAGATTCTTCTTATCCATCTTATCCGTTTAATTCTTTTTCTCATCCTCTTAAACCGTTTGATTCTATCTTCTTAACCCTCATTAATGTTTAATTCTTATGTCGTCACTCGGCTATCGCTGTTTTCATTGTAAGAGCCCATTGATTGACAGTCTTCGTTGTTCAAAGTGTGCGTGTGAGCGGTGTGGAAATCATGCACCAAAAGGATCATCTTGTTATTGGTGTGAAGTAGCCCTCGAAAGTGAGCTTAATTCCATCGATGATTCTCAAAGTTTTTCCGAACACCCTCCACAACCCCAGCTATCTTCATTTCAGCATAACTGCTTTAAATGTGGAGATCCGTTGGGGGATGATTCACTTTGTGAACGATGTTTTTGCAAAGGATGTGGGTTTACCCATGGACTTTGCACGTGTTGCACTTCTGAAATCGAAAATACACTTAATTATCCAGATTTTCAAAACGATTTCAGCCCTCATCAAAATTCATTTTGGCAAGAACCGTGCTATCAAAACTTCAATGATACATTATGCCAAATGATCTTTGTGAGTTTTGTGGAGGTTGTCCTCATCCGGGATTTGATTGTCGAACGGGAGACATGCTTGTCTATGAGCAGAACCCTTATAACAATCAGACATCGTCCGGATTTGACACATCTTCATATTATACACCACCACAACAGTATTACTGTTGTGAATTCTGTGGAGGTCCGCACTATAATTCCGATTGTCAAACGAGGAACTCGCTTGTCTATGAGCATGGTCCTTGTAACAATTATGATTATTCTTATCATGACCAACCTCCACAGTATCAAATGATTCAACCTCAGCCTCAGCCATCTCCTCTGGATTTGGCTCTCAAAGATGTATTCCAAGAATTTCAAGATGTGAGGAATGCACTTAATGATTTGGCTGTTAGGCATACCCAAGAAGAGCGTCATGGTGAATCTATGGAAGATTTACTCGCCATGGAACGAGCAGCACACAACCGTTTCTTGTTTAATCAGGCTTGCATGCTCGATGACGAAGATGAGGACGACAAGGAGAGTACTATTCCTTTGAGCGATATCATTTCTCAGCTCCCTCAGTCTATTGCAATCACATCATTCTTTCCAACTTTGGACCCCAAGGACTCTCGTATTATGGGGGATGAGCATATTAGCACTATTCCTGAAAAGGAATCGGACGAATTCATAAAGTCTAGTGCTGAGAACCTTATCCCAATCCCAAGTGAGTCTGAGGATATATCGGACAGTGAATGTGATTTGTCTATTTGTAGTGATCATCCTCTTGACACTACTGATGATTTTTCCGGGAGGTTTTCTAACCCTCTTTTCAATTTCAAAGATGATTTTTCCTCTAGTGATGACGAATCACTTTCTGATGAGGACATTCCAAATGAAAGTCTCAAAGTCTATTCGAATTCTCTTTTTGAATTTGATGATGAGTACTTTTCTAGCAAAATAAATCCTCTCTTTGATGAAGAGTTAGAGAACGATGAGGTCAAGGACTCTATTATTCATAAACTTGATGATATGACCTCGGTTCTTAATCCTGATATTCTTCTTTCTCCGACATATGTGACATTGCCCTTTGAGGGTCGCCATTATATTGATTTCACATATGTCGTTCGAGTTTTTCTTCCCTTCTTCACCTATACGGTGACTTGTCCTCTCATTCTCTCCTTTGGGAATGAGGACAAAGTTTTTGATCCCGGCATCTCAATTTATCATTCTTTTGAGCCGGGTATATCTCATCGGAGTGGAACTTTCAAGTACTTCAATGTTTATCCAAACATTTCGAATGAAAGTCCGATGGAGATTTTCTCTTCCACATGCTTCCCCAAGAACAAATGAATTCGGGGTCGAGTCAAGCTAGTGACTCGGTTAACAAAAACATTAGCACCACATGGGTGACAACCCATGTTTCTGACTTCTTTCTATTTTCTGACACTAATTGTGGGGGGATGCCTCTGCTGTGCTTTGTTTGTGTGTTGTTTGCAGGTTTCCCTTAGATCGTGATGATTGATGCGCCTGTTTTCAATTCAGCCGCCCAATATCCGATCTTGTTGCTAACGATTATCTAGGGATATCTTTTTAATCCTGTTTGTGAAAATGGAGATTTCTGTTCCACACTTGGCTATTAGTATTACCTTTTTACGTTCTAAGTGTCGGCATAATAGCCGGTACTTTGAATATTGAGGGCAATATTCAATTCTAAGTGTGGGGGGGAATTCTCGCGATTTTTGTCACATATGTACCTTCTAGTGCCCTAGTACCCCCGTTTTGGCCAAAATTTTAAATTTTTTTCGTTTTTAGATAAGAAATTGCAATAAAAAAAAGAAGTGTTTAGTCTTGATTAGGTTAGAACAAGGGGAATCCCGACTCTGCCAGAGTGTTGATCTGGCTGCTTCCTTAACGGTTAGACTAAGGTTTTACGATATGTGCAAATGAAAATGCTAAGCGTAGAATAGTTGGTTTTCTTTAGAGCATATATAAGTAATCTATGGCTTTTCCTCCCAGGAGATAACTAATCTGACTTAATTAGGGCTTATTTTCAAACTTTTGAACACACAAAATTATTTTTTCATACGATTTTGAAAAATACTAGTTCAAAGATTTATTTAAACTTCGGAACAAGCATATGTCATAGTAATGTAAAAGTTAAATAATAAATAAATATGCTAAAAAGCTAAGGTTCAATATCGGCCCTTGGATCCTTATTTTCGAAAGGCGTTTAGGTCTTGGCTACCCTCTTACACCGGCCCTTGGACCCTTAATTCTGAAAGGCGTTAAGGTCTTGAAACTCTCCGTTGTAACGGCCCTTGGATCCTTTATTCCAGGAAGGTGTAAGGTCTTGGTTCCCGTGAAACTCCGTTAGTTTATGTTGCACAAATAAAAAAAAAAAAAAAAAAATGAAAAGAAAATAAATAAAATAAAATGGAATGATATTGCAAAATGCAATAAGTTTTGATGTGTTGAATAAAATTTTGAAACTTGCTTGTTGTAAATTTTAAATTTATCTTTCAACTAGTATTAGTCAAAATCTTATAAAAACGTCGATTTTTGTAATCAAAATTTTGAAAATGAGCACAGTCACCTAACTTGAATAAATATGGGAGTGAAAAGTTAAGTCTCGGCTTACATAGATTATTAGTATAAGTAGTGTTAGCATTTTACAAAAACATTTGCACATTGAGTTTAAGCTTAGTTTGGAGTATAAAAAGAGGATGACGATTTCAATTCCCTGGAGACACCTATTTTGTGTGAATCCCGTTCCATGATACCATTTTTGAAAATCAAGCATTTTATTTATTTTAGTTCTAGTTTAAATTTCTCGCATTAAATAAAAAATCGAAACGGGGTATACTTGGTATTCTTTTGATCATTTCATTACTTCATATGATCGGATTGCTAGGGACTAGCAATAGCTTAGTGTGGGGGATTGATGAGTGTGTAAATACTCATCATTTTATGCCCATTTTAGACCATAGAAATACCAAAAACACCCAAATAGACCATATTATACTGCAGATATCCTTGGTTTGTGTTTTTATATGTTTTAGGTACAAAATGATCGAAAACAGGGCAAAAACAGACAAAACGGAGCACAAGATTGGAAAAGCGTGAAAAGCCGGAGCCGGGAAAGGAATTTACAAAGATGGACCACATTTATCTTCAAATTGTCAAACTTGGGCCCTTGGAAGTATTTTTCAGAAATTACAAGATTGGTCCCTAAAATTTCAGATTTGGCAAATTTGGTCCCTCAAAGTTAAAACAAGTCCAAATCAAATCCTTATCCCAATTTACCCTTTAACCCAAAATAAATAAAACCCAAAACACTAAACCCGACCACAAACCCAAGCCCACTCCACAAAGCCCAAACAATTGACCCAACCCCGTATTTTTGCTAAAAACCCGGTCAACTAAATAGTCAAAACCATCCTTTCTTCCCTATACCACTATCCCGCCTAAAAACCAAACCAGGATACCACCTTCACCTTCCTCTTGACAAACCCCTCCTACCCCCTGCTTTTCACTGAAACACGCCTCCAACCCTCCCCCTACACTTGGCTACTCACACCAACCCTCTTCACGTGCTCTAAATACCAAATCCCACTTATTCCTGTTTTCCCGCCAAAATCCATATCAACGATTGAGATGGACTTAGCCCAATCCAAAGGGTGGGATTGAATCAGAAGAGAGAGATGAAGCTTATGGGATTGTTATTTAAAGAGAAGAAGACAAAGAGAGAAGTTTGTCACAGTTTTAGACCATTCGTAGTGTAGCTTTAGTAGTTTAGTTCTTTCAGTTTCAATATCTGTTCCAACTTGTAATTCTTAATTTTCTCAGTTGAACGAAAGTTTTTTTTTTAGTTATTTATTCCAGTTTGATCAAGTTCAGTTCTCATTTCCCTGTTTAATTTAAATTCAGTGTGTTAAAGTTATTATTGTGCAAAACCTTTTTAAGCTTCCATTTCTGTTCAATAAGCTTGTATAAGCTTATCTTAGCTTTAGAAAAAGTTCACTTGTTTCAATTCGTTTTTAAGCTCAGTTTTCCAAAAAAGTCAACATAAGTCAACCAAGGGGTCAAATAAGCACTTGGAGGAATAAGCTGACTTGGAAGGCTTATCTGGGTAATTTTTGGCTTATTGGTTAAGCTTGGGTTGAGATTTTATCCGTGAGTTCATTCAGGATCAGCAGAATCACTTGTGAGTTCCAATTTCCAGTTTTTAGCTTATATTACTGCTTATTTGTCTGTGATTTGTGATTCTTAGATTATTAGTGACTTAGATAATCTTAGTATAGAATAAATTATGGCTTAAATTGTAGAGTTCTAGTGTAAAATTGCAATATCTAGTTTAAAAGGAGTGTTTGGCTTTAACTGTTTTTGTGTGAATGTGCTATTGTTACTGTTCATTGACCATTGTTTAAGGTTTGGTTAAGCTTATTTTAGGAGTATTAAGCTGTCGTTGGTAGGTTTCAAGTTAATTTGGTGCTTTTTGAGGTTTTGTAGTGATTAGTGCATATTAGAGTTCCTTAACTGCCTTTATAAGCTTTAAATAAGCCAGAGCTTATCTGGTGAGATTTTATGGCTTTTACATGTTCATTTTGGTTGTTTACCTGAGATTCCAAGAATTGGTGCCATTTAATTGAGTGTGGAAAAGTTTAAGCTCAAAAACAGCCATCTGCTACATCAGAAAATGTGCAGACCTGCGCATTTTCTTGATCCCTTGGTGGCCTTATTTTCTGCTTATTTGCTTGATGTCCATGCCTGATTTTTGGTTTACAAGTTGTTAGTAGTAGTAGCTTCTAGTCTCTGAGCTTGGTTTTCATATTCTAGCTTATTAAGTAGCTTATTTCAGCCCTGCAAATATGCCCATCAGTTCTGTCCTGAGCCTGCACAGTTTTGTGTTTTTAATACATCTGATCTAGGGCTTAATTAAGGTAGCAATTAATGTTAGAATTTGGGCATTTTAAGTTTTAAGGTAGTCAGTAGTATCAGTTTTCAGATTATGCCTTTTGTTTCCCCCAATAAGCTTTCCCCTAGCTTATTAAGCTGTTCAAAGTATGCTGTTTAGCCTTTTATTTTTGATTTATTTGGTTGCGGCACTATAGTGCTTTTTGGCTTATTTCTTTAGCTTCTCTGGCCTTATCAAGTAGTTTTAAGCTTTAATTAGTGTGTCTATCTGTTTTCTAGCTTTTAGTAATTTTTGGTAATCTTTAGCTTATTTGCAAACTGCTTATTGGCCCATTCTGCTTATTTAGGTTGAAATAAGTTCTCATTTCATTTTTCCTAGATTCCTAGTTTAATTTTAGATTTTCCGGTAATTTTTCATATTTTTCCAAATCAGTTTACTATTTTTAAATTATTTAAATAGTTTAATTTACTTTTAAATTCATATTAATTAATTAAAAAGTCAAAAAAATATAATTCTTTTTTACATAATTTTCTTTTATTAATTAGGACTTAGGAAAATTAGTTTGTTTCCCGTAGAGTTTATATTTCATCGATTTGACGTTTAGGCTCGGGATTTTCCCGGTATAAACGCGTTTTTAGTTTTTCTTTACGATTTTAATCACACATTCTTTAGATTATCGTTTTTCTTATTTATTAAATCGTTTTTAATTTATGTTCATCAATTTTAGATTAAAACCCCAAAATCTCTCTGTTTCCACTATTCAAACACGTTTCACGAATCGAGATCACGAAATTCCATTCACGCCTTCGTTGGGGATAACGACCCAGGATTACAACTTGCCTTGTAATTCCCTTGGGAGAAAATACGTGTTGATTCCAGCGAATCAATTTTTGGCGCCGCTGCCGGGGAAGGCTTGAAGCGAATTTTTAATTCTCGTTTGTCGTTGCGTGTTTTGAAGACCCTTCTCCCGAGAAGTTATCATTTTCTTCGTAAATATTTTCTTAAAAAAAAAACCAAAAAGATTTTCTTTTCAAAATTTATTTTCCTTTTTCCTTTTTGTTTTTCAAATGTTTTTAAAAATCCAAAAAGATTCTTCTTATCCATCTTATCCGTTTAATTCTTTTTCTCATCCTCTTAAACCGTTTGATTCTATCTTCTTAACCCTCATTAATGTTTAATTCTTATGTCGTCACTCGGCTATCGCTGTTTTCATTGTAAGAGCCAATTGATTGACAGTCTTCGTTGTTCAAAGTGTGCGTGTGGAGCGGTGTGGAAATCATGCACCAAAAGGATCATCTTGTTATTGGTGTGAAGTAGCCTTCGAAAGTGAGCTTAATTCCATCGATGATTCTCAAAATATTTCCGAACACCCTCCACAACCCCAGCTATCTTCATTTCAGCATAACTGCTTTAAATGTGGAGATCCGTTGGGGGATGATTCACTTTGTGAACGATGTTTTTGCAAAGGATGTGGGTTTACCCATGGACTTTGCACGTGTTGCACTTCTGAAATCGAAAATTCACTTAATTATCCAGATTTTCAAAACGATTTCAGCCCTCATCAAAATTCATTTTGGCAAGAACCGTGCTATCAAAACTTCAATGATACATCATTTTAAAATATGCCAAATGATCTTTGTGAGTTTTGTGGAGGTTGTCCTCATCCGGAATTTGATTGTCGAACGGGAGACATGCTTGTCTATGAGCAGAACCCTTATAACAATCAGACATCGTCCGGATTTGACACATCTTCATATTATACACCACCACAACAGTATTACTGTTGTGAATTCTGTGGAGGTCAGCACTATAGCTCTGATTGTCAAACGAGGAACCCGCTTGTCTATGAGCATGTCCCTTGTGACAATTATGACTATTCTTATCATGACCAACCTTCACAGTATGAAACGATTCAAACTCAGCCTCAACCATCTCTTCTGGATTTGGCTCTCAAAGATGTATTCCAAGAATTTCAAGATGTGAGGAATGCACTTAATGATTTGGCTGTTAGGCATACCCAAGAAGAGCGTCATGGTGAATCTATGGAAGATTTACTCGCCATGGAACGAGCAGCACACAACCGTTTCTTGTTTAATCAGGCTTGCATGCTCGATGACGAAGATGAGGACGACGAGGAGAGTACTATTCCTTTGAGCGATATCATTTCTCAGCTCCCTCAGTCTATTGCAATCACATCATTCTTTCCAACTTTGGACCCCAAGGACTCTCGTATTATGGGGGATGAGCATATTAGCACTATTCCTGAAAAGGAATCGGACGAATTCATAAAGTCTAGTGCTGAGAACCTTATCCCAATCCCAAGTGAGTCTGAGGATATATCGGACAGTGAATGTGATTTGTCTATTTGTAGTGATCATCCTCTTGACACTACTGATGATTTTTCCGGGACGTTTTCTAACCCTCTTTTCAATTTCAAAGATGATTTTTCCTCTAGTGATGACGAATCACTTTCTGATGAGGACATTCCAAATGAAAGTCTCAAAGTCTATTCGAATTCTCTTTTTGAATTTGATGATGAGTACTTTTCTAGCAAAATAAATCCTCTCTTTGATGAAGAGTTAGAGAACGATGAGGTCAAGGACTCTATTATTCATAAACTTGATGATATGACCTCGGTTCTTAATCCTGATATTCTTCTTTCTCCGACATATGTGACATTGCCCTTTGAGGGTCGCCATTATATTGATTTCACATATGTCGTTCGAGTTTTTCTTCCCTTCTTCACCTATACGGCGACTTGTCCTCTCATTCTCTCCTTTGGGAATGAGGACAAAGTTTTTGATCCCGGCATCTCAATTTATCATTCTTTTGAGCCGGGTATATCTCATCGGAGTGGAACTTTCAAGAACTTCAATGTTTATCCAAACATTTTGAATGAAAGTCCGATGGAGATTTTCTCTTCCACATGCTTCCCCAAGAACAAATGAATTCGGGGTCGAGTCAAGCTAGTGACTCGGTTAACAAAAACATTAGCACCACATGAGTGACAACCCATGTTTCTGACTTCTTTCTATTTTCTGACACTAATTGTGGGGGGATGCTTCTGCTGTGCTTTGTTTGTGTGTTGTTTGCAGGTTTCCCTTAGATCGTGATGATTGATGCGCCTGTTTTCAATCCAGCCGCCCAATATCCGATCTTGTTACTAACGATTATCTAGGGATATCTTTTTAATCCTGTTTGTGAAAATGGAGATTTCTGTTCCACACTTGGCTATTAGTATTACCTTTTTACGTTCTAAGTGTCGGCATAATAGCCGGTACTTTGAATATTGAGGGCAATATTCAATTCTAAGTGTGGGGGGGAATTCTCACGATTTTTGTCACATATGTACCTTCTAGTGCCCTAGTACCCCCGTTTTGGCCAAAATTTTAAATTTTTTTCGTTTTTAGATAAGAAATTGCAATAAAAAAAAGAAGTGTTTAGTCTTGATTAAGTTAGAACAAGGGGAATCCCGACTCTGCCAGAGTGTTGATCTGGCTGCTTCCTTAACGGTTAGACTAAGGTTTTACGATATGTACAAATGAAAATGCTAAGCGTAGAATAGTTGGTTTTCTTTAGAGCTTATATAAGTAATCTATGGCTTTTCCTCCCAGGAGATAACTAATCTGACTTAATTAGGGCTTATTTTCAAACTTTTGAACACACAAAATTATTTTTTCATACGATTTTGAAAAATACTAGTTCAAAGATTTATTTAAACTTCGGAACAAGCATATGTCATAGTAATGTAAAAGTTAAATAATAAATAAATATGCTAAAAAGCTAAGGTTCAATATTGGCCCTTGGATCCTTATTTCCGAAAGGCGTTTAGGTCTTGGCTACCCTCTTACACCGGCCCTTGGACCCTTAATTCTGAAAGGCGTTAAGGTCTTGAAACTCTCCGTTGTAACGGCCCTTGGATCCTTTATTCCAGGAAGGTGTAAGGTCTTGGTTCCCGTAAAACTCCGTTAGTTTATGTTGCACAAGTAAAAAAAAAAAAAAAAAAAAAAAAAAAAAAAAAAAAAAAAAAAAAAAAAGATGCAAAAATGAAAAGAAAATAAATAAAATAAAATGGAATGATATTGCAAAATGCAATAAGTTTTGATGTGTTGAATAAAATTTTGAAACTTGCTTGTAAATTTTAAATTTATCTTTCAACTAGTATTAGTCAAAATCTTATAAAAACGTCGATTTTTGTAATCAAAATTTTGAAAATGAGCACAGTCACCTAACTTGAATAAATATGGGAGTGAAAAGTTAAGTCTCGGCTTACATAGATTATTAGTATAAGTAGTATTAGCATTTTACAAAAACATTTGCACATTGAGTTTAAGCTTAGTTGGGAGTATAAAAAGAGGATGACGATTTCAATTCCCTGGAGACACCTATTTTGTGTGAATCCCGTTCCATGATACCATATTTGAAAATCAAGCATTTTATTTATTTTAGTTCTAGTTTAAATTTCTCGCATTAAATAAAAAATCGAAACGGGGTATACTTGGTATTCTTTTGATCCTTTCATTACTTCATATGATCGGATTGCTAGGGACTAGCAATAGCTTAGTGTGGGGGATTGATGAGTGTGTAAATACTCATCATTTTATGCCCATTTTAGACCATAGAAATACCAAAAACACCCAAATAGACCATATTATACTGCAGATATCCTTGGTTTGTGTTTTTATATGTTTTAGGTACAAAAGGATCGAAAACAGGGCAAAAACAGACAAAACGGAGCACAAGATTGGAAAAGCGTGAAAAGCCGGAGCCGGGAAAGGAATTTACAAAGATGGACCACATTTACCTTCAAATTGTCAAACTTGGGCCCTTGGAAGTATTTTTCAGAAATTACAGGATTGGTCCCTAAAATTTCAGATTTGGCAAATTTGGTCCCTCAAAGTTAAAACAAGTCCAAATCAAATCCTTATCCCAATTTACCCTTTAACCCAAAATAAATAAAACCCAAAACACTAAACCCGGCCACAAACCCAAGCCCACTCCACAAAGCCCAAACAATTGACCCAACCCTGTATTTTTGCTAAAAACCCGGTCAACTAAATAGTCAAAACCATCCCTTCTTCCCTATACCACTATCCCGCCTAAAAACCAAACCAGGATACCACCTTCACCTTCCTCTTGACAAACCCCTCCTACCCCCTGCTTTTCACTGAAACACGCCTCCAACCCTCCCCCTACACTTGGCTACTCACACCAACCCTCTTCACGTGCTCTAAATACCAAATCCCACTTATTCCTGTTTTCCCGCCAAAATCCATATCAACGATTGAGATGGACTTAGCCCAATCCAAAGGGTGGGATTGAATCAGAAGAGAGAGATGAAGCTTATGGGATTGTTATTTAAAGAGAAGAAGACAAAGAGAGAAGTTTGTCACAGTTTTAGACCATTCGTAGTGTAGCTTTAGTAGTTTAGTTCTTTCAGTTTCAATATCTGTTCCAACTTGTAATTCTTAATTTTCTCAGTTGAACGAAAGTTTTTTTTTTTTTAGTTATTAATTCCAGTTTGATCAAGTTCAGTTCTCATTTCCCTGTTTAATTTAAATTCAGTGTGTTAAAGTTATTATTGTGCAAAACCTTTTTAAGCTTCCATTTCTGTTCAATAAGCTTGTATAAGCTTATCTTAGCTTTAGAAAAAGTTCACTTGTTTCAATTCGTTTTTAAGCTCAGTTTTCCAAAAAAGTCAACATAAGTCAACCAAGGGGTCAAATAAGCACTTGGAGGAATAAGCTGACTTGGAAGGCTTATCTGGGTAATTTTTGGCTTATTGGTTAAGCTTGGGTTGAGATTTTATCCGTGAGTTCATTCAGGATCAGCAGAATCACTTGTGAGTTCCAATTTCCAGTTTTTAGCTTATATTACTGCTTATTTGTCTGTGATTTGTGATTCTTAGATTATTAGTGACTTAGATAATCTTAGTATAGAATAAATTATGGCTTAAATTGTAGAGTTCTAGTGTAAAATTGCAATATCTAGTTTAAAAGGAGTGTTTGGCTTTAACTGTTTTTGTGTGAATGTGCTATTGTTACTGTTCATTGACCATTGTTTAAGGTTTAGTTAAGGTTATTTTAGGAGTATTAAGCTGTTGTTGGTAGGTTTCAAGTTAATTTGGTGCTTTTTGAGGTTTTGTAGTGATTAGTGCATATTAGAGTTCCTTAACTGCCTTTATAAGCTTTAAATAAGCCAGAGCTTATCTGGTGAGATTTTATGGCTTTTACATGTTCATTTTGGTTGTTTACCTGAGATTCCACGAATTGGTGCCATTTAATTGAGTGTGGAAAAGTTTAAGCTCAAAAACAGCCATCTGCTACATCAGAAAATGTGCAGACCTGCACATTTTCTTGATCCCTTGGTGGCCTTATTTTCTGCTTATTTGCTTGATGTCCATGCCTGATTTTTGGTTTACAAGTTGTTAGTAGTAGTAGCTTCTAGTCTCTGAGCTTGGTTTTCATATTCTAGCTTATTAAGTAGCTTATTTCAGCCCTGCAAATATGCCCATCAGTTCTGTCCTGAGCCTGCACAGTTTTGTGTTTTTAATACATCTGATCTAGGGCTTAATTAAGGTAGCAATTAATGTTAGAATTTGGGCATTTTAAGTTTTAAGGTAGTCAGTAGTATATCAGTTTTCAGATTATGCCTTTTGTTTCCCCCAATAAGCTTTCCCCTAGCTTATTAAGCTGTTCAAAGTATGCTGTTTAGCCTTTTATTTTTGATTTATTTGGTTGCGGCACTATAGTGCTTTTTGGCTTATTTCTTTAGCTTCTCTGGCCTTATCAAGTAGTTTTAAGCTTTAATTAGTGTGTCTATCTGTTTTCTAGCTTTTAGTAATTTTTGGTAATCTTTAGCTTATTTGCAAACTGCTTATTGGCCCATTCTGCTTATTTAGGTTGAAATAAGTTCTCATTTCATTTTTCCTAGATTCCTAGTTTAATTTTAGATTTTCCAGTAATTTTTCAGATTTTTCCAAATCAGTTTACTATTTTTAAATCATTTAAATAGTTTAATTTACTTTTAAATTCATATTAATTAATTAAAAAGTCAAAAAAATATAATTCTTTTTTACAAAATTTTCTTTTATTAATTAGGACTTAGGAAAATTAGTTTGATTCCCGTAGAGTTTATATTTCATCGTTTTGACGTTTAGGCTCGGGATTTTCCCGGTATAAACGCGTTTTTAGTTTTTCTTTACGATTTTAATCACACATTCTTTAGATTATCGTTTTTCTTATTTATTAAATCGTTTTTAATTTATGTTCATCAATTTTAGATTAAAACCCCAAAATCTCTCTGTTTCCACTATTCAAACACGTTTCACGAATCGAGATCACGAAATTCCATTCACGCCTTCGTTGGGGATAACGACCCAGGATTACAACTTGCCTTGTAATTCCCTTGGGAGAAAATACGTGTTGATTCCAGCGAATCAATTTTTGGCGCCGCTGCCGGGGAAGGCTTGAAGCGAATTTTTAATTCTCGTTTGTCGTTGCGTGTTTTGAAGACCCTTCTCCCGAGAAGTTATCATTTTCTTCGTAAATATTTTCTTAAAAAAAAAAACCAAAAAGATTTTCTTTTCAAAATTTATTTTCCTTTTTCCTTTTTGTTTTTCAAATGTTTTTAAAAATCCAAAAAGATTCTTCTTATCCATCTTATCCGTTTAATTCTTTTTCTCATCCTCTTAAACCGTTTGATTCTATCTTCTTAACCCTCATTAATGTTTAATTCTTATGTCGTCACTCGGCTATCGCTGTTTTCATTGTAAGAGCCAATTGATTGACAGTCTTCGTTGTTCAAAGTGTGCGTGTGAGCGGTGTGGAAATCATGCACCAAAAGGATCATCTTGTTATTGGTGTGAAGTAGCCCTCGAAAGTGAGCTTAATTCCATCGATGATTCTCAAAATTTTTCCGAACACCCTCCACAACCCCAGCTATCTTCATTTCAGCATAACTGCTTTAAATGTGGAGATCCGTTGGGGGATGATTCACTTTGTGAACGATGTTTTTGCAAAGGATGTGGGTTTACCCATGGACTTTGCACGTGTTGCACTTCTGAAATCGAAAATAAACTTAATTATCCAGATTTTCAAAACGATTTCAGCCCTCATCAAAATTCATTTTGGCAAGAACCGTGCTATCAAAACTTCAATGATACATCATTTTAAAATATGCCAAATGATCTTTGTGAGTTTTGTGGAGGTTGTCCTCATCCGGAATTTGATTGTCGAACGGGAGACATGCTTGTCTATGAGCAGAACCCTTATAACAATCAGACATCGTCCGGATTTGACACATCTTCATATTATACACCACCACAACAGTATTACTGTTGTGAATTCTGTGGAGGTCCGCACTATAGCTCTGATTGTCAAACGAGGAACCCGCTTGTCTATGAGCATGTCCCTTGTGACAATTATGACTATTCTTATCATGACCAACCTCCACAGTATGAAACGATTCAAACTCAGCCTCAGCCATCTCCTCTGGATTTGGCTCTCAAAGATGTATTCCAAGAATTTCAAGATGTGAGGAATGCACTTAATGATTTGGCTGTTAGGCATACCCAAGAAGAGCGTCATGGTGAATCTATGGAAGATTTACTCGCCATGGAACGAGCAGCACACAACCATTTCTTGTTTAATCAGGCTTGCATGCTCGATGACGAAGATGAGGACGACGAGGAGAGTACTATTCCTTTGAGCGATATCATTTCTCAGCTCCCTCAGTCTATTGCAATCACATCATTCTTTCCAACTTTGGACCCCAAGGACTCTCGTATTATGGGGGATGAGCATATTAGCACTATTTCTGAAAAGGAATCGGACGAATTCATAAAGTCTAGTGCTGAGAACCTTATCCCAATCCCAAGTGAGTCTGAGGATATATCGGACAGTGAATGTGATTTGTCTATTTGTAGTGATCATCCTCTTGACACTACTGATGATTTTTCCGGGACGTTTTCTAACCCTCTTTCAATTTCAAAGATGATTTTTCCTCTAGTGATGACGAATCACTTTCTGATGAGGACATTCCAAATGAAAGTCTCAAAGTCTATTCGAATTCTCTTTTTGAATTTGATGATGAGTACTTTTCTAGCAAAATAAATCCTCTCTTTGATGAAGAGTTAGAGAACGATGAGGTCAAGGACTCTATTATTCATAAACTTGATGATATGACCTCGGTTCTTAATCCTGATATTCTTCTTTCTCCGACATATGTGACATTGCCCTTTGAGGATCGCCATTATATTGATTTCACATATGTCGTTCGAGTTTTTCTTCCCTTCTTCACCTATACGGCGACTTGTCCTCTCATTCTCTCCTTTGGGAATGAGGACAAAGTTTTTGATCCCGGCATCTCAATTTATCATTCTTTTGAGCCGGGTATATCTCATCGGAGTGGAACTTTCAAGAACTTCAATGTTTATCCAAACATTTCGAATGAAAGTCCGATGGAGATTTTCTCTTCCACATGCTTCCCCAAGAACAAATGAATTCGGGGTCGAGTCAAGCTAGTGACTCGGTTAACAAAAACATTAGCACCACATGGGTGACAACCCATGTTTCTGACTTCTTTCTATTTTCTGACACTAAGTGTGGGGGGATTCCTCTACTGTGCTTTGTTTGTGTGTTGTTTGCAGGTTTCCCTTAGATCGTGATGATTGATGCGCCTGTTTTCAATCCAGCCGCCCAATATCCGATCTTGTTGCTAACGATTATCTAGGGATATCTTTTTAATTCTGTTTGTGAAAATGGAGATTTCTGTTCCACACTTGGCTATTAGTATTACCTTTTTACGTTCTAAGTGTCGGCATAATAGCCGGTACTTTGAATATTGAGGGCAATATTCAATTCTAAGTGTGGGGGGGAATTCTCGCGATTTTTGTCACATATGTACCTTCTAGTGCCCTAGTACCCCCGTTTTGGCCAAAATTTTAAATTTTTTTCGTTTTTAGATAAGAAATTGCAATAAAAAAAAGAAGTGTTTAGTCTTGATTAGGTTAGAACAAGGGGAATCCCGACTCTGCCAGAGTGTTGATCTGGCTGCTTCCTTAACGGTTAGACTAAGGTTTTACGATATGTACAAATGAAAATGCTAAGCGTAGAATAGTTGGTTTTCTTTAGAGCTTATATAAGTAATCTATGGCTTTTCCTCCCAGGAGATAACTAATCTGACTTAATTAGTGCTTATTTTCAAACTTTTGAACACACAAAATTATTTTTTCATACGATTTTGAAAAATACTAGTTCAAAGATTTATTTAAACTTCGGAACAAGCATATGTCATAGTAATGTAAAAGTTAAATAATAAATAAATATGCTAAAAAGCTAAGGTTCAATATCGGCCCTTGGATCCTTATTTCCGAAAGGCGTTTAGGTCTTGGCTACCCTCTTACACCAGCCCTTGGACCCTTAATTCTGAAAGGCGTTAAGGTCTTGAAACTCTCCGTTGTAACGGCCCTTGGATCCTTTATTCCAGGAAGGTGTAAGGTCTTGGTTCCCGTGAAACTCCGTTAGTTTATGTTGCACAAGTAAAAAAAAAAAAAAAAAAAAAAAAAAAAAAAAAAAAAAAAAAAAAAAGATGCAAAAATGAAAAGAAAATAAATAAAATAAAATGGAATGATATTGCAAAATGCAATAAGTTTTGATGTGTTGAATAAAATTTTGAAACTTGCTTGTAAATTTTAAATTTATCTTTCAACTAGTATTAGTCAAAATCTTATAAAAACGTCGATTTTTGTAATCAAAATTTTGAAAATGAGCACAGTCACCTAACTTGAATAAATATGGGAGTGAAAAGTTAAGTCTCGGCTTACATAGATTATTAGTATAAGTAGCGTTAGCATTTTACAAAAACATTTGCACATTGAGTTTAACCTTAGTTGGGAGTATAAAAAGAGGATAATGATTTCAATTCCCTGGAGACACCTATTTTGTGTGAATCCCGTTCCATGATACCATATTTGAAAATCAAGCATTTTATTTATTTTAGTTCTAGTTTAAATTTCTCGCATTAAATAAAAAATCGAAACAGGGTATATTTGGTATTCTTTTGATCATTTCATTACTTCATATGATCGGATTGCTAGGGACTAGCAATAGCTTAGTGTGGGGGATTGATGAGTATGTAAATACTCATCATTTTATGCGCATTTTAGACCATAAAAATACCAAAAACACCCAAATAGACCGTATTATACTGCAGATATCCTTGGTTTGTGTTTTTATGTGTTTTAGGTACAAAAGGATCGAAAATAGGGCAAAAACAGACAAAACGGAGCACAAGATTGGAAAAGCGTGAAAAGCCGGAGCCGGGAAAGGAATTTACAAAGATGGACCACATTTATCTTCAAATTGTCAAACTTGGGGCCTTGGAAGTATTTTTCAGAAATTACAAGATTGGTCCCTAAAATTTCAGATTTGGCAAATTTGGTCCCTCAAAGTTAAAACAAGTCCAAATCAAATCCTTATCCCAATTTACCCTTTAACCCAAAATAAATAAAACCCAAAACACTAAACCCGGCCACAACCCAAGCCCACTCCACAAAGCCCAAACAATTGACCCAACCCCGTATTTTTGCTAAAAACCCGGTCAACTAAATAGTCAAAACCATCCCTTCTTCCCTATACCACTATCCCGCCTAAAAACCAAACCAGGATACCACCTCCACCTTCCTCTTGACAAACCCCTCCTACCCCTGCTTTTCACTGAAACACGCCTCCAACCCTCCCCCTACACTTGGCTACTCACACCAACCCTCTTCACGTGCTCTAAATACCAAATCCCACTTATTCCTGTATTCCCGCCAAAATCCATATCAACGATTGAGATGGACTTAGCCCAATCCAAAGGGTGGGATTGAATCAGAAGAGAGAGATGAAGCTTATGGGATTGTTATTTAAAGAGAAGAAGACAAAGAGAGAAGTTTGTCACAGTTTTAGACCATTCGTAGTGTAGCTTTAGTAGTTTAGTTCTTTCAGTTTCAATATCTATTCCAACTTGTAATTCTTAATTTTCTTAGTTGAACGAAAGTTTTTTTTTAGTTATTAATTCCAGTTTGATCAAGTTCAGTTCTCATTTCCCTGTTTAATTTAAATTCAGTGTGTTAAAGTTATTATTGTGCAAAACCTTTTTAAGCTTCCATTTCTATTCAATAAGCTTGTATAAGCTTATCTTAGCTTTAGAAAAAGTTCACTTGTTTCAATTCAGTTTTAAGCTCAGTTTTCCAAAAAAGTCAACATAAGTCAACCAAGGGGTCAAATAAGCACTTGGAGGAATAAGCTGACTTGGAAGGCTTATCTGGGTAATTTTTGGCTTATTGGTTAAGCCTGGGTTGAGATTTTATCCCTGAGTTCATTCAAGATCAGCAGAATCACTTGTGAGTTCCAATTTCCATTTTTTAGCTTATATTCTGCTTATTTAAGTTTAGCTTATATTACTGCTTATTTGTCTGTGATTTGTGATTCTTAGATTATTAGTGACTTAGATAATCTTAGTATAGAATAAATTATGGCTTAAATTGTAGAGTTCTAGTGTAAAATTGCAATATCTAGTTTAAAAGGAGTGTTTGGCTTTAACTGTTTTTGTGTGAATGTGTTATTGTTACTGTTCATTGACCATTGTTTAAGGTTTGGTTAAGCTTATTTTAGGAGTATTAAGTTGTTGTTGTTAGGTTTCAAGTTAATTTGGTGCTTTTTGAGGTTTTGTAGTGATTAGTTCATATTAGAGTTCCTTAACTGCCTTTATAAGCTTTAAATAAGCCAGAGCTTATCTGGTGAGATTTTATGGCTTTTACATGTTCATTTTGGTTGTTTACCTGAGATTCCAAGAATTGGTGCCATTTAATTGAGTGTGGAAAAGTTTAAGCTCAAAAACAGCCATCTGCTACATCAGAAAATGTGCAGACCTGCACATTTTCTTGATCCCTTGGTGGCCTTATTTTCTGCTTATTTGCTTGATGTCCATGCCTGATTTTTGGTTTACAAGTTGTTAGTAGTAGTAGCTTCTAGTCTCTGAGCTTGGTTTTCATATTCTAGCTTATTAAGTAGCTTATTTCAGCCCTGCAAATATGCCCATCAGTTCTGTCCTGAGCCTGCACAGTTTTGTGTTTTTAATACATCTGATCTAGGGCTTAATTAAGGTAGCAATTAATGTTAGAATTTGGGTATTTTAAGTTTTAAGGTAGTCAGTAGTATCATTTTTCAGATTATGCCTTTTGTTTCCCCCAATAAGCTTTCCCCTAGCTTATTAAGCTGTTCAAAGTATGCTGTTTAGCCTTTTATTTTTGATTTATTTGGTTGCTGCACTATAGTGCTTTTTGGCTTATTTCTTTAGCTTCTCTGGCCTTATCAAGTAGTTTTAAGCTTTAATTAGTGTGTCTATCTGTTTTCTAGCTTTTAGTAATTTTTGGTAATCTTTAGCTTATTTGCAAACTGCTTATTGGCCCATTCTGCTTATTTAGGTTGAAATAAGTTCTCATTTCATTTTTCCTAGATTCCTAGTTTAATTTTAGATTTTCCAGTAATTTTTCAGATTTTTCCAAATCAGTTTACTATTTTTAAATCATTTAAATAGTTTAATTTACTTTTAAATTCATATTAATTAATTAAAAAGTCAAAAAAATATAATTCTTTGTCACAAAATTTTCTTTTATTAATTAGGACTTAGGAAAATTAGTTTGATTCCCGTAGAGTTTATATTTCATCGTTTTGACGTTTAGGCTCGGGATTTTCCCGGTATAAACGCGTTTTCAATTTTTATTTATGTTTTTAATCACACGTTCTTTAGA
This sequence comes from Artemisia tridentata subsp. tridentata, assembly GCA_021014915.2. NCBI lineage: Eukaryota > Viridiplantae > Streptophyta > Magnoliopsida > Asterales > Asteraceae > Artemisia > Artemisia tridentata. The sequence goes on from CP139506.1 coordinate 365,784,264, forward strand.
TTATCGTTTTTCTTGTTTATTAAATCGTTTTTAATTTATGTTCATCAATTTTAGATTAAAACCCCAAAATCTCTCTGTTTCCACTATTCAAACACGTTTCACAAATCGAGATCACGAAATTCCATTCACGCCTTCGTTGGGGATAACGACCGGGATTACAACTTGCCTTGTAATTCCCTTGGGAGAAAATACATGTTGATTCCAGCGAATCAATAATGCATTATATTTTAAAGGGTATTTAAGTAAATTGATTCACTGTAAGCTCCGATAAGCCCGTTTCACTTTACTTGGGCTTATGGAGGCTTATGCCTTATAAAAGCTTGCATATGCCTTTGTGACAATGATGTGTACAGATAGTAATCAACCAGAAATCGTTGTGAAATGTGGTTAATTTGTTAGATAACAAACAGGGAAACACAAAAGGAAGAAATGATTCCATATTTGAGATCAAAGATTCACTTTGTTGTAATTGAATTAGAGAGAGAGGAAATGATTACAATCAAGTTTAGTGAAGAAACTGATTTTCCCGCCAAGAGTTGTAACAGACTTTTGGCTCACACGTGCATTGCACGTGATTTCTTTGAATCTCTTATTTTGGCGCGTATCAAATCCTTCCCCTTTAAAATTTGACTTACCACAGTCAAATTGCACTTTCAATTGTCTCCTCTTGATCAAACTCAGGATACTTATTGAGTAGCTCTGTGTATAACTCCCAAATTGCCTCTTCTGCATTGCCATTTGACCACTGCACTATCACATAAGTAGCAACCTTATTGTTCACCTTGCCAATCCTTCTTTCAAGGATCTTCACTGGAAACACTGGTAGCAGACCTTCATCATTATACATAGGAAGAGTACCAGGCTTGTCCACAACTCCTTTTCAAAGCTTGAGGGGAGAGACATGGAATACTGGATGGACTTGACTACCATTTGGAAGCTGCAACTTATAAGCTACATTGCCCACCTTTTCTATAATTTTGAAAGGACCATAGTACTTGGCTGAGAGCTTGTTATGAGGACTTTGCCTAGCTGTCACTTGCTTGTAAGGTTGTAGTTTCAAGTAGACCCAAACACCCTCTTTAAAACTCCTATCAGTCATGTGCTTGTCTGCCAAACTTTTCATCCTATCTTGAGCCCTGTTTAGGTGAAATTTGAGCATATTGACCACTTGTTCTCTGCACGTCTGGCCACATAAGCACGCTGGTTCGAAGAAACACTCCCCAATCGCATAGCAACAGAAGTACGTTGCCATACATACTTCTTCAATGCCTTATAGCCCTTTTTTGTGAATGGAAACTGTCTAGTAGTACTAGTAGTATCTGATGATGATGCCTTCTGCATTATTGAACTTAAACGGTAAATTTGACATATAATTATGTGCCTATTAAAAAGGTAAATTTGAAAATTGATCTAGTTTACAACTGCATATATGACATATCTAAAACTCCCTTGGGCACTTATATTAGAACAAAAATAGTAAAAGATCGAAAGAAGATTGATTACCTTGTGCTTAGCAATAGAAAGACGACTAGTGAGTAGCAGTCTGACATCCTCCAATGTGCAAAAGGTGTTGCATTGAGGACACTGATAAAAGTTATTGATTAATTATGAGAAAAAGCAAGTATAATAAGTATATAAAACGAAAAAATGATAGTAAATTTTAACTATAATATTCATTATTATAATTGGACCTGGATAATGGACAAACCCACCTTCCTGGAGGAACTTTGAGCGTCTTGTTGAAGCCATTTTTGTATGCATAACCTTCCGTATATATGCCCACAAGGAAGAGAACTGCAATCACAAAAAGAAAGTCAAATGTGTAAATGTATCTTCACTTGGAACTAAACATGGTGAAGAAGAAATTTAAAGTCATTACTGCATCTGTAAACGAAGCGAACAAACAAGAACAAAGCTTGTTCATTCGTTTAAGTTCAATTGAACAAATGAACAAACACAAACCTGTAAACTAACGTATTTCCTTGTTCGTGTTCATTAAAAAGCTAAACCGGCATAAATGAGCGAACGTAAACGAACAAGCATAAAGTATTCGAAATATACATAATATTCGTTTTGTTTTGTGTCTGTTTGTTTGTATAAGTATCGTCGTTTTACTAATAATACATAATATCCGACCACAAAATAAATGAACATAAACGAACAAATATCTAGACGTTCACACACATAAATGAATTAACGAGACTTATGTTCACGTTTGTTCATTTAGATAAGGGAATATCAAACGTTGTTCATGTCCGTTCAGTTAATCAATAAACGAAAGGTTCACGCTTCGTTCACAGCACTATACACAAATGTGATTTCGACGTCCGAATGAAATAAATGACATGAATGGATAACTATGAAGAAAACAGAAGTTGGCCGTACAAATGGCATATCAAAATTAAAAAAAGGGTATGTAAGTGGCCCATAAACCAAGAGGTGAATATTGGTTGATGTGGTGAAGATGGTGATAATTGTCTATTTATAATCTTCAAAAAAGCAATTGAAAAAATTCACATTTAAAGACCTTTTTGATTTAATTAGATGGTATTTATTTGTAACACTTCGTATTCATCTTCCCTTCTGTTTTTTTGGTTGTAACTACAAATACATTAATTGCAGGCCATAAATGGTGTATTTAATCTTTAGTAGTTAAGTTATATTGTACTTACCTTTAAGCATGAAAATTAAATCAAGTTACTTACACATGAAGTCTCCACATTTATAAGGGAACTCAATCTTTTAGTACAATAGATAGATAAGATAAGATATCCTAGTCCCATATTAATCCTCGAGCCGTGTTTCCCTAATTTCTTACCCTCAATTTCATGAAAGTCTAAAACTGTCAAACACCATATATACTCACCGCTATGTTAGACCAAATGCTCATGTTCGTAGTGAAAATGTGTGTATGACTAATTTCTAATGGACTTATTTTAAACTATCATTTGGAATATTTTCAGAGGAAACGACGTGTTCATAGAGATTTCATGATCAATAATATATCAAAGCAGCTTCACGCATTTGTTGACAACTCTCCCAAAAAAGAAGTAGATCTAAGAAAATATTCCAATCTGAACTTTTTGGATTAGCAATGAAACAAGTGAACTTTGTAAAAACTTAATTTTCTTGCGAAATCTTTGATTAAGTTTATAGAATCAATATGATATTATAATTAAGGGTAAATTGGCAAAAATAGTCCCTAAAGTAGCTCAAATGCGTAAAGAATACACCGAGAGAAATTTTGTTGCAAAAACGACATTAATGTTTTTTTTTTTTTTTTAATTATTATTATTATTTTTTTTTTTGCAAAATAGCCACTGAGAGGTACTGTACACTAACTCTCGTTATTTTTCTCGTTAAGTTGCATCGTCCCTGAGGGTAGTATTGTTATTAGGGCTGAGCAAAACCGACCGAAACCGATTTGTCCTGACAAAACCGACAACCCGACAGAGCCCGATACCGAACCGACAAGATTCGGGTCGGGATTCGGTTATACAATTAGATAGTTATCGGTATCGGGTCGGGTCGGGATAAAAACCGACCTAAGCCCGCTTCAGCCCGACCACCCGACTTAATATTAGGTTTAGTAAATTTAGGCGCCTCTTTTTTTCTTCATTATCCCGCTTCAGTCTCAAACTCTCAAGAAGACAAGAACACACATACAAATATCAGCCCTACATACGAATCAATCTAAAAAACAATTGAATGGATCAATGTCATCTCAAAAACACGAGGGGTGAATCAATCTCATCTTCTGTACCTACATACGAATCATTCTCATCTCAACAAAACAATATAATGGAAGTAAGTATTCTACATGTTTTAGAAGTAATTGATTATTGATGTTTAAAAAAAACATAGGGCTGATATTCATATACTTGCTATTATTTATTTTTTTATTTAATTAAAAAATAGGGCTGATATATTGATGTTAAGATTTTTGATAATGATGATGTTTATGTGTTTGTTTAGGATCAAACAATAGACGTTGACGCTGTTGAATGTGATGATAATAAACGAAAAAGGAAAGCCCCTTCCAAACCAAGGAAAACAACTTCAGAATGTTGGAAATACTTTGATGCAAAGTTTGAACTAGATGAAGATGGGGTAATCATTAAGATGGCCTACTGCAAATGGTGTGAAGCGGTTTTCAAAGCCGATTCAAAACAACATGGTACGCGACACTTGAACACTCATTATGCAAACTGTGAAAAAAAACCCTGATGTTGAGAAACTTAAGGAACAAAAAAAACTAGCATTTAAGAAAAAGATTGGGGAGAATGATGAGGGTGGCAGTAGCATTGAGAGTTTAGAAACTTGGAAGTATGATGAAAAGGTGATTAAAAAGTCGTTGATTGAGTTAATTATTCTTGCTGAGCTTCCGTTTAAGTTTGTAGAACACCCAGCGTTCATTAAATTTTCCACGAACATGCAACCTAGATTTAACATCCCTCTCGTTTTACTATTGCTAGGGATATTTCTAAGTTTTATCTTGAGGAGAGGAAGAGCCTATTAAATTTCTTAAGCAACAAGGCCACCACAGTTCATTTAACCACCGATACGTGGACTTCTAGTTGTAAAAGAATGAACTTTATGGTTTTAACCGCCCACTTTATAGATGATGATTGGGTAATGCACAAAAGAATTATTAATTTTAGACCAATTCATAGCCATAGAGGGGTGGATATTGGTAGGGCACTTTTGGAATGTATAAACGGATGGGGTATAAAGAATGTTATGACCATTACGGGTAAACATTTTCACATAAGATGTATGGCTCATATCTTAAACCTAGTTGTCAAAGATGGTCTAAAAAAATTCAAGAAGGAAGTGAATACCATAGGCTTGGCCGTGAAATACATAAAACATTCGAGCCAAAGAGTTACTAACTTTAAAGAAAGTGTTGAAAAGGCTTGTACTTCAAATAAGTTTTTGGTTTCCGAATGCCCTACAAGATGGAATTCCACACATGATATGTTGAAAACCGCCATTGAGTTAAAAGAAGCTTTTTTTGATTATGATTTTAATAACTCTAGTTTTGCCCGAGACCTTGAGGAAATACCTAAGCGGGCCGATTTTGAGGTTTGTAAGAAGGTAGTTGCATTTTTGGAAAAGTTTAAGGAAACAACCGAACTTGTGTCAAACGTATCATGTCCCGTAGCTCATTTGTGGTTTGGTGAGGTACTTGATATTGATAAGCATCTTCGTGAGTGGGAAGAAAATGCGTCTTTTAAGGTAATGGTCGAAGAAATGAGAAAAAAGTATGACAAATATTGGGGTGATTACAAAAAAATCAACCATTATATGTACTTTGCCGTTATCTTAGATCCCACAATGAAGTCGGAAATGGTTGGCTATGGGTTTAGACATTTGATAGAAAATGGTTGTATACCAATGGAGGTCGATGAAGAAAGTGATGAGACTCCAATTCCATTTTTAACCGATGAAGAATTATGTGACAAATTGGTTAAGAAGGTTGAGAAAGATATGGGGGTCTTGTTTGCCATGTACAAAGAAAAATATGGCACAAACATATCAAGTGACATACCAAAACCAACGTCAAGTCAAAGTAGTAACACAAGTCGTCGTCGTGGTAATTCTTTCTTCAATTCTTTTAAAGATAAAGTTGGAAATAAGTTGTGCGGGGGTGAAGACGAGTTCACCAAATATCTTAAAGAACCGCGTGTTGAGCTAGAGGATGAAGAAGACTTCGACATACTTAATTAGTGGAAGTTAAATAGTCCAAGATTTCCAATTGTATCAAAGATGGCGAAAGGTAATAACTTATGTTTTTTTTATTAAATTTTAGATATATTTGTGCTTTGTTACTTTGTTTTTAATTAACTTACGTTTTTTATTAACTTTGTTTTAGATATCTTGTGCATCCAAGTATCCATCGTTGCTTCCGAATCCGCCTTTAGCGCGAGTGGTCAAGTTTTGGACCTGTATAGGAATTCTTTAGCGCCTAGCATTGTAGAGGCTTTGGTGTGCACACAAGATTGGATTCGTACATCAAGTAAAAACATCACTGTGGATACGTTAGAGGATTTAATGAAAGACGGTGAGCTTGCTAAAGGTAAACTATTTATATGTGTTTGATTCTTCCTTGTTCCATGATATGATTCTGTTTGATTCTGCCGTGGTCTAAGGCTTATACTCCTCCATTCAGAAACTGCCCATCTAATATATGCTTATATCTAAGGCTTATAGTTGCTAAGAAACTGCCCTCCATTCAGAAACTAAAAAAGCTATGAAAGGTGTTAATATGATCTGTAGGCGTGGAATGCTGATATTAAAGATGTTAATATAACTGCCCTTCATTTGAGGACTAAGTCTGGTCTATCTGGTTAGATCAGTAGAGTGGTTTTGTTATCATAGGGTCCATGTTATCATAGGCTTATAGTTGCTAAGAATATGGGTAGATCAGTAGAGTGGTTTTGTTATCATAGAGTGGTTAGATCATTTGAGGACTAAGTCTGGTCTATCTGGTTAGATCAGTAAAGGAGTCATTAGAGGTTTAGGGGATTTTGAACCCTTACCATCCCCTGGTATTTATATAAGTATACAAACCTGGTCTTTAGAGGCTTGATGAACTGTAGTACACATGCTGAGATGGTCTTAAGATTCACCAACAAGCTAAATAGTTAACATGCTCCCACCTCAGATTCTCAATTCCATAGGTGAATCTTAATTAACCTGGTCTTTATATAAGTTTCGGGCTGGAGTTGCATACTTGTATTTTTCTTAAGCTTCATGTTGTAGCAGCTACAATTATGTTTGTGTGTGTAACTTAATCACTTATGTTGTCTTTTTTTTCTAGAAATTCAAGATGCCTTAGACAAACAAAAGGGAGAAGTTGGAAAAGAGAAGAAGGTTGCAGTTGCGCCATGATTCAAGAATGTTGTAATGCCACGTTAATTAAGCAACAAGATTGGATTGGTAATGCCACGTTAACTTAATCACTTATTTGTATGTGGTTACATTTTTCATGAAGGCATTTGTAATGCCACATTAATTAAGCAACAAGAATTGAATTTGTATTTGTAAGATTGGATTTGTAATGCAAACTGTAAGAGTGGATATGCTACTGTAAGAGTGGATATGCTACTGGAATTTTGATATTTGTAAGATTGGTGTGTTTGCCTTTGGCATTGATGCTACAGGTCGTTAAGGGGTGTTTGGATATGTTACTGGGCTGCCATTGGGCTACTACTGGGCTACAGAATTTTTATTTTCGGGCTTGGCTGATCATACCCGATTTCGAAACCGACAGTCCCGACTTTAACCGAACCGAACCGACTAGAAGTCGGGTCGGTATCGGTATGTATTTCATGCGTCTTTCAGTATCGTGATCAATTGAGTCGGGTCAGGATCCGGCCCGATGCTCAGCCCTAATTGTCATTTCACTATTCCCCCCTAAACCACTATAACACCCACCAATTATCACCAAACCCAAGAAACCCTATTGTTCAAAATTCAATTGCATTTTCTTCCCTAAACTTATCAAATACGCATTGGGATCTAATAAAAAGTGAAGATGATGGCTCTACCATTTGGGAAAAACCACGCCCGATCTTTGATATTAATAAACTATACGGTATGTTTTGGTTATTTTTAATTGTATCGATTTTTTAGTTAAATATAATGATAACCGCATGCACAATATGAATAGGAATAAGTTTACACATTAGGATGATTTTTTATGTTTATAGGGTGTGTGTTGATGTTTATTGTTTCTACACATAATCAAACCAGAACTTGTTCTCTCTTAAAATCATTCACAGTGGAAAATTTACCTCGCCACCAGGAAGGGTATATCTTGATCCGGTTATAGATTGGTATGATTTAGTTTATTATGACATGTTTACGTTTGATGTGTATGAATCATTGTTAGATGACCTGGATGTGAACAATGGTCGGATTTTAGTGTCACATTTTAGGATACTAAGTGAGTCATTGGATGATGGGTTGTTACCCTTGAAGGATGATGAAGATGTTGTTAACCTGTTGTACTTGGTTCCTAAACATAGATAGATTGAGGTTTATATCGAGGCTAAAGACAAAAAAAGGCAAATCCAAAATTATTGATGAAATACTGGATGAGACTACTGAAAATGTTGATGATTTTTAGAATCAAGCTTCAACAAGCAAACCTGATGGAACCATTGGTACCAGGTTGTTAAATGACATAGACACTCCTGCTGCTCAACAACCTGTTAATGATAATGCTGATTTTCAGAATCAAGCTGAGCAGCAAACATCAATTATGGATGATGACTTGTTCCAACATTACACTCCTATAGATGACGTTGTTGAAGAAGAAGACTATACAGAGATGGTCAATGAACTTCAAAGAGAGAGTGGGGATGTTGTTTTAGAGCTTAACGATAAATTTGTTGATGAAGAGGTAGTTGATAGGGAGGAGCTTGTTGAGCAGAAAAATCAGCAACAAAAAGAATTGGATGTTAGTGATTTTGAAGTGGATGATGTGGGCACCCCCATTGAGCCACAGGTGGACATGAGTGATTTTGGTTTTGAAATTGATGACCACATCGACCATGTCACAAAAATAGCTGCTAGTGTGGTAGAGGATATGGATTCGCATGCTATCTATGACTTGATGATTTTGATAGTAGTGAATATACCCATGCTCCCAGAATTGTGAGCATAAGAAAGAAAAGGTTGAAAGAAATTAGGAGGGAGTACCGGGGTAGAGAAATGTTAAAAAGGGTGATTTTTTTGTAAAAGAAAAATTTACGACATCGAAGGAAATCAAAGAAAAGGTAAGAATGTATGCTTTAGAGTGTAGAAGAGATGTTAGGATTGAAAAGTGTGATCAATAAAGGGTCAGAGCTTATTGCTATGGGACTGTTGTAGGTTATGGCAAGGGGAGACATGCAGATAGTGATGGAAAAAATGATTATGCATGTTGTCAAACTACAACTTCATGTTCACAGTCAAAGGGAAAGTTTGGGACATCCAAAACCTATAAGAAAAAGGCCAAACTGTAACACCCCCAAAATTGGGTCAACCGTTTAAAAGAAGCATACATATCGCTGGGGTGCTACTAAATTGGTACCACAACATAGAGTAAAGAGAACGGATTTACCACCCCCAAAATTGGGGTATCCGTTTAAAAGAAATTTTCATATCAAAAGTATTTTGTTTTTACATCATTCATAAAAATGCGGAAATACAGGCCCATAAAATAATTAAAGCGGTCCCCAAATGAATATCAGAGTATCTTGATCCTATAACCATGCCATGCCATGCCAAAAGCCGCCGAAGGTAAGCTAACACTTTGAGAACCTGAAAATACATGCTAAAATATGTCAACACGAGGTTGGTGAGTTCATAGAGTTTAGTGTAAAATGTAAAGCATTTGAATAAAGATTTCCCGGCAAAGGCATTGTAAATCCACTCAGTCCCAAGTCCCGCCCATACAAGACTTGCAACCTGTGTGATTACAACCCACTGCCAAATAAGATTTGGTTTAGGTAAACAAAAGTAATATATGGACCACAAGATTTAAAGTTAGTTTAACCAGTACATTCGGTTATGTGACCAATTCATTCGGTCAAGTGACCAGTTCATTCGGTCATGTGACCAGTTCATTCGATCATATTGTAACACCCCCTAATTTGTTTAGTGGCAGCGGAAAAGTAATTAGGGTGTTACGGTGAGGATCGAGTTAAAATTTCAGAAAAACGGCCTGGAAGAGGCGTTTTGAAAGTTATATGTCATTCAAAATAAGATTTTTGATACAAAGTGAATTACTTGATTTGAAAATCCCCTAAAAAGATGTGATAATTTGGAAAAATGACATATTTGATTTTACACCATTTAAGTTATCAGAGTAAAAGATGCCCGCTCCGTGTCTTGTCCTGCTCCGTTAATTACCTGAGATAAACATGCTTAAAACGTCAACACAATGGTTGGTGAGTTCGCGGAGTTTAGTAGAAAAGAACTTTCTTTCAATAAATTTTAAGAGGTGTACAATGATTGTTGAAATAAATATTAGTTCTTCATGAAATTAATAACAAGTTGTGTTGAATAAAAATCCACAAGTAATTCATGTATGATCTCCAGAATCATAAGTTTCAAGTTTTAAATGAAAATGAGCTACGTTGTTATATGCTCGAAATGATGTGTTGGGTCAACTTTTAGCAGTAACAATATACCAAGCAATCTATGCTGTCTTTTGTAGAATTCACAATTTAGTCACATATGATAACAACTAAGGTTCAAGTACATGATTCATAATCATAACACATAGTGAAAACATTAATCTAGTGTCTGAAATCTATCAGTGTGGAGTGGTGGTTACTAAATACAGCTGTATCCTAGGATATATATGAAACATTCATATATTCATAAAGTTATATTGCCCTAAGCCTCATGACACGCAAAACGTTAACAGAGTACCGGAAAACGGAGTGTTCATCAAATTAATGGCGAAAGTTTTGCCCTCATGTAATAGGTGATTTTCCAATTCCTATTTTTCTCAAATATAGTGCATCGCGACTAAATACGACTAACCATGTAGGCATTCCGTCCAAGTATTTAGTGGGATAGGTCGTCAGCCTCTAACAGGTTTCGAAGCTGTTCACTATATTCGCGCTCACCGCAGTGATTAATGGCTCATGATCAAGGGACTTTATGGCAATAAAGTAAACTTAGGCAATATAGGTTTCAGGGTGCATGAATTATGCGTAATTTTAGTCTTGGCAATTATTTCTAGTGAAATGTAGAAATATCATAATAAAGTAACAGTACATTCATTTGTTATATGAATGCATACAATAAGTCTCAGTATCATGTTACATCAAGTAGTTTAAAATTGTTATCTTTCAAATTCAGTGTTTATGCTAAGCAAACAATTTGTACATATAACGAACATATATTCCTCTCAAAGGTGATTCAAACATGTAAAGCATAGTGGATGATTTTGAGTAAATCATGAGAGTTTTATATAAGTAACTTAAAACAGTTAAAGCATGTATCTCCCCCAAAAGTGTTATTAAAACAAGTATTAAAATAGGAGGGGCCACGACTCACCTGGAGCGTATCTGGCAAGATATAATTATTAGATTTATGGAAACGATCACGGAAACGTCTTCGATACGAAACCTGAATATAAGGGAAATCTAAGATTCTGACTTACTACTAACAGTGAGTGTGATGTGAGAATCGTATAACGATTTGATCGGTGATATGAGTGTGATATGCTTAAAATGCCTCAAGTTAAAAATAATATATCTATAATATTATCTTGATTCTTTTATCAATCGACCCAAAATATTACTTTCTCGAAATCTGCGAAAATAATATGCAAAGTGATGTCGCTAATATTTCTAGTAACGAAACTTTAAATAATGCATAACTTAAAATGAAACATGCATATGAAATGAAGGGTGAAAAATGGAAAATAAACTAAGAATGTCAAGTGAAATTAAATAGGTCCTTGTCCTTTTCAGATTTTATTCTTTTTACTTTAACTGTGCTCGCGTTACGTCGTTAGTCCTTGGTTAAGTCCAAAGTCCATAATAGTCCAAAATTTATCCATATGTCCACATAAGGCTCGGAGTTCAATGATATGTCAATCTAGGTCCTTTATAAACTGTTTTCACAGCTTCAGTCCATCAGTTTCTCAGTTTGGCAGTTTTAGTCCTTCTAGTTAGATTGCGTTACATTTTTAGTCCTTTTTGCATAAAAATAGCGGGAAAAATATTCTGAAAATTTCTATAACTTTATCAAGTTCATTTTAACTTATTTCAATTTCTTATTTCAGAAAAGAGCTTATTTTTGCATTATTGGGCCAAGTAGCGAATCAACTTAAGGCCCATTAAGGATTTTAGAGGCGAGGGCGTGTAAACTGTTTTGGGCCTGGAGTTGGGCTGTTTTTGTGGTTCTAAAAATGTATCATATGGGTCTGTTGGACTGCTGATGCTCAAATGCTTATTGGGCTTAAATTTAGCCCAACCGGTAATATAGTTTAAGGTTATATTTTCTGGTAATGATCTAGAGTTTGTGCGACTAGCTTAGCTGTTTTATAGGGTCGTGATTTGATTATGGCTACAAGTTGTTTATATGAAATTATTAGTTAGTCATGTTGTGAAATAGGTCGGGTAAAAATAACGTATAGTTATTAAGTCGATTCGAGGGATATGAAGCCGTATTTGAAGCGACTGGGAGCTGTTTTATACAAACAATTCACTTAATATTTTTCTTCCAAGTGTTTTCCAGTTTTAGTGTTTATGTGTGTGCTGGGTGTGACTGATCGATGCATGAACTTAAAGTTCTAAACGTGAAAGTGATGGTTAAGACTTTACATAGTGAGTTCGACAGTGTAAATGTTTCAATATAGGATACTGTGTTTTCAAAATAATAAAATGCTATACGTTCAAGTGAAATGATGCATGCATGTGTGTAATATCTTAAACGTATAAATGAGGTGTGTGATGATTCTTAATTCTTCTCAGTGGTGACATGCACTCCCTTGTGGGTTAGTAAACTTTATGGCACATACTAGTAATACATAAATAATGATACGTTCGAATAAGAATATGCATGCGTGTGTGGGTTTGTGTACGTGAGAATGGAAGCAAACATACGAAACTTGAGAAGGGTTAGGCACTTACTACACCTTTTAAAAGGTGGTGAAGACTTGCGAAAATGACTAGCTAGGTCACACGAATGAGTCACAACTCCATATACGTTGCTATACTCATTTTCTTCGAACCAACGAGAGAGGGGTGAGTGCCTTTGATTATTTGGGGAGTTCCACAGACGATAGGGGAGGAGAAGTAGGTAGAGGAGATGAGGGTGAGAGGTGAGGGAATGACAGTTGTGTTCTAATATTAGCACAAGGACGAATTCAGCAGCTTACTAGTCTAGTTCGAACTATGTGTTAACATGTTTATTTCTTACTTGGTTATTTTCTGGGTTGAGACAGATGTTACTGGACTTTGGAGGTGGCTAATGGGAGGTGAAAGAAAGGTGAGATAAGTAGTGTGGGTGGCCAAATGGAGGGTCTAATTTATAGAAGGATTTAACATGTTTTTGTTGACTATCAAAGTCTTCAATCTATCAATCATTGAGAGATACTGTGTATGAAGGGACACCTAAGCTAATACCTCTGACAGTAGAAGATATTTAGTAGGGAAAGTAACATGGGAAATCTTATCCTTTGCTTTGGTAGTGTGTATGTGTATTTAGTTTACATTTTAAACAAGGGTCAAGTGGGTTTAGTCAGCCACGATTTCTACTGCTGTCCTAACTTCATTTTAAATGTTTCATTGTGTTAGCATTATTATTAGAAGAACGTAGGAACAATCGGATATCAAAATGGTTGAGTTTCGATGGTTTAAGTATGTCGGATTGGGTTGAAATGGGACAAACAAATGAGTCTTAAAAATCTTAGCAATGTTCGACTTCGAATTCTGGAATTTGGCACATATAAAGTCTAGTGGGTCGTGATCGAGGAGGTGCAAAAATATGGGTGTGTCGTGTTTGATAATCGAGAGAACTCAAGTTGTTTTGGAGAGTGCATGTAGTCGAATCCCTTAGTATTCACAGAAAGGACCTTGGTTTTTAGCAGTTGGGCTTGTGTGGCGTGTGGGTTTGGATGGTGATGGGCCGAGTACAAGTTTAAGGGTCCGGTTAGTTGTAGCTTAGTTTTCTTTGTTTGTAGTTTGTGTAAGTTAGTGAAAAAAGTAAAATGTGTTTAAAGTAAATGGTGTGATTAGTGATGATTAAATAGTAATTAGTGATATTTGTAATTTGTGATTTATGAAATATTAATTCTTGTGAAGTGGTTCCGTTTCGTAACATATGTCGTGGTCTAGTGATGACTTTCGGTAATTGTTGTGATGTTGTGACGTGGTGAAATAATATATCCAGAAAAATTTTAAATTTCCCCGTAAAAATGGGTTTTGGCAAACAGTAAGTCGAGGTTATTATTAATTAACAAGGATTATCATAATGGTTTTTCGGTGAATTCGACACATATTACCAGTACATTCGGTTATGTGACCAATTCATTCGGTCAAGTGACCAGTTCATTCGGTCATGTGACCGGTTCAGTCGGTTAAGTATGCATAATTGTTTAAAGTGCTTGTGTCCGTGAGTAAATAGAATTAAGTATGTAACATGTGAATAATTAACGCATTCGAGTAAACAACAAATTCATACGTAAAGCAAGCAATGGTTTGAGTAATCAGGTAGCATATTCAAGTAAAGCAAATATTTCATTTAGATGAAAACGAGCATGTATTCTCCCCCAAAACGGTTATAAAACATGTAAAAGTAGGGGCAATGAACTCACCTGAAACAACTGATACGACAACGAAAAGAAAGTGTACGGAATTGAGGCTCGGAAAACTACCCGCAACCTAATATGAATGATATGGTTTAGGTCATGGAATGATGTCGTGTTATGTAATTTGTGAAAACTATATCACCCGTACATGTTTGTTTGTGAGTTTAATTACAAAATAAAGTTACTTTGTCATTTCCGGTCATTAGTTAAAAACATAACATTTTTGGAATTTAGTAGGTACGTATCGTTATTACGATATATATGTTTCTATAACGTATATTTCGAAAATGTTACATCTCGCCTAAAACCAGTAACCAAAACTCTACAACTTCCGTTTAAGTTATTTTAGCCAAAATCGACTCTTAAGTGTCCAAATTTCACATTATAACGTTCCATCAGCTTTCTAATAGCAAAAAAAAAAAAAAAAAAAAAAAAACTTTCAAAAGTTATATGTCGTTGTAACTTCTTTAGGCCATAACTTTCTCGTCTTAGCTCCGATTCTTAAGTTTTATATATCCCCGGGTTTGTGTTTAAGTATACTAACATGTTTTTAGTATCTCGGCTAGCCTAATTAACTTTTAAAGTCTGGTTTTATCATTGGAAAAATTCTGACAGCAAATTATATTTTCAGAAAATTAGTTTTCGTTGCTAAATTAGTTTTCTGTGGAAATCAATTTAGAGAGAGCTTTTGGTGTTTTTGTGAAGTGTAAAAAAAATGAATGAAAGAGTTAGTTTGTATTTATAGGAAGATATTTAGGTTTTTTAAATATAGAAAATGATTAAATAAATGCAGTAATTTGTGTTGTCAAAAAAAGGGGGGGGGGGAAGTCTCGGTTGGATTCAATGGGTAGGAGGGGGGGGACATGTAGCTTAAAACATGGGGAGGATAAAGAGGAAGAAAAATGAGGTTGGATGAAAACTTGGTTAAACTAATTATCTAGATATTTGTATTTTAGGTACTGAGTTAGCTAGAAATAAATTTTAGCGGAACAAAATAAAGTGTATTGAAGTTATAAAAATTATAAAAATGTATTTTGTATAAATATCGAGTGGTTCAATAATTATTGTTTCGCAATTTTAAGTTGTCGTAAATATATATATTTAAGAATATATATACTAAATGAATTTAAAATACCGGGTAAAATAATATTAGAATTTTTGTAACATTGTAATGAGTATAAAAATATATTAAAACCATTGTTGGGAGTATCGGGGATATTGTTCATGCACGAAAATCGTGTAAAAGCGTTTGTAAATGTGAATGAAAAACAATGCAAACACATGCAAGACCTAAAATAAATATAATGACACTGGCCATATATAGACTAACTCTAGTCTATATTTTGTGCACCAAATGATGTTTCTAGGTTATGCGATTAAATTATGAAAGTTTCTTGAAATTAATGGTCGAAAAATCAAATTTTCGGAAAATAATAAATAGTAAAAACTACGATAATGAATAGTAACTTTTTTGGGAATGAATAATAAAAATTCAAAGTTAAAATTTTGACCTGAAAATATGGTTTGTGACAGTCTCCACCCGTTAAAGGAATTCAGTCCCTGAATTCAGCTCGTTCGTTCTACAGACGTATGTTCTCGTTTTAAGTGATCTCAGGATTTCCTTGAGAATTCCAGCGAACCTTAACGATAGGAATTCGAATTTGTTGGCTTGGAACGCGATATTAAATGGGACTAGCTTTTCAAAACAAGGTTGAGTTAAAGGTAGTGAAACAGAGAGTGTAATGGACGAGGCTTGTCGTATTGCCGCGATAAAAGATAAATCATTCATTAGATAGGAATTCGTAATAGTACATGAAACTTATATGATATAACTTCAAGTGAAACGCAAAAGAAATGCAACCCTAGAGAGTTTAGGCTTCGATTTATCATTAAGGTAGGAGTTCTCTTCTTAACCATTGTCATTGTCGTTGTTGTCTTGACGAGCTTCACACTTCAACGAGCTCTTCTTTCATTCTGGTTCCTCAGCTCTGGGCATTCACTCTTGAAGTGTCCAATTACTCCACACTCATGGCAGGTTACCGTGACTTTCCGATTCATTACGAGGGTGGGAGCCTTTCAATCATTGGCTTTGTGTCTGACCATTTGGCAGTTTCCACATTGTATGGGGCAAGGTCCATTGTGGTGAAACCGACACTTATTGCACTTGGGTAAAGTCCCTGCATATTCTTTCCTTCTACTTGGTCCAGCAACGTAGGCCCTAACCACTTCATGTTGTTTGTGTGGCGGCCGAACTTGATCAGTTCCTTTTTTGTCATCCCTTTTCTTCTTGTTGTCGTTGTTGCTGTTGTTACGGTTATTGTTGTTGACAGTAATTCCCTCCCTCACCACTTGTGCCATAAGCTTTTGAGTTATTCTGATAGCTTCGTCAAGTGTGAGTGGATCAAAAGAAGTTACATCCCCTCGGATGTTGTGTGGTAGCCCACCAATGAAGTTTTCCAACAACTTCTCGTTATCTGGAACCATAGTTGGACATAGCGCGGCCAACTCTTGAAATCTCCTGATGTAGGTTTCGATATCATTACCTATGGTCACCAACTCATAAAATTCTGTTTCTAGCTTCTTCACTTCAGTGCACGGACAAAACTTCTTAATCAATAGCTTTTTGAATTGTTCCCACGTGAGCTTGTAAGCGTTTTCCATACCAATAGGCTGTGCATAAGAATTCCACCATGACATAGCTTCATCAATGAGGGTACTGGTAGCGAACTTTACCTTGCAGTCATCTGGGCAATTGCATAGAAGAAATACAGATTCTGTCTTCTCAAACCAACGGATCATAGCAGTGGCTCCTTCTGTGCCTTTGAACTTTGTGGGATCGTCGTTCTTAAAGTCCTTGTATGTACATTTGTGAACATCAGGTACTCTAGTACCATTAGCAGCCAGTCTGGCAGCTTCGGCTGTTTCTGCCTGAGAAGTGGCTTCAGCAGCCCGAGCAGCCACGGCCTCTCGTTCAGTTTCTAGTGCTGTCACTATACTATCCGCGACAAGTTTTTGGATAGCAGCTGGTGTCATAGCTGGAGTAGCTTTCTTTGGCGGCATAATTCTTCAAAACAAGAAAGAAAATAAATGAGACGTAATAAAGACGTTTCCTAAAAGTAGGTGCCCTAAAGTGGCTTGTCATAAAATGAAAGCTTGAGGTCGTGTTATGATTATCTGGCGTTCTTCTAGGCGGTGGTTCACGAGGTGATGTAGATGTTCTAAATTATGGGATGAGTGTTCAGACTAGCCGTCAGAGATGGTGAGTAAGGTAATCGGGAAATTGGTAGACTGTAGCGGGTTTTAAGGTCACGTAAAACGATATTACGTATGATTGTGAAAATGTTTGGAGATTATTCGTATCAATCAAGATATATTGGAAATATTTAAAGGACCTTTAAAAGTACTAGTGTCCATTTAAAAGAAAAGTACTATGTCGAGAAAGTATTGTGATGCTAATGTGTTGGATGTAGATGTGAATGTTCTTGCAACGATTATATACACACACAGGAATTTTTGAAACCTTTAGAAATCGAGTAGAGAATCAACCTGGACATAATTCTATTATAACTACTCCCAGTATTGCAAAATTCATTTCTGAGACATAGGTGATCAGGCCATGTCCCCACTATCCTTGGTTGATTATAGGTGACCAGTCTATTCTCAACCGAGGATTAATGAATTTTGAAATACTTAGCTCAGTTATACTAATAATATGTCCCTCACATTTAAAGGACGTTTTGAAAGACTAAGGCAAGTGACCAAACTCGAGATCGATTGATGAGATTATGTAAGGAAGAGGCGTAACGTTGTGACGTATACGATATGTAAGCATACTTATATGGAAGACAATTATAGTAATCAACGAGAATAAGTGGGTATAATTGATCTGATAATAAGACACAAATCTCATCAAATATGTTAGCAACAAACCACAAATGAAGCATCAGCTTGGCAGGTAGGCACGTGGCGGTCATAGGGTTAAGTTCTTGTAAAAGTAGTTATAGTCTAGGTTTTAAAATTACCCAGTTCTCTATAACAAAGGCTCTGATACCAATCTGTAACACCCCCAAAATCGGGTCCAGCGGAAGCATACATGTCGCTGGGGTGCTACTAAATTGGTACCACAACATAGAGTAAAGAGAACGGATTTACCGTATCCGTTTAAAAGAAATTTTCATATCAAAATTATTTTGTTTTTACATCATTCATAAAAATGCGGAAATACAAGCCCATAAAATAATTAAAGCGGTCCCCAAATGAATATCAGAGTATCTTGATCCTATAACCATGCCATGCCATGCCAAAAGCCGCTAAAGGTAAGCTAACACTTTGAGAACCTGAAAATACATGCTAAAATATGTCAACACGAGGTTGGTGAGTTCATAGAGTTTAGTGTAAAATGTAAAGCATTTGAATAAAGATTTCCCGGCAAAGGCATTGTAAATCCACTCAGTCCCAAGTCCCGCCCATACAAGACTTGCAACCTGTGTGATTACAACCCACTGCCAAATAAGATTTGGTTTAGGTGAACAAAAGTAATATATATGGACCACAAGATTTTAAGTTAGTTTGACCAGTACATTCGGTTATGTGACCAATTCATTCGGTCAAGTGACCAGTTCATTCGGTCATGTGACCAGTTCATTCGATCATATTACAAGTACATTCGGTTATGTGACCAATTCATTCGGTCAAGTGACCAGTTCATTCGGTCATGTGACCGGTTCAGTCGGTTAAGTATGCATAATTGTTTAAAGTGCTTGTGTCCGTGAGTAAATAGAATTAAGTATGTAACATGTGAATAATTAACGCATTCGAGTAAACAACAAATTCATAAGTAAAGCAAGCAATGGTTTGAGTAATCAGGTAGCATATTCAAGTAAAGCAAGTATTTCATTTAGATGAAAATGAGCATGTATTCTCCCCCAAAACGGTTATAAAACATGTAAATGTAGGGGCCATGAACTCACCTGAAACAACTGATACGATAACGAAAAGAAAGTGTACGGAATTGAGGCTTGGAAAACTACCCGCAACCTAATATGAATGATATGGTTTAGGTCATGGAATGATGTCGTGTTATGCAATTTGTGAAAACTATATCACTCATACATGTTTGTTTGTGAGTTTAATTACAAAATAAAGTTACTTTGTCATTTCCGGTCATTAGTTAAAAACATAACATTTTTGGAATTTAGTAGGTACGCATCGTTATTACGATATATATGTTTCTATAACGTACATTTTGAAAATGTTACATCTCGCCTAAAACCAGTAACCAAAACTCTACAACTTCCATTTAAGTTATTTTAGCCAAAATCGACTCTAAAGTGTCCAAATTTCACATTATAATGTTCCATTAGCTTTCTAATAGCCAAAAAAAATAATAATAATAAGCTGTCAAAAGTTACATGTCGTCGTAACTTCTTTAGGCCATAACTTTCTCGTCTTAGCTCTGATTCTTAAGTTTTATATACCCCGAGTTCGTGTTTAAGTATACTACCATGTTTTTAGTATCTCGGCCTAGTTAACTTTTAAAGTCTGGTTTTATCGTTGGAAAAATTCTGACAGCAACTTATATTTTCAGAAAATTAGTTTTCGTCACTAAATATAAAACTAACATATCTTATTCGTTATAAATCCGTTTTTAACCATTCAAGCGCCCACGTTTTCGTTATAAAGTATATTTTCTATATTTTTAACCAAATCTTGTATTTCAAAAACTCATTTTTCTGTGTAAATCAATTTAGGACAGCCTATCCTTATATATTCCAAAATCACAAATTTTACACTTTTAACTTATTAGATCTACCTCAAATCAACTCCCAAAAACTATCCTAACTCATCCACCAACACTTCAACAATTTTTATAGTGTCAAAACAATATTTACAACCTTGTAAAAGTTTCATAACATCAATAAATAAATAACCAAGGTGGAGGATTAATTATCAATCACTATTAGACATTTTTAAGCATTTATTTGTATAAATCAAACAAATATGAAATGGAACTTATATGTTCACATTTTTGTCATGAAAATAGTTTAGTCAAGTATATATTTACTTGTTTGAAACGTGAAAACTCACAAACATATAGATAGGGTGATATTTGAGATTAAACGAGTTTAAATAAGGATTTAAACTTTATTAATGTATAGATGAGCATAATAAATGGATAAAACACATAATGAAAGGTGTAAAATTTATTTTATGCTTACTTTAAAATGAAGAGTTTTTAGAAAGATTTAGAACAATAGATCCCTGATGTGCGTGTCGTTGTGTTCAAGTTTTAAAATTTATAAACACGATTTATCCAATTCTCTAATCACACATACGAGCAAGTATACTCGTCCGTGGTAGTAAAGGTGGGTAAGTCGAGATCGTCCCAAGGGAATTGGGGTTTAGGTTTAGTAAATAAGTTTTAGCAAAAAGGAGTGTCAATCCAATTTGAAGTAAATTCTAAAAAAACAAGCAAGGTTCAATCAATAAAAAACTAATATACTTGTGTGTAGTTTCCATGACAATTATTTAGAGTAACCAATCAAGTTGGGTGTGACTTGTAATGATGCACAACTTAAAATGAATGATTCACAATCAATGGTTTTTGTCATGAGAAATCATATCTAAGAATTCAATCTCCTAGTTAACTCCTTTCGGCCATGATTAACTATTACGATAATTCTATTAAGTCCTTTTGTTGTTTGAAAGCATTTCTTATCTTAAGAATTCCTACGAATCCTTTCGGCCTTTTTCGTGATGAAATCGTTTCCAAATCCATTTTAATGAGTAAAGGTGTTGCTTGTCACACACCACAATCCATACTAATTCGTGCACTAACTTTTTGGAATAAAAACATAAAGAAAACTCCTTTCGGCCTTTGTAAATCTTTGAAATTGTTTTTACCAACCAATTAAGCAAGATTAGATTTTATCTCAACAAACTCATAAAACAAGATATGTTTTCATGCATCACTATGATAAGATTACTCCAACAATTGTCACATCATCCACACACAAGTATAACTAAAATTACTCCATAACAATCATAATCAAACACAAGTAATTAACCAAACTTTCATTCATCATATAGTAAAAGTAAAAGTAGTTCATGATAACTCAACAAGAAATACCTAATCAAGGAATTACAAGAACTAGAATTGTGGAACTATAGCAATCCACACTCCTCCAATCGCCTATTATCACACGTAAACAACTCCACACACGGACGCAACTCTTGAGACTCGAACTCAAGATCTCCTGGATGTTTTCACAGCAACTACAAGCTTTTGGGCAATAATAATAAGGTGGTGTAGCTTTTTTAGGTTATGTCACTTCCCCAAAAGAACTCCTATTTGTAAAACTAACTAAGGGTTCCTTAAATAAGTGAGGAAACCCTTATTCTTCAAGTAAAAATGTCCCAAATGAGTTAACAGCCGAGAAATGATAAGCCTCCATGATTATGGGGCTTAAATTCATCATTAAATGCAACTTTGTAACTTCAGTGTCGGCCAACCGATCGGTATTTGGCTCCTACCGATCGGTTGGAGCTCTCGGTGTCTCAAACTTCAACCATCCGAATCGGATGCGGGCAGCATCTGATCGGATGGATGACTCTGCCATGCAACTTTTATTTTCTCTTTTTCTTTTCTCGTTACGTGCTTGATCCTTTGCTGTACCACTAATTTCTTTCATAGAACTAGATCTTTTCTTGATATATAAGGCATATAAGTCTTGGTCTAATCAATTCTTTGAAGTATCATGTGGTTTCTTTCTCGTAATTCTTCTTATGTGCATAATCTCTTCATTTCTTCGTATTTTCCTCAACTTTTCCTGTACTTGGCTATATTTACTTGCATACACACTTTTTCATCATTTAGCAACAAATACACACAAATATAACCAAATATGATGCACAAAACTAGCAATAACGCACCTAAAAACATGTTAGATTTAAGCATTATCAAATCCCCCACACTTGAGTTTTGCTCGCCCTCGAGCAAGTCTAATTTTTAGAAAAACTGAACTCAATGGTATTTTCATTACGTTCATGAAAAAATCCTTGAAATGTATGCAAGTTAAATCGAGCTTTGATAACATCACCAAGCACCTCACAAAGGAAATTTTAAATTCACACAACTCTCGATGGTAGATTTGATTGTAGATCACTCAATTGCTCAGACGCGATTCATGTCTCTTACCATAAGCTTGTACTTGTATCAAAACAACAAAATAAAACATTAAAGAGGTCTTTTATTTGGGTTTTAGGCTTCAAAAGGGGTTTTGATTACCTAGCTAATGTATAGATATTTCATACAAGAACATCATAGCTCGCTAACAACGAATCCTTGTGTAGTCAAGCAATGGATGGTCACTAGATCGTGCCTTGGTTCACTAACGACGTTACTTGCATAACGGATGGTCACCAATTTACTCACCAGATCGCTAACAACGCTTTTCAACTACCCAAAAACTCGGATGGTCACTAGAACATACATTTTCTACATATCTAAACAAAGCCATCACTAAATCCGGATGTTCGAAAGCTATCAACGAATAAAGTAATTGGTAAGGGTAAGGATAAGACATGGGAATTTGATTTGGTTCTACAAAAATAAAAATCAAACAAGAATCAAGTCCAAATTCTATCCTAACTCTTTATATCACAAATGATTACTCCACCAAACTTCTTCGATCATTATTCCGAATTACATACTAACTCCAATCTTCCATAATAGCTCCTTGACTATCTTATTTTCATACATACATAGCTCATTGGCTTTTTCTTTTCTTTTTCTTTTTTTTTTTTTTTTTTTTTTTTTTTTTTTTTTTTTTTTTTTTTTTTTTTTTTTACATATCACCCCCACACTTTGGATGAGCACACGCTACAAAAAAAATATAAATAAGAGTAGCGACCTCCTTCTTCATTGGAACAACATATACACATATCAAAGTGTGGTCAATCATGCAATCATCAAAAATAAATAGTTTCGAACTTCATTTGGACTTGATTCGGGAAAGTCTAAGGTGTATGGTGTAAAAATTTTCTGGGTTAAATCAAAAGAAAAGATAGGCTCAAAAGGGTGTAACTAAGGGTATCTAGCATATAATGCTAACAAATGGGTTCCAATTACTAAGGACAACTAACCAATATGGTCAGCAAAAAAAAATGTATTTGTAAACGGATGGCCATTTGGTGTAAATCCTAATTTGCCTCTTATCATTTGAATATATTTATTACTTGAAAGTAATTTTAACCGTAATGCATAAACATGTACAAGTTCTAGAATCGACATAATCACCGGCACACTCATACGAAATATAAGGCATGAATCCTCACAATTTAAAGTGGTGGTAAAATGTACTTAGCAATAGTTACCAATAACTCTCAAAACTTGACTACATTCCAAATTTTTTTCAAATAACCTTATTATTTACCATTGAATCAATTTGTCTAACAACTAAAAAAATCAAAGGCGAATAAATTCACACATTCTAGTTCTTTAAATCCAGAATCTAAAAAAAAATTTAAAAATTAAACCAATTTTTCCTATTTTCTTCCCTCCCCCACACTTAAGTTTTGCATTGTCCTCAATGTAATAAAACGAACTTCAAAGTAAAGGAAATGGGAAAAATTTAGAGAAAAACTACCCGGGAAAAATCCGCATAGGCTTATTTGACCATAAGTAAGCACGTGAGTTCTTCCGACTCCAAATTTTGATCAATACTAAGCTTCCGTCGATTCTTCCCCTGCAAACACTATATACTATGCTCGAAACAAACAAAACAAAATACAAAAACAATAAACCAAACAAAATAAAAATAATCCAAACAAACCAAAATTAAAACAAATAAATCCTACAAGAGTTAAAGTTAAAGTAGTAGAAATAGAAAATAGAAATAGTTCAACCATCATTGTTTTGAAACCATAGACATAATCAACCATTGATCAATCGTAATCCATGTCCGGATTAACCCTCTCATCTTCACTCTCTCCATTCTCATCTTCATAATTCTCATCACCCTCAAAGATTGTGTACCTTTGTCTTTTTTCTCCAGCACCTCTTGAAGAACCGCCCACATCAAAACTCGAACTCCCAACATTAGGAACTCTGCCATACACCGGCACTGGTTCAGGAAATGGTGCGTACCCAGGATATGGGTAAGGGTATTGGCCAGGATACGGGTCATACTCCAATGGGTAGGGTGGAACATTTGGTGGGTTGTAAGGAGGTACCTCATAATCGGCTTGTTGAGCCACATGTTGAAGCATCGGCATTGAGTAATCATAGTTGTAATTTTTCCTCAACATCATTGAATCTCTCCACACGTCCCTTTTCTCAATCTCGTTTAGCTCACGGTTCCAATCATCCCATCCCGAGTCAAAACTACCCGGGGCATGAACATTCCCAACATGAGGTGGTGGTTGATACGGTTGTTGTTGGTAAAGCTGTTGTGGTGCTCCATGAGGTGCAGCCATTTGAGGCTCAATCCAAGCTCCCAACTCTCGTGTCTTCCTATTTAATGCCGTATTAAAACTCCTTTCATCCCACGTCTCACTATCCAACATTTCTGAACACTTCGCTAACTCTATATCCACATAATAACCCAATCTTTTTGCCAACTTGGTCACATAGTGACCACCACAGATTGCACTATTGTCCTTGATTCCTGGTGCTCTCCTTGAAAGATACTCGGCTATTATCCAAGCCGCATTCCCATTCTTCTCCTCCAACAACTTCATCACCCAAAGATCCGGTTGATTGCACTTGTCACGGCTCCCTGTCCTATGCAAAACACTCCAAGCTATCAATTTCTGTAAAATTCTCAACAACGGATTCCTTAGCTTTGATGAATTCCTTCGAGTACAACTTGGGTCACCAACACTGTTCCAATACTCAGCTAACCCGGCATAATCATTATGCCTCCTTACTAATCTCACAAAATGAGATGCAAACAATCGACTTGTGATATCATCTGGCTCGTACAAGCCAAGAACAACGGCAAACTCAGGCAAAGTAAACTCATGCTCTCTACCACAGAGCCTAAACCAAATGCATTTGTCATTCATAAGATCCACAACCTTCCTCTCAAAGTAAAACGTGGAGAAAAACTCCAAACACCATTCACGGTTAACTTTCTCGTGGATACTAAACGCATTCTCCCACGAATAATCCTCAAAACTAGAACCGTCTCCTTCATACATATATGTCATTCTCATCAAGTCCCTTAACTCTATCTCACATCCAAACTCATGAAATAAATCCCAATCGACTAACCTGGGAATAGCAAGCCTTCGCCCTTGTAACTTCGAGAGGCGCTCACGAAAAGCGTGCTTCTCTTCGCTGCTTAAGCCACTAAACTTTAAATTATCATTGCGCTCTGGATTCACAGTATACTTAACCTTCTCCTTGACATTCCTATTCACAAACTTTTTCACAATTGGATTACCAACTTCACGCGACGAACTCGATCCTCCTGCAAGAAACCTCTGTAGAAATCATGACTATTCGTTAGTATAAGAGTATAAGAAACAAGGTTACATGATTTAGAAGTCCTAACGATCCATTTTGAAGATTTTCAAAAAGTGTTACCGAGGGCTCCATCCGATCGGTAGCCCACTCCATCCGATCGGATGGAGTTATGACCTCGTCCAGCCGATCGGTAGCTCCTCGCAACCGAATCGGTTGTACGTACTGTCTCCAAAACAAAAATTTTCCGACTTCAAATCAATCCTATCTAGTTCCACTCTTCTCTATCCTGCATTTCATCAATCACTATGGTCTCTACACATCCCACTTATCTCTAAATCATATCCATAACATACTCGCATGATCAATCTTAGAACCTATGAACATATTCGAAATCAAACCTTATTGATGTTCTAATCCATAATGCATCATCCTAGGAACACTAATTAACATCTAAACAACATCTGGAAATCATTAATTTCTACCCAGAATCGATTCAAAGTTTTGACCCATATGATTCAAAAAATCAATTAATTAATTCTTCCTCAAAACTTAATCAATCCATCTCATTCTTTTTGCAATGATTTCCTCAATCATTTACCCATCTATTCCAGAAAAATCATGCCTTAATTCGAACTATATCAAAAACGCCTAAATTTTGACCTAATTCAATCAACTCGAATTAAAACCTAATTGACACAAATTGATGATGTTACTTACTTGTTTTGGTGCCATTGATGATCCTTCAACTCTCCTGCAACTCTTAGAACTCTTCTAATGGTCGAATTAATGAACCCCAAGTGTGGTGGAATGAGTCTGTGTGTGTTTTTATTATTTTTTGAAATCTTGGGTATATATACTTCACTCCATCCGATCAGTATTTCATCCAACCGATTCGGATTGAATTTTTGCAAAACTTCAATTTTCCTTCTTTCTTCAACACTTTGACACTTGCAAGAACAAATGGAAAGTATTTGACTCCTTTAAAAGACTTCACTTTAAGTATGAAAAATACCACCAACACACTTATTCTCCCAACTTGTTATCCAATCTATCTCTACAACTTCTAAAACAAAACTTAACTCCATAGATTAAAACTTAATAAAACCACAGGGTAACCAAAAGGTCTTAAACTTAAATCAAAATTAAATGCAAAACATTAAACTACTATTAAAAATGCATTAAAAATAAACAAAACAAACATTAGCACAAGCCTTGTGCTTTATTCTTCATCTTTTGCTCTTCAACCTTCAACCTTCAAAGTATTCATGCTTCAAGATGTCTTCACTTTGAAATTTGCCGGATAACTTTCGGTTAGTCATTTGTGTTTTAAACTTCCTTGCAAAATTCCTTCCATCCGGGCAAACTATATCAAACTTCACATGCCATTCTCCATCACCTTCTTCTTTCTTGTAAACACTAGCTCCTTCGGGTCCCCATTCCAAATTCTTCAATTGAACCGGTAAGGATCCAAGAAAATCTGTCAATTTATGGAACACAAAAACATTCTTGAATGGGTTATAGAAAACCTCCATAGCTAATGCTCTTTCCAACTCATCTTCAATACCAAAGTAACTAGGGACAACCGGCCCATATTTAGGCCTTCCCTCTTCATCTCTACCAACTTCGAAACAACCTAAATGGTCTTCTTCTTCTTCATCTTCATGCACTTCCTTAATAATCTTGCCTCTAGGTTTAGGATAGTAGGTATGCTTCAAGATCCCATCACTGATAGTCATAGTACCTCTACCCATATCTATAATAGCTCCACAAGTTCTCAAAAACGTTCTTCCTAACAACAATGGTAACTCCTTATCTTCGGGGATATTAAGCACAAGAAAATCGGCTAAGAAAGCTTGATATCCTACTTGCACTCTAACATTCTTCACTTCTCCCATTGCTTTTGCTCTTGAATTGTCAGCCATAGTAAGATTATATTGATTTGGTTGAGGATTACCAAGTCCTAATCTTTTGTACAACGGGTATGGCATCACATTCACACTTGCTCCTGTATCGGCCAATGCATACATTGCATCGGTTCCATTCACCTTAATGGGTAACACAAAATTTCCCGGATCGCTCTCTTTCTTAGGCAACCCATTTTCAACTATCCTTTCCCTTGCAAACTCATCAAAATTCTTATCCTCTAGCCTAGCTGTTGCCATCATAACCGCATCTCACTTCTTACGATAAACCATGTAATTGTTCAACACTTCTATAACCGGCTTCTCTTCCATAAGCTCCTTAAATTTCATTTCCAAGTTCTCCAAAACTGCTTCTTTTTGTTCTTGAGTCAATGGTTTAACTTCTTGAGGTGATTTGGGTGATGAACTAGATGAACTACTCTCATTCTTAGGGGTGGAGGGTTGGGTAAGTTTGTTAAGTGGTGTTTTCTTGCGATTAGCCTTTCCCATTTTAACAATCTCTCCTCTACCTTCCTTCTTCTCTACCATATCATCATCTACATCAATTCTCATCTCTCCCATAGCAAAATCAACCCTACATTTAGTTTTAACCATAAAATTTCTACCAAACATAACTTCCGGTTCACCCACATTTCCATATTCCAACACAACAAAATCAATTTTGAAAACATGACCATGAATATTAACATTCACATCTCTCACTATCTTCCTACCATAATTCTCATAATCAAGCCTAACAAAGCCAAGCTTACTAAGCATATCTTCCGTAATGTAATTCTCACCATATTCCATGTTAAGTTGAGCATCCCAAGACTTAACTCCTTCCACACCACATGGTGTAGCATACCTCATAAATGGTACATCAAACTCTTTAGGGGGTGCTTGCGTAAACACAACCACCCTTTTCTCCTTAGGTAAACACACTATGCTTTCGCCAACTTCTTCTTTTCCTTCTAAACCAATCTTAGCTTCGTCCAAAATACTTTCCAACTTCTCCAAAGAATCACCTGAATCTCTCAACATCTCTTCCAAATTTCTCAAGTATTCCGAAACATTGCTTAAACTCTCCATTCTACTTAAGCACTAACTATAACATAACCACAAAACAAAAAATCCAAACTATTAGCGTGAGGGTTAGTTATAATCGAACCATATCAAAATATCAAACCAAAGCAAGCTAACAAACAACTTCAAACTATCAAAACATCAAAACAACTAAAAATCACAAAAAATACACCGAGGCAACTATCCGATCGGTATCACCTTCCATCCGATCGGATGGGTAAAATGCAAAATACGAACTCTCACCAACCGAATCGGATGCGGGCAGCATCCGATCGGTTCGATCAAAATTTTTTATTTTATTATTATTTTTTTATAATAAGACTAAACTAATGACAACCTCTTTTTAACTTGTTTTTGTTTTTTTTTGTTTTTTTTTTTTTTTTTTATTTTTTTTTTTATTTTTTATTTTTTATTTAAGAAGAACTAAAAAGAAGAATAAATTAATAACTAAAACTAATTAATATAATCCTACAATTAACTATCAAGCATTAAACTATGTGATTAACTTTTAACTCTTCAACTAATGACCATAAAAACTAATTATAAACTCATTCAATGAAAACTATCAAACTACCAAACATTAAAATTAACAAATTAACTACATTAACTAACATTTAACATAATAAAACTTTCTAATACCCCAAATTAATTAATCTAATTACTCTACTAATTAAACACAATATTAATGAATCATAAAAACTGAAAAAAATAACAAAAATCACTAAAACAAAAAAAAGTGTTAACGAGACCTCCATCCGATTCGGTTGGTCCGAACCAAACCTTTTTTTTTTACTTTTTAACTTTTTTTTTTTTTTTTTTAAATAAAAAAAAAAAAACTTAGACTACTAAGCCCAACTACCAAGAAAATCTTAACAATTCCCCGGCAGCGGCGCCAAAAACTTGATGTGCGTGTCGTTGTGTTCAAGTTTTAAAATTTATAAACACGATTTATTCAATTTTCTAATCACACATACGAGTAAGTATACTCGTCCGTGGTAGTAAAGGTGGGTAAGTCGAGATCGTCCCAAGGGAATTGGGGTTTAGGTTTAGTAAATAAGTTTTAGCAAAAAGGAGTGTTAATCCAATTTGAAGTAAATTCTAAAAAAACAAGCAAGGTTCAATCAATCAAAAACTAATATACTTGTGTGTAGTTTCCATGACAATTGTTTAGAGTAACCAATCAAGTTGGGTGTGACTTGTAATGATGCACAACTTAAAATGAATGATTCACAATCAATGGTTTTTGTCATGAGAAATCATATCTAAGAATTCAATCTCCTAGTTAACTCCTTTCGGCCATGATTAACTATTACGATAATTCTATTAAGTCCTTTTGTTGTTTGAAAGCATTTCTTATCTTAAGAATTCCTACGAATCCTTTCGGCCTTTTTCGTGATGAAATCGTTTCCAAATCCATTTTAATGAGTAAAGGTGTTGCTTGTCACACACCACAATCCATACTAATTCGTGCACTAACTTTTTGGAATAAAAACATAAAGAAAACTCCTTTCGGCCTTTGTAAATCTTTGAAATTGTTTTTACCAACCAATTAAGCAAGATTAGATTTTATCTCAACAAACTCATAAAACAAGATATGTTTTCATGCATCACTATGATAAGATTACTCCAACAATTGTCACATCATCCATACACAAGTATAGCTAAAATTACTCCATAACAATCATAATCAAACACAAGTAATTAACCAAACTTTCATTCATCATATAGTAAAAGTAAAAGTAGTTCATGATAACTCAACAAGAAATACCTAATCAAGGAATTACAAGAAGTAGAATTGTGGAACTATAGCAATCCACACTCCTCCAATCGCCTATTATCACACGTAAACAACTCCACACACGGACGCAACTCTTGAGACTCGAACTCAAGATCTCCTGGATGTTTTCACAGCAACTACAAGCTTTTGGGCAATAATAATAAGGTGGTGTAGCTTTTTTAGGTTATGTCACTTCCCCCAAAAGAACTCCCATTTGTAAAACTAACTAAGGGTTCCTTAAATAAGTGAGGAAACCCTTATTCTTCAAGTAAAAATGTCCCAAATGAGTTAACAGCCGAGAAATGATAAGCCTCCATGATTATGGGGCTTAAATTCATCATTAAATGCAACTTTGTAACTTCAGTGTCGGCCAACCGATCGGTATTTGGCTCCTACCGATCGGTTGGAGCTCTCGGTGTCTCAAACTTCAACCATCCGAATCGGATGCGGGCAGCATCCGATCGGATGGATGACTCTGCCATGCAACTTTTATTTTCTCTTTTTCTTTTCTCGTTACGTGCTTGATCCTTTGCTGTACCACTAATTTCTTTCATAGAACTAGATCTTTTCTTGATATATAAGGCATATAAGTCTTGGTCTAATCAATTCTTTGAAGTATCATGTGGTTTCTTTCTCGTAATTCTCCTTTGTGCATAATCTCTTCATTTCTTCGTATTTTCCTCAACTTTTCCTGTACTTGGCTATATTTACTTGCATACACACTTTTTCATCATTTAGCAACAAATACACACAAATATAACCAAATATGATGCACAAAACTAGCAATAACGCACCTAAAAACATGTTAGATTTAAGCGTTATCAATCCCCAACGGTTACTCTAAAACGTTTTGTAGTTACTATCAACCCGTAAATGATTGAAATATGCTTGAAACTAACAAAATCGGATCTCTTCTTCTTGTTTTCTAATTTGGCCGAGCATATGAGAGCTAGAGAGAGCTTTTGGTGTTTTTGTAAAGTGTAAAAAAAATGAATGAAAGAGTTAGTTTGTATTTATAGGAAGATATTTAGGTTTTTTAAATATAGAAAATGATTAAATAAATGCAGTAATTTGTGTTGTCAAAAAAAAGGGGGGGGGGGAAGTCTCGGCTGGATTCAATGGGTAGGAGGGGGGACATGTAGCTTAAAACATGGGGAGGAAAAAGAGGAAGAAAATGAGGTTGGATGAAAACTTGGTTAAACTAATTATCTAGATATTTGTATTTTAGGTACTGAGTTAGCTAGAAATAAATTTTAGCGGAACAAAATAAAGTGTATTGAAGTTATAAAAATGTATTTTGTATAAATATCGGGTGGTTCAATAATTATCGTTTCGCAATTTTAAGTTGTCGTAAATATATATATTTAAGAATATATATACTAAATGAATTTAAAATACCGGGTAAAATGATGACGCTCGCAATTACTTAAAAGTTGTTGTAAATGTGAATGAAAAACAATGCAAACACATGCAAGACCTAAAATAAATATGATGACACTGGCAATATGTATACTAACTCTAGTATATATTTTGTGCACCAAATGATATTTATAGGTTATGCGATTAAATTATGAAAGTTTCTTGAAATTAATGCTCGAAAAATCAAATTTTCGGAAAATAATGAATAGTAAAAACTACGATAATAAATAGTAACTTTTTCGGGAATGAATAGTAAAAACTCAAAGTTAAATTTTTGACCTGAAAATACGGTTTGTCACACAATCCCATGTGCCCGTGGTCCTTACAAGTGTCAAAAGTCGGTGATGAACTATCTTGGAGTGTCAAAACATTAAAAGATAAACGTAAATGCCTCCAAACAAGAAAAATTAAATTGTTGACTGCAAGATTCATTTCATCCGAGGTTGCTAAAATTCTTGTTAACAACCGGAAAATCTGATGCGGGATTTGCATGACCTTACAAAAGGTTTTACTTCTCAAGGGATCTTGAGAAGTTTTGCAATCCTCCCGGCAGTATACCTGATCGTTATAGTGTAGTATAGGTAAATCCGGGGGATGGATCGTTCTCTAGGGGAATAGTGTCGTTGGGTCAAAATGTTTGTCGAGATAGGTCTAGAGGTGATGAATGATTCTTTTTGTATTTTTATATTTTTTTTATGAAAGCAAATTAAAGATTTCGGATTTGAAAGAGTGGGCGGAATTAGTTGCTAATCAACTAACCCAAAAACTAATTATAAAACTAAAATTAAACTAAAGACAAGAAAAAGTAAATCGGTGGCTCTTATGATAGGACAAACGTGTTTACTTAGAAGTAATTACTCCCTAGTTATCTCTTACTAATTCGTTGAATTGTCATATCCTTGTTTTAGTTGAAGCGTCGTATTCCTTAATATTGGTCGTGGGGTGGTGCCGAAGTCCCCAACTCTATGAACATTAGTATCCCCTAAAACCCTTTTTGTCTATTAAGTTTTCTAGGATCTACAAGCCGCAATTCACGCAATAAATACAACGAGAAAAACCAATAGTGCACTATACGGTTGCGTTTTCTAAGACGTTCAAGCTACTTACATATAAGAGGTCATCCAGTTTTCTTAGCCTAACACGAGACAATCAACTAAACAAGAGACAACAAATCAATAATCAATAACTAGGTTTCACTAGATCTAAGCAAACACAAGAGAATTTAAGCTAGCATAGTCAAGTAAAGAAAAGATAAACAAATAATCAAACGATACATAGACATAACAAATGATTAAAGGGATAACTTATCTTTATTGAATCATTAAACACAAAGGCTGAGAAAGCCTCAAAAGAGCTGTAAAATTCGTCCCACAATGTTACCCTCATATGTCACCCAAAAGTGACACACATAACAATGAAAACATTCAAAAATATATATGGTATTACAACTTTGACGTCTTCAGCTTATAGACTCTGACGCCGTCAACTTGCCTTGAATTAGGGTTTCGTCTGTGTAATCGCCGCTCTGACAGCGTCAGAAAGGATTTCGATGCCGTCACTTGTAAATTCTTTCTGGGCCCTCTTGTTAACTTAAAGCGTGACGCCCTCCTCCAAAATACACCTGATGGCGTCAGGTTGTAGAGTCTTCAAATTCTTGTGAGGCGTCACTTGTTAGTTTTCCACTAGAAATCCGTCTTGAATTGCAAGGGACGGCATCACGTTGTAGCGTGTGACGCCGTCAGACTCCATTGTCTGACATATTTTTTTGCGACTTCGTCGTTTTCTTCACTTTTTTGTCCAAATTAGCTCCAAAAGTGTCGATTTCCAGAATTCTCGTACGAAGTACCTAAAATACATAAACAAATGATTTGAGCCAATATTTAATCGTATTTATACGATTTTGGGCTTAAATGACCCCTTAAAAAGGTACCAAATAAATCCTTTTCAAATATCCCTACACCTAGGATTTGTCTTTCCTTAAGCAAATGAGCTTTTATTCTAATCAATCTACAAGTTAGGGGTCGTTTAACATTAATATAAAAGTAATTACAACATACAATCGTTCCACGTTAGTCAAAATAAGCATGGAAATTATATATTAGCACCTCTCATAAAGTGATTAGATTCTCACATCTCTCGGGTGTATGAAGTTATATAACACATATGAAAAATTGAAATTGAAACACTCTCTACCTGTCATAGCACATAGATTACAATAGGTTTGGGAAAAGATCAATCCTCTACCACTTTAGCGTAAGCACCTAGGATAAACTATCAAAGAGGACTTTTCAAGGGTTGTAACGTTAGGTGTAAAGGTATGGAAAACACGGTTTTGTTGGATATATGGAATTTTTACTGGTGGCATGTCAATTATCTTGGTCAATTGCATGTACAATGAGGCGTTGCTAAGCCAAGACTCGACTCGTCTCGCTAACTACTAACTCTTTTTGTATTTTTCTTGACACTATTTAAACATAAAAGAAACAGGATGGTAGTCCGTATGTTTTTTTTTCTCTTTTCTTTCTCTCTCTCTTTTTTTTTCTTTTTTATTATTGTTATTATATTTTTTTTATACATTTTTGCCCTACCATCCAAAATAATACATCAAAGGGATCTTGCAAACTCCCTAGACTTGAACTTTTACATACTTTACACATAACTAACTAATGACCCGAATTAATAAAATCAAAACACTTAGAGTACTTTAAACATTAACGCACATATGGGGGTAATAATATTTACTTTCTTCCCTATTACTCTATAACAACTAGTACTTTTACCCATGAGTCCCAATCATCCCAAAACTGTATTTACACGATATGACTCGACTTAGCAACCATGTAACCGATTAGACAATTGACAAAGGGTTTAACAAATAACAATAATGCACTAAAGATGAGTGCATACAAGGTAGGCTAAGGCGATTTGGGTGTACATTTTGGGTGGATTGTAAACAAATTCTTCCTTTAAGCAACCGGAATGTGTTATTCAGAATTTCTTCCTTTCGGTCTTTCCAATATGCTTAAAGTTAGAAAACGAAAAGGATAGGCTCTGAGGGGTGTACTAGGGGTATCGTGTACTAAAAATGAGTACATCGCAAAGATGTGAGAAAATTACTTGACCGGTGTAGACAACGTAATTATAAACAGGTTTAAAACAAGGGTTATCCTAGTGCCTCTTATCATTTAGTTAATCCTAACTACACGAATGTAGTCTCACTAGCGGTCTCGGAATGCATCACAAACGCAAGTTCTAGAATCTATATACTACCGGTACACTCATAAGCATTAAAGGTGAATGCTTTTTCCTAAATATCTAAAGGTGAACCTCACATTTTTGGGGTGGAAATTTTTGAGTGGAAGGGTTTTTGTGCTAGCTATATAATTCCTATCCATGAGACGCTTATTAAAACTAAAGTTTCAATCCTATATGTTGTAAAAAAAATTTAAATTTGGTGCTAAAATTACCCTAACAAGTATCTATCTTAGTTTTATTACACATTTTCTCTAGGACAAAAAAATATCAAGCGAAGTTATCGTTTCTAAGGTATCCAATTTTACCCTCCCTACACTTAAATTGAACATTGTCCCCAATGTTCTTGAAAAGTATCAAAGTTATGATAACGGAAAAATAAAATAGAGAAAGAAACTAATACTCCCCTGATTTGCTCGGCATGGACGATGTAAAAACATGGTTAGATCTTCCTCCAAGTAAACAAACATGATGAGCTCCACTTCCAATGTACACTTTCATCTTCTTGTCTAGTATAACCTGTAATTCACTAAGAAAATGAAACACAAAACCCTCGCATATAATCGGTGGTAAACAGTATATATATAAGAACTAATTCCTAGAAAGCGAAGTAAGATATAATGCTTGCAAAATAAATGTCTACAAATTTCTGGAAATTTAAAATTCTTTAAATTTTTCAAAAAAATTTGAGTTCCAGCAGAAAAACAAAATCCTGGAAAACTGCAGAACATTCATTGTGACACGATACAAGCATTTGACTCTAAACAAACACATAAATATATGCTAATCATTAATTGTTAACTTTCATGTTCGAATTCGTTCTTATAAATAAATATGATCTTCCCTACACTTATCTTTTTGTAAAATACCTTTATATGTAATTAAGACGATGTTAAAAACAAAATAAAGCATTTTCACAATTTTTTTTCGAAACATGAAAGATAAACAAGTAACAATGGAGAATATATATGAAATCAAATAAAATAAAAATAGTCAAACAAACAAAAAGAAGCTTGGGTTGCCTCCCAAGAAGCGCTTTTCTTTATTAACGAGTCTTGTAGCTAGACTCAAAGTCATGCCTATTACGTGACTCCGTCCTCCGTCACGTTTTCACTACCATCCTCATCATCAAAGTCACTTCCATAGTGTAAGTATTTTGGATCTTCAACTGTTAATCGCTCCTTACAATACTTGGAACTAAGCTTACTAATATCTTTGAAGAATCCACATTCTAAATCAAAAGGACTCTCATACCCTCTTCTAATATCATCGTCACTAAGCAAAATTTGTGATGCTAATTTATCTTGTGCATCTCGGTCTAATTCTATGAAATCCCACGACTTATAAGGCGTTTGGTAAGAGACCTCCTTAATTCCATCGATAAAAGTCATGATTCCATTTTCCTCGTCCACCATTAAATTTGCGACTTCACAAAAAGGTCTCCCGAAAACAACTTGTGACAACCTAGGATCAATATAATCATCAATATTATCTACAATTGTAAATGCCATCATGAACATCATATTACCTACGGATACATGTATATCATTGTCTTGACCAACTACATTCCCTCCTTTATATATTAACCCCCATCTACAAATATTATTGTAATGAAATAAAGATATAACGTTCATAGGTAAACCTACGTCTATATACACGTTATAAAAATATTTGTGACCAATCATACATGGTATTTTCATCTTACTAGGATCATGCCGTCGTATCTTACGAGGTTCCCTTACCCCTAATTCCTCCATGTTACTAACCAACCAAGGATGGTATTCGTTTACCTCTTTGTCACACTTTTTCTCAACATCAATTAACTTCACTTTTTGTCTATCCATTTGAAAGATTACCTTCCTAACATTATCGGTAAACACTACACTACATTCAGTCCTATTAATCATCAATCCCGATATTTCAACTAAAGGTTTTCCTAGGACTAAATCGGTTAATTTTGGGTTAATGATGGAGTCCATTTCATTCATCACCGTTAAATTAATGTTGTAAACGAATCCTCTAACCCTAATTGGTATATTCATAGCGACCCCAATGAAATCAATTCCCTTGTAATCGAATTTCTTAGCATAGATCTTGTTATATAACAAGAGCGAGATTGCATTTAATGGGGAATCGGGGTCAATATACGTATTAGGTATATATTCTTCCCCAATAGTGCAAGTGATTTTAAAAACATCCAGGTCACCCTCCTCTATCCTATCTCCAAACCCAATGAAAAGATTTGTCGTACCCTTTTATAGGTCTTCCATAAGGGAATCATCTAATAAGCCTAATGGATATTTGGAAGTACCAGATTCCTCCCTTAAATCTTTCCTATCATCAAACTCACCCACAATTGAATCATCAAGTAAGCCTAAAGGGTCTTCGGACGTACTTGGTTTTGTTCTCAAGTCTTCCTTTCCATCTTCTTTATCATCCCTAGCAACTAAACTGTGGTCTTTTTCAGGTTTAGGGTTAGACACTAGGGTGATGGTGTACACGAAGTGGATATGGTTTGAGTAAGATGGATCTGTTACTTCTTTTCCTTTTAATGATGTTTGTTTGAAAAGCTTACTAGGATCTTTTATCTTCACAAAAGAGGGTGTTTCGTTAACGGGTGGAGTGGGCGAGACGATATCAACTTCTTAAGTTCTTGTAATACTATTAGTTGAAGCACTTACAACTTGATTGTTTATAGCTTTCAAGAGGTTGCCAATCTTATTATTCATCTCTACTTGTTGTCTAAATTGATTTTCAAGTTTAGACAATTGAGCTTCTTGAGATAACATAAAATTGTGCATCATTTCCTCTAACCCATGTTGATTAGGAAGAGAGTTATAAGGGTTTTTGTTAGATGAGTTGTAGTGTTGATAACAAGTGAGTGGTTGGGAGTCATTAAATGAAACGGTTTGAGTTCGACTCTAATTGAAGTTTGGTTTGTCCTTCCATGCCTCACAGGCTTCATCAAAGTTCTGAGGCTTGGGATGTCTAGTGAACCGCTTATCTCCCGCTCTGTTGGTACGTGAGGACGCATAATCCGCAAAAGCTTGGTCGGGGAGTTCCATGCAATCACGAGTGTCATGGGGACCACTACATAACTCACATGAAGAAGTGATTTTGTTCACTTGACTTGAAGGCTTAGGAGATTCGTAGGATTTCATGAGAAACTTGACTTGATCTTCAAGTTCCATGATCCTACGGTTGGGAATGCTTGAGTTATTGAAGGCAAGGATATTGCCTTGACCATTTTTCTCAACTCGTGGGGGTCATTCCAACATTCGTTGTCATAGAGAGCAAGATCTTCTATGATTCCTCACGATTCTTCCGCATTCTTATCATGTAGCTTACCACCGCCCGCTTGGTCAATGGTTTGCCTTGTGGATTGATTGACATGATCGTAGAAGATTTGGACTTGAAGCCAAAGATCAATGCCATGATGAGGGACTTTTTGTAGTAAGTCCTTGAAACGAGTCTACGCTTCATAAAGAGTTTCACCTTGACGTTGCTGGAACATCAAGATGTCATTCCTTAGCTTGGTAGTTCTCCCGGTGGAAAAAATTGAGCGAGGAAACACAATTGGAAGAGACGCAAGCGTGTCGTCTCTTGAGTTGCAACATCAAGGTCTATGAAATCAATGATTTTAAGGAAATCCTTGAGATGTTTATTTGGATCTTCGGAACGAAGTCCATGGAATGCACATCCGCTTTGCACCAACCGGATGGTGTCGGATCGCAAGGGAGACACATTGGCTCTTTGGGGGAGCTCAATGGTGTTTCGATAGCCTTGGTGGCTCGGTTTGGAGTACTCACCTAGAGTACGGGCTCGAGTTGGGTCTTGGTTAATTGGTGGGGCTTGGTGTGGTTGTTCTTGGTGGTTTGGTAGAGCTTGGTGTTGGTGTTGTTGGTTGATAGGTTCAAAGATGCCTTCATTAACCATGGTTGCAATTGAGAGATTACGAACAAAGGGAACAAAGAAAAGATAGACTAAAAGAAAGCTAATAAAAAGAAAATAAAAAATCTCACTTGATAGGAATCTAGTGAGTAGACCTAAACGGGATTGAAATCAAACGTAAGCAATAACTATTCACCGGCAGTGGCGCCAAAAACTTGATACAGGATTTGCATGACCTCAAAAAAGGTTTTACTTTTCAAGGGATCTGAGAAGTTTTGCAATCCTCCAGGTAGTGTACCTGATCGTTGTAGTGTAGTATAGGTAAATCTGGGGGATTGATCGTTCTCTAGGGGAATAGTGTCGTTAGGTCAAAATGTATGTCGAGATAGGTCTAAAGTTGAGGGATGATTCCTTTTGTATTTTTATATTTTTTTTAGAAAGCAAATTAAAGATTTCGGTTTTGAAAGAGTGTCCGGAATTAGTTGCTAATCAACTAACCTAAAAACTAATTACAAAACTAAAATTAAACTAAAGACAAGAAAAAGTAAATTGGTGGCTCTTATGATAGGACAAACGTGTTTACTTAGAAGTAATTACTCCCTAGTTATCTCTTACTGATTCGTTGAATTGCCACATCCTTGTTTTAGTTGAATCGTTGTATTCCTTAATATTGGTCGTGGGGTGGTGCCGAAGTCCCCAACTCTATGAACATTAGTCTCCCCTAAAACCATTAAAGTCTATTAAGTTTTCTAGGATCTACAAGCCGCAATTCACGCAATAAAACAACGAGAAAAATCAATAGTGCACTCTACGATTGCGTTTTCTAAGACGTTCAAGCTAGTTACATATAAGAGGTCAGCCAGTTTTCTTAGCCTAACGCGAGGCAATCAACTAAACAAGAGACAACAAATCAGTTTTCAATAACTAGGTTTCACTAGATCTAACCAAACACAAAAGAATTTAAGCTAGCATAGTCAAGTAAAGAAAAGATAAACAAATAATCAAACGATACATAGACATAACAAATGATTAAAGGGATAACTTATCTTTATTGAATCATTAAACACAAAGGCTGAGAAAGCCTCAAAAGAGCTGTAAAATTTGTCCCACAATGTTACCTTAAGATGTCACCCAAAACTGTCACACATAACAATTAAAACATTTGAAAATATACATAGTATTACAACTTTGACGACGTCAGCTTATAGACTCTGACGCCGTCAACTCGCCTTGAATTAGGGTTTCGTCTGTGTAATCGGTGCTCTGACGGCATCACAAAGGGTTTCGAAGCCGTCACTTGTAAATTCTTTATGGGCCGCCTCTTGTTAACTTAAAGTGTAACGCCCTCCTCCAAAATACACCTGACGGCGTCAGGTTGTAAAGTCTTAAAATTCTTCTGAGGCGTCACTTGTTAGTTTTCCACTAGAAATCCATCTTAAATTGCAATGGCGTCACGTTGTAGAGTGTGACGCCGTCAGACTCCATTGACTAACAGGTTTTTCCACGACTTCGTCGTTTTCTTCACTTTTTCGTCTAAATTCGCTCCAAATGTGCCAATTTCCAGAATTCTCGTCCGAAGTACCTAAAATACAGAAAGAAATGATTTGAGGCAATATTTGATCATATTTATACGATTTTGGACTTAAATGACCCCTTAAAAAGGTATCAAATAAATCCTTATCAAAATCCCAACCGCTGCACT
This sequence comes from Artemisia tridentata subsp. tridentata, assembly GCA_021014915.2. NCBI lineage: Eukaryota > Viridiplantae > Streptophyta > Magnoliopsida > Asterales > Asteraceae > Artemisia > Artemisia tridentata. Next base: position 365,825,085 of record CP139506.1, read on the forward strand.
GACACTTGAATTAAATAAAAAAAATCTGATTGATATCTCTGAGACAATGGTATTAAGAGCAAGAAATCTTGCAATGAAACGGATTTTGGGTGACCATGAAGAACAATATGCGGATCTTAGGGATTGGATACAACTGTGAAGATTCAAGTTGAAGCAAACACTGATTCAACCCTAGATTCAAGGGTTTTCAAACGGATCTGTGAATAAAAAAATCGTCCTAAAAACGTTATTTATATTTTACGATCTTTGCTTAATTTTGTTAATGACAATTACAAAGTTTATCTTTAAGAAAAGCATAAATATAAGATTAAGTCTTTTACACTTATAGTGACAAGTCTTTTAAATCATATTTACACATCACAAGATTACTAGGAATATCATTACATACATATATACATTAACATTTTTATTTCTTAAATTAGAAATATTTAGGATGATATCATGGCATGCATCATAAACATAATCTTAGGAAGATTTGTGAGATATCTTGTATAGATCTTCAAGCTAAAGAGTTGACATTGGAAGATATGGAAAGATCTGAGAATCTCTTAGCTGTCCTGCACTGTTGGATCCAAACCCATACAAGGGCGGATCCAATTTTAGGGATCCGCCAGATCCGCCAACTGTTTTATCAGTTTTCCTATAAATAGCAAGCTGATCATTCAGTCATTCTCAACACTCATATAGCTTAAATTATATATTCATTCATTTATACATTACTAACCCATATCATTCATTCATTCTTAGTGATCTCTCTTTTTGTAGCAAAAGAGATCAAACATCAAGGTTCGACATAGAAGTGTAAAACCTTTAGTATAGTTACCGTGTGATATTGTCATAGTTCACACATCATTGTTCGTATCATTTATTCAGTAGAGTTTGGTTAGTGTTTTAGTCTTTAAAACACAAAGAGTGTCGGGAGTGGTTGTACCCTTGTGAAAGAACCAACGGGAGTGGTTGTACCCTTGTAAAGAACCCGGTGTTTAGCTTAGTATCGGATAAAGAGTAAGTGACGTGTAAAGGTTTTCTCCACCTAGAAGGGAGTTTGTTTCTTAGTGAAGAAAAACTCTCGAGTTAGAGGCTCGAGGAGTGGAGTAGGGCAAGGAAGAGAGTCCTTGTAGCCGAACCACTATAAATATCCGTGTTGTGTAGTTTGATCATTCCTTTCATTGCTTACTTATCTTATATTGTTTGTTTGTGTATATTTACTTTGAAATCACGTTAAGTCACAAACCAAATTAATTTTAAAACGGTAAAACTATTCAACCCCCCTTCTAGTTTTCCACAATTGGCATCAGAGCTACTTTACTCAAGATTTTCAAAATATATTGTATTTTAAAACTTGAAACGATCAATGGATTTTGAAAGCTTTAAAGAAGGGCAATCTATACAAAGACCACCACTATTCGAACCAAATTGTTTCATATACTGGAAAAACCGATTTGAGACTTATGTGAAGTCAAATGATATAGATCTATGGTATATAATTATAGAGGGTGATTACAATCCCATAAGTAATGATATTTCAGGTGGTCGGGATGAAGGTGCTTCTCTTACTCGTCACAGTGATGAGCAAAAGAAGTTGATTGCCAAAAATAATGAAGCCAAAATGATGCTTTATAATGCTTTACCTAAGAAAGAATATGAAAGAGTTTTTATGTGTAAAACGGCTAAAGATATTTGGCAATCATTAATTATCACTCATCAAGGGAACTCACAAGTCAAAGATAACAAAATTGATCTTCTTGTTCAATAATATGAACAATTTGTTATCTCTGAAGATGAGACCATTGATAGTGCTTTTGCTAGGTTCAATACTATTATTACATCTCTTAAAGCACTTGATGAATCTTTTTTTAGTAAGAATTCTGTCAGGAAATTTCTAAGAGCACTCCATCTGAATGTGGAGAGCAAAGGTGATGGCTATTGAAGAATCTAAGGATCTTTCAAGCATGACACTGGACGAGCTCATCGGAAATCTCAAAGTTCACGAAATGGTGATGGAAAAAGACTCAGAAATAGTTAAAGGCAAGAAGGAGAAGATGAGTCCATTGCCTTAAAAGCTAGAGTTGAATCAAGTGATGATGAAGAGTCTTGTTCTAGTAGCGAAGACGAAAAGTATGCCATGGCCGTAAGAGATTTCAAGAAATTCTTTAGGAGACGAGGAAACTTCGTAAGACCACCTCGTGAAGAAAAGAAATTCTTCCAGAAAGACCGTGATGATCGAAAAGGAAAGGTAGATAGGAAATGTTATAGGTGTGGGGATTCTAGTCACCTAATGGGAGAATGTCCAAAGCCTCCAAAGAGCAAATCTCAAAGAGCGTTTGTTAGTGGAGCTTGGAGTGATAGTGAAGGTGATAATGACAAGCCTAATAACGACGAAGTTGCTCTCATGGCTCATGACTCAGAAGAGGTACATTCTGATTCATCATACTCCTCTATTGTTGATCAAACCTTAGAAGTAGAATATAACAAAATGCGTGAAATTACCCTTAAAATCATAAACAAGAATAAGTTCTTAAAAACTAAAACAACACTTTTAGAAAACGAAGTTCATTGGTTAAAAGAAAAAGAGATAAGATTAGAAAAGGGTAAAAGTGTTAAAGAAACTTGTATATCATGTCAGGAACTTAAACTAGAACTAGAAACACTTAAGTCCACAGAGGAAGAACTTATCAAACAAAATTCTATGTTTAAAAAGTTTGATAAAAATATAAGTTGTATAGATGAGATAATGAAGATGCAAAAATTACCTCATGATAAAACCGGACTAGGTTTTATGAAACTTGGAAGCTTAAGTGACTTTAAGAAACAAACAGTAAAAGAAAAAGAAACTGTTTCAACAACTTCACAGAACCACGGATCCGACGGATCCAAAATTTTGGATCCGCCAGTTGATGCGCGTGATGTGTCGTTGCGGTTTAGCAGTTTTAATGCCTACTCAAGTTTTAAATTTATATTTAGCCGACTTATCAATAACACACACACTTAACGAGCAGTGTACCCGGTCAGTATGAATATAATGGTAAGTAGAGTGTCGATCACTAAGAGTGGAACGTATTATCTAGTTATTCTAATCAGTATTTTAATATCCTAACGCAAGGGGGTTTCAGCCTGAGAGACTGGCACAATTTGTTTGCAATTAAATAATAAAATAAACCAATAGGCACGAATCAGCAAGTAGCACACACGTACACAGATAAATACTCGAGACAATAAGAGGGCTGTCCTTATGATTAAGTAGATTGTCACTTGTTTTATTGATAGCTTTATATGAAGTGTATGTAGTTAACCCTTTCTCGTTGGTCCTAATCTTATCGGCGAGTAAACCCTTAATGATTACTTATGTCTAAAAGTTATTCCTAAGTGATCAATTTAGTAATAACCGTGGGAGCCACATTATGTCCCGCAGTCAAATGCCCGCAAGCCACTAATAAACACAGAGGTTATCAATGCACTAATAAGTAGTAACCAAAGACATCAACATATAAACTTTAATTGATGGGAAAGCAAGTATTAAAGGGAGTGCAATCTTTCGTTGTCACATTACACAAGCCACCAATCCTGATGAATTAAAGTTTGCTAACACAATAAAACAAAACTACTTAATGAATTAAACACATGCAGCACCTTCTTACAGCTCTTGTATCTTTGATTTGGGTGTGTCTTGTGCTGCCTCCTTGACTGAATTCGTCCTTTGTTTCTTCTGTTCGGACTTAGGTTATAATGTTCGGAACTTAAATTCGTCTGGTCTACGGGGTATTTATAGTTTCTGTCTGAGGGAAGATGCGGCGCATGTACTTAACTTCGCGTGGGGTCCAAGATTATAATATTCAGGAATATTCGTACACCGCCAGAAGATGCGGCGTAACTCCATGATTAGATGCGGCGCATGTCCTCTTGTATCTTGGATCGTATCTGGTGATATCTTGATAGAGATGCGGCGCATGTCATGAGTGAGATGCGGCGCATCTGGAGCAGATTAGTCTTGATCTTCTTCATTTCAGTAGACTCTTCACATTATGCATGTTTTGCTCCATTATTAGTCCAAAATCGCCAAGTTTCACCAAATGCTTGTTTTTACCTGAGAATTACAAAAGTAAACGATTAAGTATCAATTCTCATACATAATGTAGTAAAACAAGTCAAATTAATAGGATAAATGATAGTAATAAAATGTACTTATTTGAGTTCATCAAATATCCCCCCACTTGAACTTTACTTGTCCCCAAGTAAACCTTAGATTAAATCTTATGAAAATGTATCCTAAAAGATGTTAGGATTTATTTTTATGTTTAAGCATGTATTCGTTTATTTCATAATCACACAACCAAACACTTAACGAATTAGAAGTAAAATAAAATAAGTTGATAAAAGCAAATCTAATCGTTTAACTGTCCAGTCGTGACGAATATTCTATCATAAGCTTGGCAAGTATACACATCTCCTCCACTAAAGCCAAGGAATAACAAGTCTAAAGCGGTAAAAAGGGTTTTTAGGCTTAAGGGTTAATTATTCTCTTTTCACTATCGATTTCAAATTCCAGAAAAGGCGACAAAATCACAAATACATGATCGAATCCACGAACACGATACTTGCAATTGCTCAAATCCTTAACTCGAATAGGCTAAAGATAGGTCCAAACTTCGCCAATAATAATATATCAAAAAGGGCGACAAAATCATAAATACATAGCCGAATCCACGACTACGATACTTAAGATTGCTCAAATCCCTAATCTCAATAAATCAAAGGTTTGGTTGGATAAAGAATAATATAGGGTATGGATAATATTTTGGATATAAATTGGTGTAAAATGAAAAATAAACAAAACAAATAAATTAAAATCCTAAGTGTGGTTAATCACTATCCCAACCATCCCATGAATAAGACTCATATCACTGAATAACTCACGCTTTAACACTTGAAACACACGCTTTAGGTAGACACGAATTATACTCAACAAGATCTTAATCAAAGAATAAACCTTAATTGGCATTCCCATAACTGCCAATTCCCATTCAATCCATAAATATAGTACAACAAATAGTGGTGATATCGACCACTTACATAACTTTACATCGTTGGTTTAAAACTAACTTCCAACTTTTCTTTCTTTCTTTTTCTTTTCTTATTTTTTCGATTTTTTTTTTTTTTTTTTTTTTTTTAAACTTATAAACATAGATGTGTAAAATTTCACCACATCACTACAACTTTCTTTCCGGATAATTTTTTTCATACTTTTCATACTTTCAGAAATAACGGTAATAGTGAAAGTAGTAAACACACGAAAAATAAACTCAAAAATATACAATATTTACTTTCACTCCAATTGCATTGTGCAATTTCCCGACCTAACCAAAGATAATAAATTACGCACGCGAACACAGGTAATGTAAGGAAACACACTTTGCCTATAGCAATTAACCAACCACGGATTCTAATCTACAGGGTAGGCTAAGGTGTAAGGGTGTAACGAAACATTTTAAACATAGGTGTAAGAAACGAAAGGAATGGCTCTGAATGTTTTTCTAGGGGTATCTTACTCTAAAAATGAGAGTAACAAAAGGGTTTATACGGGGGTTAACTAACCAGTGTAGTTAGTTAATAACACATAACATATAAAGGCTATTTGGGTGTAATCCTAGAATTTTACCAATTTAGACAAGTCATTCCAATTATATAAATAATACTCATTATGGTGGTCTCGAATAGTATACAAGCCAAGTTCTAAAGTTTACAAGTCACCGGCACACTCATAGATTTGTGAATTTTGAAAAATCACAATTTTTGAAAATAACGTCATGTGTGCAGCTATGCAACTTAGATCTTAAACAAAAACATGCTAAAAAAATTTTTTTAAGTTTGATATATTAAGCACATTTTAAGCATAATTTTTGAAAAAGTTTTAGGACAAGTAAATGTTAAGTGTTCTAATTCTCCAATCCCCCCACTTAAGTTAAACAACGTCCTCGTTGTTTGTATAAAAGGTTAAAAACTGGAAAATAAAAGAATTAGAACAGAAAAACTCCCCTGAGATTTGCTCGGTATGATCCTCCATTAGTATAAGAGCAAAAATCATCTTTCTTGTGGATTAGAACGTTAAAGCTTCATACTTGATGTATCCACAGGAAATCTAGGAAACTATAATACCACCAACATTTTAAAACACACCTAAGATAAGAAAGGTTCAACTTGCATAATACATTAGTAGTTAGATAAAAATAAAACTTAAAAATTAAAACTGAAAATCATCAGGTCAGTCGATGCGCCGCATCTTATGGAAGAAGATACGCCGTATCGAGCCTGGAATTAATACGGATCAGAATAAAGATGCGCCGCATCCTTAACCAGGGATGCGCCGCATTAAAAATAAACTGATAAAAAGTTTTAAAGTCGAAAATAAAAATGCAGAAAAATTAAAATAAGATATGACCATTGCAGGAGATGCGTCGCATCTTAGAATTGAGATGCGCCGTATCCTCATGCGGGCCTGACTGACTCGACACAGAAAACAGAATAAAAGATAATTCCGGGTTGTCTCCCGGTAAGCACTTGTCTTTATTCCAGAGTCTTCAAGTTAGACTCACGTTCAGCTCATTAATATCGATCATTGATTCCTACATTGCCGCGTAGGATCCATTTAGCAACTAATTCGTCACGTATATATTCAGGTCCCAAGTTCAAAACTCCTTTATAGAATCCTTCCATCATCTGATACGGGTATTCAATCCCTCTCTTCATGTCATCATTACTAATAAAAAGGAATGGAGAGAATTTGTAGCAGACCCTATTAGTAGCATGTTTAAATCCAGGGTGAGTTCGGGGCATCATATAAGTGATAACGTCGCTTCCACATTGAAAGGTGATCTTTCCTTCAAATCGCTTTGCATTAATAGTGATCTCCCTACAGAATGGTTTTCCAACAATCACGTCGCCCATACTGCTGTCACGATAGGCATTCATGTCTTCAACAACGGCGAACTCAGTAATAATAGTAAAGCGTCCAACGAAGATCGGGACATTAATGAAGGCTCCAACTACATTCTTTCCTTTACACTCCACTTTATTTCTCATAATAGAATTGTAAAAGCTTCTTGACATAACATTGATCGGCAAAATAGGAAAGAAATTGGCGTCAATACATTTGTATCCAATCATGCATGGGAATTGCAAATTGTAAGCACAATTGGCGTGGATTCTTCTACCATAATCCCAAGAACCATCATATCCCTCAAATTCATCGTAATTCCTAGTATTAATAACGTTGACTTTTGGACTATCCACGATTTCTCCTTCTTCTAACTCAGATTCAGCATCATCCATGACCAGGTCATTGGATTCCAACGGTCCATTAAGGTCATTAAGTTCAATGTAGTCCCCATCGTAACGTTCGAGTGATTGATCATGCACTAATACTTCATTCATAAAATTGGCTTCGAAGTCGAAGTCAATCAGTTCTCCGTATCCTTCCATTTTTCTTCTGAAATAATCACGAAAGCATCAGTAGGATTTGCTCGCAAGAAGAAAAATTAACGAATTTAGTAACGGATATAAGAATACTGATAGCTGATATCTGCAGACGATGCGCCGTATCCAAAGAGTTGGATACGCCGTATCTTAATACGTTAAAATTTAATCAGACTTTATTCAGAAAATAGATACGCCGCTTTAGAATTTAAGAATGTGCCGTATCGAATTAATTAATCAAAAATCAGCTTATCTAATTAAAATTAAATGCGTCGTATTAACGAAAGTTAATGCGCCGTATTTTCGTTATGTTTCAAAATAAATATCGATTTTTGATTCAGAAAGATGCGCCGTATCGATAGAGATCGATACGCCGTATCCGTTTAATAATTCGCAAACTGTTTTTAATTAAAATAATAGATACGCCGTATCTACGAAAGCAGATGCGTCGTATGGCGTTAACGTTTAGAAAATTTTTTTTATCAAAAACAGATACGCCGTATCTGCTAAAGCAGATGCATCGTATTACTTTATCGCTTAAAAAAAATTTTCTTATTAAAAACAGATACGCCGTATCTTGGGGAAAAGATGCGTCGTATCGAATTAATTAAACGCGTTGTATTTAAAAAAAAAATTAAACGCAATACGCCGTATCTGAGAAATCAGATGCGCCGTATCGTTTGATTTAGCACAGTACAACGATAGCAGAACAGAAAAATACGAAAAATAAAAACAAAAATAAAAACACACGAAAATAAAAACAAATAAAGCAAACAAATAACACAAAACAAATAACACACAGTACAACAAATATGCAAAATAATACAATGATGCAATTAATCTAATAAAAAGAAAAACCTAATTAAAATATTAATCAAATTAACAGATAATAACAATTCACTCCCCGGCAGCGGCGCCAAAAACTTGATGCGCGTGATGTGTCGTTGCGGTTTAGCAGTTTTAATGCCTACTCAAGTTTTAAATTTATATTTAGCCGACTTATCAATAACACACACACTTAACGAGCAGTGTACCCGGTCAGTATGAATATAATGGTAAGTAGAGTGTCGATCACTAAGAGTGGAACGTATTATCTAGTTATTCTAATCAGTATTTTAATATCCTAACGCAAGGGGGTTTCAGCCTGAGAGACTGGCACGATTTGTTTGCAATTAAATAATAAAATAAACCAATAGGCACGAATCAGCAAGTAGCACACACGTACACAGATAAATACTCGAGACAATAAGAGGGCTGTCCTTATGATTAAGTAGATTGTCACTTGTTTTATTGATAGCTTTATATGAAGTGTATGTAGTTAACCCTTTCTCGTTGGTCCTAATCTTATCGGCGAGTAAACCCTTAATGATTACTTATGTCTAAAAGTTATTCCTAAGTGATCAATTTAGTAATAACCGTGGGAGCCACATTATGTCCCGCAGTCAAATGCCCGCAAGCCACTAATAAACACAGAGGTTATCAATGCACTAATAAGTAGTAACCAAAGACATCAACATATAAACTTTAATTGATGGGAAAACAAGTATTAAAGGGAGTGCAATCTTTCGTTGTCACATTACACAAGCCACCAATCCTGATGAATTAAAGTTTGCTAACACAATAAAACAAAACTACTTAATGAATTAAACACATGCAGCACCTTCTTACAGCTCTTGTATCTTTGATTTGGGTGTGTCTTGTGCTGCCTCCTTGACTGAATTCGTCCTTCGGTTCTCCTGTTCGGACTTAGGTTATAATGTTCGGACCTTAAATTCGTCTGGTCTATGGGGTATTTATAGTTTCTGTCTGAGGGAAGATGCGGCGCATCTAAGGAGTAGATGCGGCGCATGTACTTAACTTCGCGTGGGGTCCAAGATTATAATATTCAGGAATATTCGTACACCGCCAGAAGATGCGGCGTAACTCCATGATTAGATGCGGCGCATGTCCTCTTGTATCTTGGATCGTATCTGGTGATATCTTGATAGAGATGCGGCGCATGTCATGAGTGAGATGCGGCGCATCTGGAGCAGATTAGTCTTGATCTTCTTCATTTCAGTAGACTCTTCACATTATGCATGTTTTGCTCCATTATTAGTCCAAAATCGCCAAGTTTCACCAAATGCTTGTTTTTACCTGAGAATTACAAAAGTAAACGATTAAGTATCAATTCTCATACATAATGTAGTAAAACAAGTCAAATTAATAGGATAAATGATAGTAGTAAAATGTACTTATTTGAGTTCAAAATTTTGGATTCGCCAGTTGTACCTAAGGGATCCGTGGAAACAGTTGATGAACAGAAGGTTCTTAAATCGGATTGTACTGAATTTGTTAAGGTCACTAGAAAACCTAGCACTAGTTCACCTGTTAACAAACTAAAACCATCAGTCTCTATTGGAAAAGGTCAAGTTAGAAATGAGTATAGAGTTAAAACGGTTCAACAGACACCTAAAACTAGTTTTCCCAAACATCCCTTTCCAAAAAGTAACTTTAACTCACAACAACATTATCAAAATATTTGGAACCAAAACATGTCTAGAAACTTTCAAGGTCCCAACTACATGCCATGGAACACTTGTCCTCCATTTCCTTATATGAACCATGATAATGTTATGTTTAACCCAAACGAACACATGAGATATTGGGGACCAAACGCTTGAGTTTTTCTTGAACTTACGCGTGCTTAAAAGTTGGGTTAGAACCAGATGAATGGATTAAAGATAGTGGGTGTTCAAGACACATGACGGGAAACAAAAGCCTTTTCTCAACCTACCAAGTGTACGACGGAGGTAATGTCACATTCGGTAGCAAGCTCAAAAGTAAAATCATCGGAAAAAGGTACAATCTCTCATGACTCTCTCACTATTGATGATGTTGCTCATGTAGATAGCTTAGGTTTTAATTTACTTAGCTTTAGTCAACTATGTCGTAAAAAGTATGACGTCCTCTTGAGTGAAAACAGAAGTAAGATACTTAAAAATGGCATAACCGTAGGAAAATGTGTTTTGAAGAATAACGTTTACGTTACGAAATTAGAAAAAACATCTAAAGACAAACTTTGTCTCACCTCTTTGGACGAAAACTCAACTCTATGGCATCGACGCTTAGGTCACGCCAATATGAGGTTAATTCAATCCTTATCATCAAAAGAACTCATTAGGAACCTACCCAAGTTGAAATATGACCAACACTTTTGTGATGCTTGCAAAATTTGGAAACAAGTTCATAATAGCGATAAGGTTAAAAACATGGTGTCTACATCTAGGTGTCTAGAATTGTTGCATATGTATTTGTTTAGTCCATCTGCTATACAAAGTTATGGAGGAAACTTCTATACTTTGGTTATAGTAGATGATTACTCTAGGTATACATGGACTAAGTTTTTGAAAACTAAAAACGAGGCATTTGATAAATTTGAAATTTTAAGTAAGAAAATTCAAAATCAAATAGGAAATAGTATAGTTTCAATAAGAACCGACCACGGTCGTGAATTTGATAACAAAACCCAATTCGGAGCTTTTTCTGATGCTAATGGCATAACACATAATTTTTCGGCTCCTCGAACTCCTCAATCTAATGGTGTAGTAGAACGTAAAAATAGAACAATTCAAGAAATGAGTAGAACTATGATAAATGAACAAAACATACCTCAAAAGTTTTGGTGTCACGCCGTAGATACATCCACATATATCCTAAATCGAGTTTTAATTAGACCATTTTTAAATAAAACTCCATATGAACTTTATCGAGGCAAAAAGCCTACATTAGGATATTTTAGAGTTTTTGGAAGCAAGTGCTTCATTTTAAACACAAAGGATTATCTCACCAAGTTCGACCCAAAGTCGTATGAAGGTGTGTTTCTCGGATATTCCCAAAATAGTAAAGCATACATAGTTTTAAACAAAGAAACCTCAAGAGTCGAGGAATCGTTGAACGTAACATTCGACGAAAGTCCACCTCCCTCTAAGACATCACCTTTGGTAGATGATGACTTAGTTGAAAGTCAAATGGTTGAAAACCAATAAAATGTTGAAAGTGAAAAAGAAGATGAACCGGCAAAAAGAGAAATAATTAATATCAAAGAATCTAAAAGTCATCCATTAGAAAACGTCATAGGAAAAATCAATGAAAGAACATTAAGATCTAAAGCTCAAAACGAAAGTAACTTCTTTTGTTTTGTTTCAACCGTTGAGCCTAAAAGTATAAATGAGGCCATAAAAGATGAATCTTGGGTCATTGCGATGCAAGAAGAATTAAATCAATTTACTAGAAATGACGTTTGGACATTGGTCCCTCAACCTAAAAATCAAACCATAATCGGTACTAAATGTGTTTTTAGAAATAAAATGGATGAAATTGGGGTAGTGTCTAGAAACAAAGCTAGGCTAGTAGCACAAGGCTACAATCAACAAGAAGGTATAGATTACGATGAAACATTTGCACCTGTCGCTAGACTTGAGTCAATTAGGATACTACTTGCATATGCATGTGCACATGATTTTAAATTATTTCAAATGGATGTCAAAAGTGCATTTCTAAATGGCTTTATAAACGAAGAAGTATATGTTGCACAACCTCCCGGCTTTGCCGATTTTGAAAAACCAAATCATGTCTATAAACTTAAGAAAGCTTTATACGGACTTAAGCAAGCACCAAAAGCATGGTATGATCGACTTAAGACTTTTCTAGTTGACCATAAGTACACCATAGGCCTAGTAGACAACACTCTCTTCACCAAGAAAAAGGGATCACATATTATCATAGTCCAGATATATGTGGATGACATTATATTCGGTTCAACTTGTCAAGAGTTATGCGATGATTTCTCAAAAATCATGCATGATGAGTCTGAAATGAGTATGATGGGGAACTAAACTTTTTCTTAGGTCTCCAAATTAAACAATTAGAAGATGGGATATTCTTCAACCAATCAAAGTATATTAAGGATATGCTTAAGAAATTTGGTCTTGAAGATTCCAAACCCATGAAAACACATATGTCCTCCGAAACCAAACTTACCAAGGGTGACGAAAGTGAATTTGTAGATATCACTAAATATAGGGGAATGATTGGTAGTCTACTCTACATCACGGCTAGTAGACCAGATATTATGTTTAGTTTTTGTCTATGTGCACGCTTTCAAGAAGATCCCAAAATATCCCATCTTGAAGCTGTTAAACGGATCTTTAGGTACATAAAAGGCGCTACACACTTAGGATTATGGTATCCCAAAGGAACGGGTGTAGAAACCATAGTGTATGCCGACTCAGACCATGCCGGTGATTATGTCGATAGAAAAAGTACAAGTGGGATTTGTACTTTTGTAGGACACTGTCTCACCTCGTGGTTTGCTAAGAAACAAACGGCCCTCGCAATTTCAACAACCGAGGCAGAGTACGTGTTTGCAGGAAATATAGGTGATGTAAAATATAAATAAACAATTAACAATATAAACGCAGTGGAATACATCACCAACAACGGATCCATAGAGTCATATGATCAATCATAATTAAAACAAATATGTTTTATACCTTTGTAGCATGATCCGGGAGTCACCAATAATGATCAATCCCACATCTAGAGCAAGAAACCTAAGAGATCAATAAGGTTGATCCCTTATATGAATAAAACACACTACAATTCCTTGATCACCACAATGATGCTAGTCTTACGGTTGTAACTATCAAAATAACAACACATACAATATGTATTGTAAAATGAGATGAGATGGAAAAATAAAAACCCTAGATGGGTATTATTTGTGTGCCGTGAGGTATAGGGGGAGGGAGGAGTAATTCTCTCCTTTGATTGTGGTAAGTTATTAGTGTAATTGATATCATTCAAATAAGATTTGAGCACCTAATGAAAGCTCAATAAGCCCCTCCAAGCCCTTCTCAAGGCCGGCCACCATGAGGGCCTACAATGGGCTTGCCCATTGTTGGTCCAATCCAAAAACGCTAAGTCTAACTTAGTATTTTATGACCCGTTATAGATTCCTTGTTACATAGCCGTTTATATATTGTAAATACGATAATTACAATCTATAAAATGATGTCTCTGTGTATAAGTGTGTGACCCCATAGGCTCACATATGTCTAGCCATATAATTATTAATTATGACACGAGCATACTCCAACAGCTCCCACTTGCAACGTCATAATAATCAAGTAATTATACAAGCAATGGTTAGCGTCTAGCAACACGCCAATGCCCCTAGAAATGTGTGAGGTTTGTTTCTTAAACATCTCATTTTAGAAGGTTTATATGTCATCTATCCTTTTGTCACAGATACCATGTTGAACATTAGACATGGATCAAATGTCATTCTAATAGTTCAACCATTATGTTTCTCGATATAGATATTGAACAAGATTACCAAGTGAATTAAGATTCATCTTAATCTCATTTGGGTACGGCCATACAAACATCTGTCCAATTCATCGAGGGGCCCAATAGTATCTAACTCCATGACATGTGGAGGAACAAATCCTATTTTGACTACACGTGTCATTCATGTGTTTCATATCACTCCTGAAGATGGTCTTTGTAACTACCTTATTCAAGACAGCGTTTAACCACATCAAGGAATGAAATTCCACACATGCAAGACCTACTTGCATCTCAAGTCTAAGGATAAGAGACATAACCACTTGCGAGATTCACTATTGACGACTATCCATGTAGTGAAACTCGTAGGTTGGGTCAATCCAATGTTCATCACAATGAACAACATGTGAGTTTGGCAAATAAATCACCAATACGCTCACATTTGCCTTAATTTGATGATACTCCCATATCGTCAACCGATAATGGACAATTTTAGAATAAATAAATTATTCATGGATTAAACATGCAAATATAGAACACAGTTGATATGAATGAAAAAGATCATAACCAGTACATCAATTAATTATAAATATAAACTGTTTAACATTCCAATTATTCAAATACTAAAAAACAGATCTACATGAGACTACTAGCTGGTCGAAGTCCAATGCTCCTAGCATGTTCGACATGTTTGGCACAAGGCATTGGTTTCGTAAAAGGATCAGCTATGTTGTCATCTGTGTGAACTTTGAGAAGACGAATATCACCACTTTCGATAACTTCTCGAATGTAGTGAACTTTCTGACGAAAATGTTTGGCACCCTTTTGAACACCTGGTTCATTGGCTATGATAATGGCACCTGTATTGTCACAGTACATATCCATAGGTCGTTCATTGCTGGGGACAACGCCAAGCCCAGAAATGAATTTACGTATCCAAATCGCCTCCATTGCAGCTTCAGAAGCAGCTATGTATTCAGCTTCTGTAGAGGACATCGCGATAGTGCTTTGTTTGGCACTCTTCCAGTCAACAGCACCTCCGTTCATGATGAAAACATATCCTGTTTGGGATTTGGTGTCATCACGATCCGTCTCCCAGCCTGCGTCAGTGTAACAAGTGACACTGAGCTCACGCTTGACATCACCACCATAAACAAGAAACATATCTTTAGTATTTCGTAGATACTTTAATATGTTCTTAACAGCAGTCCAGTGACATTCTCCTGGATTCTGTTGAAATCTACTCGTTAGGTTCTGAGAGAACGCTACATCAGGTCTAGTGCACCTAACCGCATACATTATGGATCCCACAGCCGAAGCATAAGGGATTCCTTTCATTCTCTTCACCTCAACAGGTGTAGAGGGTCCTTGAGCTTTACTCAATTCTGTATTCGGTTGCATTGGAAGACTTCCACGTTTGGAATCTTGCATCCTAAATCGCTTTAGGATTTTGTCAATGTATGCACTTTGACAAAAGCCGATTAATCATTTTGATCTATCCCGATAGATCTTGACTCCAAGTATGTACACGGTTTCTCCTAGATCTTTCATGGCAAAGCAATTTCCAAGCCAGGATTTTACATCTTGTAGCATTGGAATGTTGTTTCCCATGAGTAATATGTCATCGACATATAAGATTAGGAACACGACTATACTTCCACTAGTTTTCGTATATACACATGGCTCATCGAGATTTTAATTAAAACCAATTTTCTTGATTTCCTCATCAAATCTCTTATTCCAACTTCTGGATGCTTGCTTTAATCCATAAATGGATCTTTGAAGCTTGCATACTTTAGTTGGATGTTTAGGATTCACGAAGCCCTTGGGTTGCACCATATAAACGTCTTCATTCAGGTGGTCGTTCAAGAAAGCTGTCTTGACATCCATTTGCCAAATCTCATAGTCATAGTACGCTGCTATGGCTATAAGAATCCTAATTGCTTTAACGTCTGCAACAGGCGAGAAGGTTTCTTCATAGTCAACCCTGTAGGTTTGAGTGTAACCTTTTGCTACCAGACGAGCTTTGTAGGTGTGTACATTTCCATCCATGTCGGTCTTCTTTTTGAAGAGCCACTTGCTCCCAACGGTTTTAGCGTTAGGAGGTAGGTCGACTTCGACCCAGACATCATTGTCTTTCATGGATTTCATCTCCGCATTCATAGCTTCGATCCACTTATCGTGTTCAGGACTCGATAATGCATCTCGATAGTTAGCGGGTTCACCATGATCCCCTAACTCATGTTCCTCAGCATCGACATAGAAACCATATTGCTCAGGTGCTTGAGGTATCCTTGCGGATCTACGAATGGGAGCAACATCTTGATGAGGTTCAACATTTTCATGTTCAATCTCATTTTGATGCTCACTAGTGTTACCAGAAGGTTGTGCATCTTCCTCTTTAATTTCATCAAGGTCTACTTTGCTCCCACTTGCTTCTTGTGAAATGAGACTATTCTCAAGAAACTCAGCATACCGAGCAACAAATATTTTGTTCTCGGGTGGGTAGTAGAAGTAGTAACCCATTGTTTCCTTTGGGTATCCTACAAAGATACATTTGATAGCTCTGGGCTCAAGTTTGTTAGGTGTGTCTCGTTTCACGAGAGCCTCACAACCCCAGACTTTCAAGTAAGACAAATTAGGGACCTTCCCATGCCATATTTCGTATGGTGTCTTATCGACCTTCTTGGTTGGAACCATGTTGAGAATGCGTGCAGCAGACTCTAGAGCATAACCCCAAAAGGACATTGGCAATGTTGTTAGACTCATCATAGATCGAACCATGTCTAGCAAGGTTCGATTTCTCCTTTCAGATACACCATTATGTTGTGGTGTGTATGGAGGAGTGAATTGTGAGATGATCCCACACCTTTTTAGATGATCTAAAAACTCTTGACTCATATATTCACCTCCTCGATCAGATCGAAGAGCCTTTATGGTCTTGCCGAGTTGATTTTCTACTTCATTTTGAAAGACTTTGAACGTTTCAAAGACTTCATGTTTATGTTTAATCAAGTAAACATAACCATATCTACTGAAATCATCAGTGAAAGTAATGAAGTAGTTAGCTCCTTCCCTAGACGTTGTTCTAAATGGGCCACATACATCAGTATGTATGAGTCCAAGTAGATCTTTAGCTCTTTCTCCAACATGGGAGAAGAGCTTTCGTGCCATCTTACCAGATATGCAAGAAATGCATTTATCAAACGAATCATGGTCGGTTGACTCTAAAAGCCCATCGCGTTGCAGCTTCGTAATGCGTTTCTTGTTTATGTGGCAAAGACGGCAATGCCATAGAAAAGTGGAATCTAAGTTACGTTTAGATTTTTTTATTGCTAACAGTATATATAGAACTATCGTTTGAAATAGAATCACGCATATCAATTTCAAAAATACCATTACGAGGAATAGCAAATAAAAAACATTATCCTTAGAAACTGAAATGCCAAAATCCGTAAAAGTATGAATGTAACCATCATCTTTCAAACGTGAAAGTGAAAAAACACCTCTAGTGATAGTAGGTGCAAAATGGCAATTATTTAAAACAATAACTAAACCATTAGGGAGGATGAGATCAAATCTCCCTATCGCTTCGATAGCTGCACGGTTGCCATTACCCACGTACAGATTCGAAGCTCCTTGCTTCAACTTTCTGCTTCCCCTAAGCCCCTGCACATTATTACAAATGTGAGTACCACAACCTGTATCATATACCCAGGATTTGTTAGGAAAAGTATAGAGTTCTATAGTGAAGATACCTGATGTGCTAGCTCCGCTAGCTTTGTTCTTCTTTAACTCTTCAAGGTAGGTCGGACAGTTCCGCCTCCAGTGCCCCTTCACTCCACAATGATGACAAGGGTGTCCTTAGCTGGGTACTCCTTCTTAGCAGGTGGGGGGATCTTTGGTTTGGGGGCGTAAGCACGCTTACCCTTGCCCTTACCTTGTCCCTTGCCATGTGCCTTCGGCTTGTTATTTTTCTGGATTCTGCCTTGCTTGATAGCTAGGACCATTGGAGCCTTCTTGGGCATTCCCTTTTCGGCAAGTTTAAGCATGTTGTGCAGTTCAGGAATGGTCTTGCCCATGCTGTGCATGTTGTAGTTCTGCAAAAATTGATCATAATCCTTCGACAGTGAGGTAAGAATCAAGCTCACTCCAAGGATCTGAGGCATGGGGTATCCCAGACGCTCCATTTGGTCAAGATAGCCTTTCATTTTCATGACATAGCTACTGACCGTTTGGCCCTCCTCCTGCTTGCAAGCATGAAAAGCTTTGACAGTGTCAAACAGTTCTTGCTCAGCTTGCTGTTCGAACATGGTTTTCAGTTCTCTCAGCATGTCAAATGCTGCAAGGTCCTCTAAGTTCTTTTGGAGCTCAGGGGTCATGCTTGCAAGCATGAGACAAGCCACTTCTTGTTGCTCTTGAACCCTACGAGAGTAGGCGTTGCGAACAGCAAGAGTAGCATTAGCAGCAGGTGCTTCAGGTAAAGGTCCTTCCAGATGGTAAAACTTTTGTTCAGCCTTGAGGACGATCCTCAGGTTGCGATACCAGTCCTAAAAGTTGTTACCATTCAATTTCTCTTTTTCAAGAATTGATCTGATTGACGAGTTGTTCATGGTTTGATTAGGAGTTGTCATCTACAAAATAAAAAAAGTTCAAATTTTAGTAAGTTTCAATAATTAATCCTTTTTAAAATTAACTACCCAAGTTTAAGCATATTAAAACAATTAATTTTACGAAAAGGCTAAGATCCTCATTGAGGTTCCACCATCACATCAGTTGATCTGCTAGCAATGGTGGATTCAATAGGTAGGTAACGTCAACCAATTGCATTACATGTGCAACTCTTAGAACTTTATGGGACTCATGGCACTAGTGAACAAGCAACTAGTGTCAAGCTAGCATGTTTAGTCCCATCTTTGCCTCGGGTCAAGGTCTAACCACTTAACTCGATTAAGTCATCCAATTTGAAAATGTGTGAGAATATATCTAGGTCTCACGCATAGAGAATAGTCACATTGGGTTACAATTCAACCTAGGTCCAACGCATAGGCAAAAAGTAATTGCAAGTGTTCTCACAATTGGACGGCATGACATAAATTTTGACGGGTAAAATATTTTGATGTGGATAAAAAACGTGTACGAAAGAAGCATGCATTCATTCTCCGTAGCACAAGTTAAAAACTTTTCTTAACTTTAGTCTAATCATTGTTTTAATTTATGTGTTTCAAGTTGTCCATTTTCAAGACTAATATAAATCCTAAGTGGATTATGATTAAGTTTGGACAATACAATAAATAAATAAACAACTTAACTAGTTTAAGTGTTATTTAGAAAACAATGATTTTAAGTTTCAAATCTATATTTAAACTTAGTTAAACTAAATCATAAGACTTAGTTCAAAATGGTTTGTGTTTCGTTTCAAGTTTTAAGAAAACAATTTTCGTTTTACATACAATCATAGCATATATAAAACAACCAAACAAACACACAACCACAATATGCAAAGCCTCAACCGATGAAAATCCTATGCTTGGCCTCGTGAGCCATCACGAGAACCAAGAGTCAACTAGGGACATAAACCACAACCACACGGAGGGCTCCCACTTGCCCCAAGACGATCATGGGCAAGTAAAAGCCCATTATGCACATGGAAAATCGATTCTGTCAGCCCAGATTTTCTGTCTTTGGAGGCCCAAATGGCCTAGAAGATGACCTCCTCATGCTTCGGCCCAGTTGACAAAGTTGTAGGCCCATGTCTTGTGTACCTACACAAAAAAATTCAGCCCAAAATACCTTACCAATCTCCTGGAAATCGCATTTTTCCAGCAGGTGTCCAGCAGCTACTTTTGGTCCAAAGTCCTTCATTCTTTCGCTATTTGATTCCAAGCTTTTGATTACATGATATATGAAATAAAGTACAACTAATCTACTTTCTATCTAATGTAAAAATGCCCGAACAATGGCAAAACCAAAATGAATTACATTACAAAAGTGCCGAAACAATGGCAAACCCCAAAAAATCAAGAAAACAACCAACAAATCACAACATCACAAGGCACAAGTGGTCTAGGTTTTCATTGGCTTTGCATATACTCACAATAATACAATAAAATTATGATCAAAACAAGGTGTTGGCTAACTCCATCGACAAACATGCATGTATTTGCCATGGATAACAAAATAAATGACAAGAATTAAATTGTTAGCCAACGAATCGAAGAAATTAATTAACAAGAATTAAAACCCTGATTGGTACGTGTGTCAAATGGCCTTAGATTCAAAATCCAATGATATTAGGACCTTCTTAACATCATTTTATCACAGAAAATTAAGCCTCATGGGCTGATTTGAAATCGTGTCACAAATCATATAAATTAATGCGTTTTAGGCCATTTTACGGGTACCGAACAAGTATAGCAATTAAAGTATGCATAAAAAATGGCCATAGGATCAAAAAGTACAGATTATTAGACCCCATATGGGTCGACATATTTACAAAAAAATAAGCTCCCCGGGCTGTTTTGAAATTAAACCTTTAAATCCATTAAAAACACGCGTTTTTAGCCATTTTTACGCATACTAGATGATCATATGACATCATATGATGACTCGTGATACCACTATAGGTGATGTAAAATATAAATAAACAATTAAACATATAAACGCATTGGAATACATCACCAACAACGAATCCATAGAGTCATATGATCAATCATAATTAAAACAAATATGTTTTATACCTTTGTAGCGTGATCCGGGAGTCACCAACAATGATCAATCCCACGTCTGGAGCAAGAAACCCAAGAGATCAATAAGGTTGATCCCTTCTATGAATAAAACACACTACACTTCCTTGATCACCACAATGATGCTAGTCTTACGGTTGTAAATATCAAAATAACAACACATACAATATGTATTGTAAAATGAGATGAGATAGAAAAATAAAAACCCTAGATAGGTATTATTTGTGTGCCATGAGGTATAGGGGGAGGGAGGAGTAATTCTATCCTTTGATTATGGTAAGTTATTAGTGTAATTGATATCATTCAAATAATATTTGACCTTATCAATACACATTTACACTTAGCACCTAATGAAAGCTCAATAAGCCCCTCCAAGCCTTTCTCAAGGCCGGCCACCATGAGGGCCCACAATGGGCTTGCCCATTGTTGGTCCAATCCAAAAACGCTAAGTCTAACTTAGTATTTTATGACCCGTTATAGATTCCTTGTTACATAGCCGTTTATATATTGTAAATACGATAATTACAATCTATAAAATGATGTCTATGTGTATAAATGTGTGACCCCATAGGCTCACATATGTCTAGCCATATAATTATTAATTATGACACGAGCATACTCCAACAGGAAAGGCGTGTGAACAAGCACTGTGGATGAAACAAGCTCTTGTCGACTATGGAATTGAACTCAACGACATTCTCATTCTTTGCGACAACAAAGGAGCAATTGATCTCAGCAAAAATCTAGTCCAAAACGCTATAACCAAACACATAGAAATTCGTCATCACCTCCTATGTGACAATGTTCAGAAGGGAAACATCTTAATCGAGAAAGAATCCTCAGAGGACAACATTGCCGATGTCCTAACAAAACCTCTCAAGAGAGAACCTTTTAATTTTCTTAGACTAGGATTATGATTAATGGAACCTAGTGAGTAGATAAAACATTAGCTCGAACCTTAGATTAACCAAACACGGCAATAACCAAATTGTATGTTCTGATCCTGCGGATCCAATCGACAACAAGGGCGGATCCCTTGTTTTGGATCCGCCGGATCCGTGACATGCTGAGCCAATTTTATGTATATTAAATAAACTTCCTGTACTATTCATTATACTTCCCAAAAACATATCACCTACTGGAATTCGACTCTTACCACACCAAACTCACAATTTAGGTCATCTCTTTCCACAAATTTGTGCTCTAATCATCTCTGTAAGTATCCTTATCTTATCTACATTCCTGATCTACGTCTAGGATTTCTATTTCATGCACAAAATCAAAACTTGGGGTTTATGCATAATTCTTGAAAAATCATGAAGCATATTTAGTGAATTGCATAACAAATCATGTCTTTCTTAGTTAGGAATTGCATCTTGTAGTACATTATCATAATTCATCAAAAACCCCATGAGAA
Source organism: Artemisia tridentata subsp. tridentata (assembly GCA_021014915.2). Lineage (NCBI taxonomy): Eukaryota > Viridiplantae > Streptophyta > Magnoliopsida > Asterales > Asteraceae > Artemisia > Artemisia tridentata. The sequence goes on from CP139506.1 coordinate 365,847,048, forward strand.
ATTTTCACCAAAAATCTTCTAACGACTAGGAAAAATGGTTTTTAGCACATTGTTCATACAAATACAAAAACGTTATGTCTTAAACATCACTTGCATAATGTCTCTTGAATGCTACAGGAAATACATAACTAATATGTATTTTCAGGTACATTCAAATGAAGCTACATTGAAGTAGGAGCATTTGGGTTATCTCTTTTTTATCATAAATCTTGCATAAACAAAATTTTCATGCATCAAAAGGAGTCGAGATAACCACACCTCCACATTGTCCCCATGTAGGCACACACTAGAAATATATACGTATTTTTGATAAATTTTGACTAAACTATGTAATTTTCGTGTCTAGGACAATCATGCCTCCCGCAACAAACTATGATCACAAAGAAACCATCAAATACCTACCCAAACACCACAAAACCAAAGGTCTCACCGAAGCTCAAGTAAACATCTTTAAGGCCCTAGAAAAACGCTATGTTCATGAGGGTAGGGTTGTAGACTCCTCATTCTATGAAGGAACCATGCTTAGAGAACAACTAGCCGCAATTCACTTCGATTGTCTTGTAGATATCGATGAACCGATAATTCCTAGATTTTTACATGAGTTCTATGCTAGTGTAGTTCTTAGTTCAGACGACTATGGTCTCATAATCATAAATTTCAAAGTAAACAACAATGAATATCACATCCCTTTGGACCAATTTAGAGAAGTCTCAGGTGTTCCTAATCAAGTAACTTGTCTCTATTCGGACAAATGGTTTTTGACCATTTTTGAGTCCAATCTTAACCGCAAAAGAAACCATTCGTGAGCATCTCTTTTTGCCTAGGAACAACCAAACTAGGTTGCATCGAGGTCGTCAAGTAGATAGAGATCCATTTTCAATGGAGCTAAATGAACTTAAGCCCCAATTTAAGAAACTTGAGGAAGTTTTGAGGGCTAATGTCATAAGTACAATAGGTCATAGAGATCATGTCAATGCTTGCCTTTGCTACATGATGTATTGTGTGTCCAACCATCAACCATTCAATCTTGCATACTATATCACCAAAAGAATGGCCGCTATTCCAATTCAAGGTACCACTGCAATGCCTTACGGGAAGCTTTAGACCCATCTCTACAAAGCTTTTGCACCCATTCCTAGAAATGTTTTAGGATTTGTTCCCGACTACACCGAGATCCCGTACACCTTTGTTCCTCTAAGTGACTATAGGGTAGCGGTTGCAAAAGGAAAAAGTCCTCATCCTCCAACATCATCATCATCATCATCATCGATGAGCGAAGATGATGGTTTGCCAAACTCTAGGATCTCTCCACCGGAGTACTTGAGTCAACTTCCACCTATCCCAAATGAATCGGCGGAGTTTCGACAAACTAAAGGAATGGTGAAGAATTTGGGACGTTGGATAATGAAGCTTCACAAGAAAATGAGCAAGAAGTGAAGTGAAAGGAGTGTTTGGTATTAGACTTCTTCGAACAATGATGTGTTGAACTTGTATGCTTCTTAAGATATTATGTTAGTACTTAACTTCTATGTGAACTAACTTAAAATTGTAGGTCGATAACACGTGTTGTTATCAATTTTTCGAGATTAAGCCACCGTTTGGCTTAACTCCCTTTATGGTAAGTTATTATGATCGGATTAATCTATGTGTAAATTTGTGTTAGAACCTATATATTTAGTATTTTTCTATCACATATTAGTTATTACATATGTTTTAGGAGAATTTTCGGGATTTGAACGATAAACGCGAAATTTGATATATGTTATGTTTGTTTTAGCACCCTTGTATAGCGGATTTGGCGGATCCCATAATTTGGATCCACCTGTTATACCCTTTGGCTCCGCCAGTCCTGAACATGCGGATCCCGCGGAACCAAAAATTTGATTCTGCCTTTGTTGTCTATTGGATCCGCAAGCTTCAATAGTAGAACTTTCCAAAATTCCCGACTAATCTCGATACTTAGATTATTGATTATAGTCTTTAGAATTTCTTTACTGATCATTAGACACATTAGGATGATTTAGGAACCCTTAGAACAACAAGAAATCAATTTCCCACCAAAATTTGAATTTTCAAAATTTCCATGTGAGTTACCTTTCTAATACAAGCAAGGAACCCTCTTTTTGGATCCGTGAAATTCGTGGGAACATCACATCAACAGATTTTCTACTCACTCTTTGCATTTACTGCATATCTTTGACCTTTCACTCAACATAAGCTCTATGGTTTGACTTAGATGATGTGACTAGCACAATTTTTTGTTCCAAATCATTAGGAACCAACATTCCTCATTGGATTTACATCAAATCCAAACACCATTTTCAATAATCCTTCTGCCTATAAATTAGAACCATAAGTTGATCAAAACTCACACCTTCACCATCAACTCTAAGTATCATCTCTGTACTTCTTAGCAACATTTCCCATCTTAACCATGACAAAATCAAGTAACTCATCTACAAGCAGACCCGCAAGAAGGACAACTCGTATGAGTGCCCGACCTTGTTGGTTTGTCAACTTAGCCAACTCATCATCAGAAGAGTCTTCTCCTCTCAACATCTCCTCACCCATTGCAAATGAGAATAACCTCAATCTTGCTACTCCAACACCACCTCACACCACTATCTCCACACCACCACCAACAATCACTCATGTAGCTACAACACCACCTCCTGCTCCATCTCAACCTAGCAAATCACCCTCACCACCAAAGTCACCACAACTCCAACCCCTAGAGTTGTTTAGAACTCCAACCACATCACCTCATCCCTACCTTGATGATTTGGAAGACCTTCCACCAAGGTCAACCAATCCTCCTCCCATGACCTTTGAAGGTCAAGAACCAATGCTATTTCATCCCATTCATCATGATATACACGGTCCTTTATACCGTGATGCACCACCACCACAACCGTAAACTCAACAACTCTCACCAAGATCCACTCTCAACGCCATTGACGAAGAGATGTGGATAAATCAACCCCAATCCCAACAAGAAATCAATGAGGAGCTAGATCGTCTCTATGCCTTCTCAAATATGGTGGACTCCCACCTAAATGAGGCTATGGACTTGCAATCAACTTTGATGGCCTCCATAATGTCTCCAAACTACATTCCACCACCTCCACCAACATACAACCAACCAACACCACCACCAAATCAAGTACCAAACCACCCACCTCCGCGACATGATTGTATCATGGGTGAGAGAATCGCCCATTTGGTTCAACGAACCAACATCTCGGTTCATGAACTTCAAAATGAAATGAGGTTCATATTGAACCACATTCTTGAGCGCCTCAATGCGCTTTCTCATCCTCCACAATAAGAACTCTTAGTCTCTAGTTTCCTTTTATAGGAACTTTTATGTTTTTTTAGTATTTAGGATTTATTTTCCTTGTTTAATGTAACATCATTTTTTCCATGTAATGAATGTTATATTTTTATGCTTGTGGGTGATCAATATTTGACATATTATCTTGTTGTATTTAACTAAGGGCCAAATATACAAGTAGTCCGGTCTATTAAAGTGTTGGGTTTTTTTGGCCAAAAAAAAGTCACTTTCCCAAAATAGCCCAAGAAAAAAGCTACTTCTAAAAAGTCGCTTAAAGCGACTTTTTGGTCAATTAAGCGACCTACTATTTGTGTCTTTTTGCAGCCAAAAAGTTTGACTTTGTAACTTTCTTAAGCGACTTTTGCTAGATTTTAAGCGACTTTTTGACTTTTTAAGCGACTTTTCGCTAGGGGCCAAAAAGTACACGCCACATGTCGCTCCCACATTTAGTCGCTTTTTTCTTGGGCTATTTTAGGAAAGCGACTTTTTTGGGGCCAAAAAAGGCCAATACCTTAAGCGACCGGGCTATTTGTAGAATTGCCCCTTTAACTAACATCATAGAATGGTTGTTTTGAGTTCTCATAATGATTTGATCACTTGTACTTAGGTGCACATTTTTTATCAGACACTTAGTTTTGACTTTTTAAAGTCAAATTGGTTGAACTTTCTTACTTGGTTGATTTGTTCATATGCATTTTGTTACTTTGTTGGATTTATTGACAACTAATCTTTATTTTATAGCATTTCATATCCTTGAAACGTATACGTTGATACCCTAGCAATGGGGAGTATACATCAAGGGGGAGCATTTCATAATCTAACCATTTGTTTTGTTGGATCATACATCATAACCTTGGCACTCCATCTAGGGGGAGAATAATCCAAGGGGGAGCTTTAAAGTTCTCAAAATCACATTCCGCTACACATATCTTCTTTTTGTTTCGACAAAAAGGGGGAGATATGATCAAGTTTACATCACTGTGATACATCACAGTGCATACTTTTATGCTTAAAATTGTTTTCAAAACTTGCATAAAATCAACTTAATCTATATTTTTAAAAGACTCATTCTTTATTTATTTCATTGCTTAAAAATACACTTTATGTTTTGTCATTAACAAAAAGGGGGAGATTGTGAATACAAATATCGTCCTAAAAACGTTATTTATATTTTACGATCTTTCCTAATTTTGTTAATGACAATTACAAAGTTTATCTTTAAGCAAAGCATAAATATAAGATTAAGTCTTTTACACTTATAGTGATAAGTCTTTTAAATCATATTTACACATTACAAGATTACTAGGAATATCATTACATACATATATACATTAACATTTTTATTTCTAAAATTAGAAATATTTAGGATGACATCATGGCATGCATCATGAACATAATCTTAGGAAGATTTGTGAGATATCTTGTATAGATCTTCAAGCTAAAGAGTTGACATTGGAAGATATGAAAAGATATGGCTAGATATGGAAAGATTTGAGAATCTCTTAGCTGTCCTGCACTGGCGGATCCAAACCCATACAAGGGCGGATCCAAATTTAGGGATCCGCCAAATCTGCCAACTGTTTTATCAGTTTGCCTATAAATAGCAAGCTGATCATTCAGTCATTCTCATCACTCATATAGCTTAAATTATACATTCATTCATTTATACATTACTAACCCATATCATTCATTCATTCTTAGTGATCTCTCTTTTTGTAGCAAAAGAGATCAAGCATCAAGGTTCGACACAAAAGTGTAAAACCTTTAGTATAGTTACTGTGTAATATTATCATAGTTCACACATCATTGTTCGTATCATTTATTCAGTAGAGTTTGGTTAGTGTTTTAGTCCTTAAAACACAAAGAGTGTCGGGAGTGGTTGTACCCTTGTGAAAGAACCAACGGGAGTGGTTGTACCCTTGTAAAGAACCCGGTGTTTAGCTTAGTACCGGATAAAGAGTAAACGACGTGTAAAGGTTTTCTCCACCTAGAAGGGAGTTTGTTTCTTAGTGAAGAAAAACTCTCGAGTTAGAGGCTCGAGGAGTGAAGTAGGGCAAGGAAGAGAGTCCTTGTAGCCGAACCACTATAAATATCCGTGTTGTGTGGTTTGATCATTCCTTTCCTTGCTTACTTATCTTATATTGTTTGTTTGTGTATATTTACTTTGAAATCATGTTAAGTCACAAAGCAAAATTAATTTTAAAACGGTAAAACTATTTAACCCCCCTTCTAGTTTTCCACAGGATCTATGTTTGTATTGGTGCCTTGAAAAAAGGTTTCAAAGCAGGAAGAAGGGAAATACTAAGTTTGGATGGGGCTTTTATCAAAGGACCATATAGTGGTCAAATCTTAACTACTGTTGGTGTGGATAGAAATAATGGGCTGTATCCAGTTGCTTACGCGGTAGTTGAAGCTGAGTGCAAGAGTTCTTGGTTATGGTTCCTTAGAAATCTAGGAGATGATCTTGATTTTCAACCCAATTCAAACTACACCTTCATCTCAGACAGACAAATGGTATAAACATGGTTTTCCTCTTTATTATTTTTGTACATTATTCAATCTTCATTCATATATTATCTTATGTTTAATCTGACAGGGGATATTACCAGCCATTACAGAACTGTTTCCTGCTACTGAACACAGATTCTGTGTGAGACACATATATGACAACATGAAACAGTTATTCAGGGGATAGAGGATCAAGGATCTTATTTGGAAGTGTGCTACAACATTAACAGTGGTTCAGTTTAATAGATTAATGGATGAACTCAAATTAGTGAACTTTAAAGCTTTTGACTGGTTAAGAAAGGTACCACCATCATCGTGGTCAAGGTCACATTTTTCACGTATAATATAAACTGTAGAAACGTAGAGGGGAGGGATGAATACGTTTCCATTTAAAATTTAAAATCTTTCGTATCAAATTCCTGATCAAGTGTGACTAAATATAAATAGTGGTTATGTCACTCATAACAAATATATATGTTACGTAATTACATGTATAAAATTAATCAAATAAACATAAGCATAACACGAGGTTAAAAGTATTAAGCGACTTCTGATTGCCCTGGGGACGGTCCTCAATATGTACGGACGGTCCCATATATATTTGGGACCGCCGCCCTAATTAAGGGACCGCTGTCAGTGGCGAGTTTAAGACATGTGATGAAGTTTTCATATGTTTTGTATTTTTAAGTTAACTAGTTAATATCACAAGCATGATCACAATACACGCAACAAGCCACACAAACCTAAATGTAATGCAAGTATAAATGTGAAGATAAATGCAAGAATAGAAAGTAAAGAGATGAGAAGAGAAAACGCAAACCGGAGACGATGATTTATAGTGGTTCAACACGAAGCACCTCTTCGCCCTACTCCACTCCCCGAGTACCCAACTCGAGAGTTACTTCACTAGTCAACACGCTCCCTTTAGGCGGAACAAACTGTACACAAAAGCTTACACCAATTTAACGACACTAGCAGAATGTCGAGTCCTAATCCAAGCTAGAACCAATCTTCACAAAGCCCACGTGGTTACACGAACAAGCACTCTTGTCCACTTGGATTTACACACAATCCAAGTCTTCACACGGACGATCACCCTGTTCAAATCTTCACATGGACGATCACCACGTCCACTTGAATCTTCACCCAATTCAAGTCTTCACGGACCTTCACCCGGTCCAAGTCTTCACACACGGACTCACACCAAGTCCATGTCTTCACACACCGACACACGAGCTTACACTACGTCCTAATCTAGACACACCACTTCACAGACTTTCACGTTGTCCATTTTTATCCTAACACACCTAATCATGACTCTCACACAAGTCGGATATACTAATATACAAATGAGAGAGTTTGGAGGAAGAAGAGAATCGTAACACAAGTTACGTGTGTGTGTGTGGAGTGTGGACTACATTATAACACTTCGATTCTTGACGACTTCGAGTGTTCTTCTCTTGCACTTGAGATAGAGGATGACGAGATCACTTATAAACACATACCAAAGAGTTATAGAGATCAAAGAAGGAGGAAGAAATAACATAATATTTTTGTGCAAAAAGGATTGATTTTTTTGTGTGAAACAGTTCAATATTTATAGCCACCAGGAAGAGCGGGGGACGGTCCCATATATATAAGGCACCGTTGCCATGTTTAAGGGACCATCCCGACATACGCTCCTACTTTTGTCCTGACTTGATGAAAGTTTATCTGGTGAAAAACTTATCTTATTTAGGCGGGAAAAATAGCTGTTGGAAGATTTGAAATTCAATTTTATTTTTTTTAATAAAATATTTCTTTTTAATTACAAAAATACTTTTGTAAAAATGTTTTGACACATAAAAATATGAAGTTTAGGAAAACTAAATTCTTTGATCACTTAACTAAGTTGGTATGGTGTTTGTTCATACCTGAAGTGATGTAGACTTGAGCCGTCGAGAGATGTTGATGCATTCCGGCATTGATGATTTGTGTAAACGAGTAACTTGTGCACTTTACGTTATGTACTACAAGTTACATGTTTGTCATCATCAAAACATGAAGACATTGTATAGATTAAACATCGTAATGTTTGCATTAACATAAACATATTATGACTTACATCTATAATATTAATAAGCTTAAAACTGATGTTGGCACTTTATGTAACATACTGGGAGAGCTAAATGTGACATCCTTCTTAACAATTTATGTGAATCTTTTAATAGCAAGGTGGATGGCAGAGATCAACCAATCATTGGTTGTTTGGAATACATCAGGGAGTATCTTACGAAGAGAAATGTCAGTGTGCAGCAGTTAATAGACAGATGTGAAGGTCCCTTAACCCCAACAACAACTACAATTTTAAGAAACATCAAGCAAGAAGCAAATGAGTATAATGTTATATGGAATGGGGGGGACACATACCAGTGTTAGGGACCTTGGAATGACCAATGTGTTGTGAATATGACAACAAGGGTATGCACATGTAGGAGATGGGAGCTAACTGGTATTCCATGTAAACATGTTGCCGCTATCTACAACATGTCATCAAATGGCAGAGAGGTTAGGATACCAGAGGACTGGGTGTCCCAATGTTATTGGTTAAACACATGGAATGAGATGTATCAATACAAGATTGAAGGAATTGATGGTCCCACCTTTTGACCCAAATGTAGTATCCCTAGCAACCTAAAGCCACCTAATCACCATGTTTCCATTGGTAGACCAAGGAAGAAGGGAAGAGTGTCAAAGGATGAGATTGCTGGAGAAGCTTTGAAAAAGTGATTTGTGAAAAATGGGAAGCTGTCAAAAAGGAGCAAGACAATCAAATGTGGTGCATGTGGTGGCCAGGGCCACAATAAGAGAGCTTGTACAGGTCCAAGAGACAACCAAAAGAAGGGTAGTAGATCAAGAAAGGAAGGTATTAGATGAGGTACTAGGAAGCACTTCTCAGCCAGTGGGATCACAAGCAACAGAGGTAGAAGTAGGGCCAAGTCAACCAGTTGGAACACAAGCAAGTGAGGTATCAATAGGGACAACTCGGCCAGTGGATCACAATCAACAGTAGATGGTGGAGGTCAAAGGAAGAAGAGGATCAAGAAAAAAGCCAAGAACGCCAATTGAGTCAACACCATTGTGATGGTGTAATAACCTTATTTGGTTCTTTGTTTGTGTGTTTTAAGACTGAGTGTATTGATTATGTATGTTTCTGAGTTTCTGTCTTCTGGACAATAATTTGTACGGTATTTGTTTTAAGACTTGGTTTGATTAGGAATGGTATTTGTTTTCATTTGGGTTTACCATGGTCTTCATGCAAATTTATTGACTATTTGCTGCACAAGTCAAAGTTGTTGCATAAAGATTAAGCAAAGGGCCAATTTGGTGCACATTGATTCTGCAACCAAAACAGTTATTTGTTGCATAATGCTGCACAATTCAAAGACGTTTTGCTTTGACATCATCATATACTTTATACAAGTTAAATATATTGACTGACCCAAATTAGTTTTTACTATTGTAAGTCAAAGTTAATAAGCAACCAAAAAACAAGTTTGCTGCATAGTGATTCAACAACTACAAGGAACATTATTGACTATCACAAGTCAAAGCAGATACAGGTTAATGTTTTTCATCAAGAACATAACTTTAGCAATAATCGATACCAACTACATAGGTCTTTTTAAAATAACAACAAGCAACTACAGTGATCCCACTATAATGCCCTAAACATCAACTTTTTATTAACATGATAAGGTCAATACAAACCAGGGATGACCTTATTCCATGTAATGATGCAACCCATAAATACAACACAAGACCTCCATACCAACCTAAACCAACTTAAAGACAATGAAAAAAAAGACACAACTTAAAAGAAGAAACTTGTTGAGCTTCTTCAATTGTTGATCCTTCTCCCTCATCAACATCAACTGCTCCTCCAAGTCTTCTTCAAGGTCATTCCTTGCCCTCAAGAGGCCAGGAATCACATCGACTGCTCGGCAACACATTGGAGGATATGTCCATCCTATAAACCCACATGCCGGCCAACAGTAGAACCGTCTGCCTGGGTTCCTGTTTGACCAGCCTTGTTTTGATTATTGATTGTTTGCCACAGTCACAAATAACGACCATTTTTTTTACTAGAAAGTGGAAAGTGTGTAAAAAAAGTTGTGTGGAATTGTGTGATGAAACGGTCATATTTAATTCGGGTAAAAAGTTCGGTTGCAAATTTAGTCCTTATAGCAACAGTGATATGACACGAAGACATATTACCAAAGAACAAATACCCTCAGTGACCAGGCATTTAACGAGAAAAATAACATAAGTTAACAAAAAGTTGCTCTCAGTGGCTATTTTGCAAAAAATGCAAAAAAAAAACATTAATGTCTTTTTTGCAACAAAATTTCTCTCAATGTATTCCTAGCGCATTTAGGCTACTTTAGGGACTATTTTTGCAATTTACCCTATAATTAATTTTCAATCGATAATCCATTAATTTTTGGTAAAGTGAAAGTGAAGTAATGGTGTGAAAGTGAAGTAATGGTGTGAAAGTGAAGTAATTGTGCATGTTTAATTTGGTAAAGTGAAAGTGAAGTGATTGTGTGTGTTTTCTATCCAGTTATACAAAGTCAAATGAAAGAGTAAAGAAATAAATGAAATGGCAAAAAATATAATAGAATATCGTACCCTCGTACGTGATTGGGGATAACGATCTAATATAACGATCATTAGGATTTTGGACTAGCAGTATGCAAAAATACTAACGTCGAGGAGGACTGCAGTAATTTTTCCATAATGGGGACTAAACATGAAATCTGGCTAAGCCACATAGACTAACGGTGTAATCTACTTATTAATTTATTTTCTTTTGAATTGAACATAAAAAAGACACAATTGCCCTTTCATATATAAGGCACATGCCAATTTTACGGTCAAACCGAGTCGAATTACAAGGACATAATCCGAGAATAAAAAGGTTTAAAGACTAAATCCATCATACCTAAAAAACCAGAAAGATCATTCAAATAATTAACTCAAAATATTTTACGAATGCCAAAAGCTTAGATGAGTATTTGAAACGTTTAGGAACTGAATGATTAAGAAACATAAAGGTTTTTCACATCTCCAAAAAGGATTATAAAGCAAAGATGTGTTATGGGTTCAAAGTTCAGATGCATTTTTCATCATTTATATAGTCATTGCAATTTCAAGTTTCATTCAAGATTTTAGCATGTTCAAATGATTTGTAATTCTTGTAGTTTCCTCAAATGTATCATCACTATCGATAATTCATGATCTCTTTGTCAATATATTTATCTTTTTTGTCATCAAAAAAAAAAAAAAAAAAAAAAAAAAAAAAAAAAAAGTAGAAGAAAAGGGAAAGAAAGATAAATAGTAGTACTCTTTAATAATTATAACAAAAATAATACATACAAATGCAAAGTAGCCTTCCCAGCTTGAAGATGAAAAGTGTACAAGTGGATACCTGTTGCATATAACTCATTCTTCTACTAAGACCGCATCCATATTAAATCTTTTGCACATTTGCTCAAAATAATCGACGCATGCAACATATGCGTCACGCAAACGACAGATTGCAGAATATTGTTGGCCCAATGCATAATCCCGTTGTGTCAATGCTTCAACGTGGCGAGCCAATGGAGGAATCTGTAGGTCCAATGCATCAGCCCTTCGTAGAAATGCATCAGCTTGCGGCCCCTCTGCACCAGTCCGACATTTCAATAATTCATCTCGACGTTTCGTGATAAAAGACACCCGATCCATTGCATCCTCTGCACGTCTAGCCACATAAGCACGCTGGTTCGCAGAAACACTCCCCAATCGCATAGCAACAGCAGTACGTTGCCATACATACTTCTTCAATGCCTTATAGCCCTTTTTTGTGAATGGAAACTGTCTAGTAGTACTAGTAGTATCTGATGATGATGCCTTCTGCATTATTGAACTTAAAACGGTAAATTTGAAATATAATTATGTGCCTATTAAAAAGGTAAATATGAAAATTGATCTAGTTTACAACTGCATATATGACATATCTAAAACTCCACGTCTCCCTTGGGCACTTATATTAGAACAAAAGTAGTAAAAGATCGAAAGAAGATTGATTACCTTGTGCTTAGCAATGGAAAGACGACTAGTGAGTAGCAGTCTGACATCCTCCAATGTGCATAAGGTGTTGCATTGAGGACACTGATAAAAGTTATTGATTAATTACGAGAAAAAGCAAGTATAATAAGTATATAAAACAAAAAAATGTTAGTAAATTTTAACTATAATATTCATTATTATAATTGGACCTGGACAATGGACAAACCCACCTTCCTGGAGGAACTTTGAGCGTCTTGTTGAAGCCATTTTTGTATGCATAACCTTCCGTATATATGCCCACAAGGAAGAGAACTGCAATCACAAAAAGAAAGTCAAATGTGTAAATGTATCTTCACTTGGAACTAAACATGGTGAAGAAGAAATTTAAAGTCGTTACTGCATCTGTAAACGAAGCGAACAAACAAGAACAAAGCTTGTTCATTCGTTTAAGTTCAATTGAACAAATGAACAAACACAAACCTGTAAACTAACGTATTTCCTTGTTCGTGTTCATTAAAAAGCTAAACCGGCATAAATGAGCGAACATAAACGAACAAGCATAAAGTATTCGAAATATACATAATATTCGTTTTGTTTTGTGTCTGTTTGTTTGTATAAGTATCGCCGTTTTACTAATAATACATAATATCCAACCACAAACATCCATAAATGAACATAAACGAACAAATATCTAGACGTTCACACACATAAATGAATTAACGAGACTTATGTTCGCGTTTGTTCATTTAGAAAAGGGAATATCAAACGTTGTTCATGTCCGTTCAGTTAATCAATAAACGAAAGGTTCACGCTTCGTTCACAGCACTATACACAAATGTGATTTCGACGTCCGAATGAAATAAATGACATGAATGGATAACTATGAAGAAAACAGAAGTTGCCCGTACAAATTGCATATCAAAATTAAAAAAAGGGTATGTAAGTGGCCCATAAACCAAAAGGTTTTGGGTTCAAATCTCGGTGGAGACATATGTGAGATATTATGAGTGACCTAGGTGGTATAGGTTGTAAATATTTCATTTCAAAAAAATTAATTACTAACAAAAAAAAATAGCACTGCTTAGCGGGTGTGTTTAGATAAGGAGTATCTAAACATCTATTAGCGAGACATGTTATTTGGCACAGATAAGCTGTTGAATAAAGGAACCTTATTAAAGGTGCTTATTAGGTCGGTGTATTGTTAAGATACAATAAGCTAAACCTAACACTTGTAACAAAATGTGCTTACAGAAAGGGCTTTATGCTAAAGCAATAAAGGTACGTTTAGTTGGATGAAAACACCCATGTTTTCCACAAATAGTTTTGTACAATACAAAGAAGATGGAAATCACGTTCAAGTTGATTTTTTTCCACTTAAAATGCTCCAAATATTATTTCCTAGCTTATCAAAGAAGATTAAAAAAACAAATTATTTTATGTTTTCCTCATTTCCTTTGTTACCCAGAGTCCTTTCTTACCACTAACAATAAAAAAGTCCCTACAGAACGGGGTATGTGGGAGGTAGGATGCAGATAGTCATACCCTTACCCGAGGGTAGGATGTAAACCTCCGGCAAGAGTGTGTTTGTGTATAAGAGAGTAAGAATATGGGCTATAAGCATACAACGATAAAAACAATAATTTTAATAAGAGCAAATGTATAAAAACACATAAGCAGTAATGGCACATATAGCCATATAGGCATCGGCATAGGCATGGAATCAAATAACGATTAAAAAAAAAAAAAAAAGATTTTTAATAAGAGCATATATAGGCATGTGTATAAAAGCGCATAAGCAGTAATTGCACATATAGGCATTGGCATAGGCATGGAAGCATATATAGGCATAGGCATGAGCAAACAAGTGTAAGAACACGTGTAGGCAGTAAATCGCCTAGACAACCTAGAGGGACTAGTTTGCCAGTGAACCACCTACACACTCTACTCATCAATACTAATTCTAATTCTGCACGCGATCATATCAGAGATCATGTCCATCAAAACCGTCAAGCTTTAGTCTATCCTCCCACCTAAGTTTGTGGAAAAAAAATCCGCTACAAAACTAGGGAAAGAAAACTCAAAATCGCACCCTAAGCTTATGTCTATTTTGCAGAACCTAATATGAAATCAATAAGAGAAAACACAAAGGAATGATAATCAAAAGTAAAAGATGTACCAAATTTGATGAATTCCATAACTAGACCAAGGTTCATAGCAAATCGGGCAAACATCGAAAGCTTCGGAACAAGTATGATGATCCTCATTATCCTTCATTTCCCTGATCTTCCTCTTCTTCTTATTGTTTAACAAGGACACCTTGTGACCATTATCATACTTGGGCTTAGTTTTAGAGACGTAATCAAAGTTAGACTTAGATTTAGAATCAAAAAGCAAGAGAGCATCATCATCAATCATCACAATCTCTTTCACCAAACCACCCTCAATCAAGTTAACAGCCACAGGTGACTTCATCCCCTCCAATTTTTCATAATCTTTTACTTCATCTTCCGATTCCAATTGTGGTTCTTCTTCATTTATTGCAACTATCGATAACTTATCATCCATCATGATAAATAACTACGGAATAATAATCAAACCAACAAACTAAATATACAGAATCGACTCAACAATGATAACTTAAGGTTAGGTTTATGTTTACATCTGGACCTCTCTATATATACAAAAGCCCCAAAATATTAAGGAAAGTAAGGAGGCAACCGATCAACATATACTCCGACACAAAAACCAAACCCGGTTTCGGTTTTTAAGGTTTGAGTAGTGTCGTTTGTATTTATGGTAACTTACTAATTGGGCTTACAAAGCTGGACCTATGTAAGTTTTGGAGTTGATGTGGGCTTTTGGATTTACCCACCCAATAACTATTCAAATTAAGCCCAACTATTGACCAAACACACCTACTTTGCCACATTATATTATACTAGAGTTAACGAGCGAGGAAACCCGCGCGTTGCAGCGGGCGAGTTTGTGTGAACATTTTATGTTTGTTAGTTTATAACGTTTATCTCCGATTTTCCACTAAGAAAGCCCTCGTCACGACAACTCAATTTGTCCGGTAATAGTTGTAGGACTTTTTTATTTTATGCTTTATGTTTTTGTTTTTATGGATGTGTATAATTTTATAAGAATAGTGTGGAAAAAGTGTAAATTTTGAGTTTAAAAAAGTTTATGAACTTTTGACACATGAGTCAAAAGTTCATAATAGCAACAGCAAATGCAAGGCAGTTTTTTTTCTTTTTTTAATCCAAGTAGCAATGCTGAAATAACTATCTCGACCCATGACCCATGATTGCCATGGATTACAGTAGATAAGAGACAAAGTTTAATTCAAAAGAGCATGGAAAGAAATATAGAGTAAAAAGATTAGAAAATGAATGATTTTTACATTATTTCATACACTCATCAATTCTTGATACACTATACATTGGCCAGTGTGATAGGCAAATAAAAATAAACCTTTAACATCTCAATAATCTGAATCATAACTGATAAGCAATCCCAAACACCATTGAAGACCATATTATTAGCGAAAAATGAGAACTAAGCAATATTGACATCGAAATCTTCATTCACCAATTCCAAGAATCAACCTGCATCGATAACCAAAAACCACCAAATCAGTCTGAAGGAAAATCACCAAAATAAACGATTAACTGAATTTAAGCCTAATTTCAATTACAGCAATGTAGTCAATCAAATAAACCCTTAAATAAACAGCACTACCCAATACCTAAGCGGAAAAAAAACTCGACTAACGACTCGGAAGGCAAACACCCTAAGCTCTGAACTTTTTTAGTTTTCAGAAGCAAGGCAATAATTTCATAAGAAAGCTAATCCAAAGACCTAAAACATCTTTATCAGGTAGTTACTGTTACATTGTTGCAATATTGGGAGCGTTTGGGACTGCTTATTAAGAGTAGTTATCTGCTTAAAATCAGCTTTAAAATGCTTGGAAGTTGTAAAGAGAAATCTTAACTTTTTGGGTTTTCAGAATCAAGCTGATTACCTCAGAGGAACGCCAAGTAACGGGTCCAAGAGCAGATTTAATTCACCCAATTAGCAAAGAACGGACCCCTTAAAAACTCTTTCCTCCATTCACTTTTAATATATCCATAAGTACTTAATTTTAAGCAGAAAGGTTATGAACAATGCCGGGTATACTAACGACTTCTGCCTTATGAAGAGTGTCTAACACCCAGCTCAAAGGGATCCAAACCTGCCATAGCTGCAAAGTCACCAAATCTGGAACAAATATATAATATGGGTTAAAGATATAATATGGAACAAACCTGCCATTTGTAAGATCACTGTGTTTTTTTAGCCAATAAGAAAAGAGATTAGGGGAGTATAGTATGAACAGTAATTATGGGGTAAAGATATAATATGGAACAAGCCTAACACTATTAACAGAACACTTAATTATGCATTTGAGTTTGAGGGTACTATATATGCTACTTGCATTTGAGTTTGAGGGTACTATATATGCTACTTGCATTTGAGTTTGAGGGTACTTGGTATGTGCAAAAACACATACCTTTTTCTTGACCAAATTAAGACCAAAACGACCAAAAACTAACCAAAATGCCAAAGATATTTGTGTTTTTGTGTTTGTTTATATGCAGGTGCGGATATCTCGAAAAAAGGACAAAATCAAGGAAAAAACGGCAAAAAACGAGCACGAGATTTGGAAAGAGATCAAAAGCCGAGGCCGGGGAAGATTTTATCAAGACTGGATCATATTTATGCTCACAAAGTCAAAGTCAACCCTAAAGTTTTAACAAAAGTCAAAAATGGCCCTTGGAGTAATTTACAGATTTGGTCCTTAAACTTTCTGAATTTACAAAACTAATCCCTGCATTTTATTAATCCTAAACCTAATAAAACTATAAACCCAATTCCATAAATCTAAACCCAAAATAAATACCAGGCCCAACACTAATAAACCGGATCCACTCCTCCTTTTACCACAACCCGTTTCCCATTTTTCACCCAATCCTAACCCGGTCAAACACCAGAGTCAAACAACCATAAAAAAATAAAAATGCGCCTTTTACCCCTCTTGTTACTGTTTATCTTCTTCACGATTACCCTGCCTCTCCAAAATTACCCGTACACTCTAATGCTTCTAGAAGCCCTGACAAGCTGACACATCCAAGGATTGCCAGAGTGGACAATAGGAGCTCTCTCATTGGTTAACACACTTCATCGGTTTGATCCTAGGGCTATTATTGAATGATGATTGATGGGAATTGATCAAGGGCCAGAAATTTAGATTCATGAAGCTTCTAATGAAACCCTAAGCTCCTCAGCTGAGCCTATATAAAGACCTCACCTCCTCACAATTTGGGCTGTTAGATAATTTAGGGTCGTTATTATGTTAAAATGTTTTCTAGTATAATTTAGCTTTCAATTTAAGTTTGTAATCCTTTAATTAGTTGTACTCAAGCTTTTATATTAATACAATTGCAGTTTACTTTTAATTTGTGCTTTAATTTTATTTTAAGCTTTCATTTAAATGTTCATTTATGATTAAATAAACTAGTATAAGCTCATTTACATTTGTTTCAGCCTTCTATAAGTTTTTAAAAACTTTTTATTTTTACTTGTTCTGTTTTATAAACAAAAATAAAAAAAATAAGAAAATCCTTTGAAAAATAAAAAAAAAAAAAATATTGAAAAATAGGTTTCATAAGCTTCAACAAGCTTGATTTCAGTTTGCATAAGCTCATTTTAGCTTTTTATAGCTTTGTGAGGTTATTTAGGGATTTATATAGAATTTAGCTCAAATTTTAGAAAAAGTCAACCTGGAGCAAATAAGCTGTTTGGAAGAATAAGCTGTTCTGAAAAAGCTTATGGGTTATTTTTGGCTTGTTTAAACAAGCCTGGGTTGATTAGATCTTTGGTTCATTCCTGTTTTCAGCAAAGGTCCTTTGTAAGTTTCATTTGAATCCAATTTTAGTCAAATCTGCTTATTTTTGGCTTGTTTAAACAAGCCCGGGTTGATTAGATCTTTGGTTCATTCCTGTTTTCAGCAAAGGTCCTTTGTAAGTTTCATTTGAATCCAATTTTAGTCAAATCTGCTTATTGCTTATTATTCTGCTTATTTGCTTACTTCTTTGCTTATACGTGCTTAGCTGTACTTCTATTTGCTTTTTCTCTCTTAAGTTATAGCCTAGTTCTCATTAGATCAAGTTTTTGCTTAAAAAAGCTAAAAATAGTCAAAACAGTCAAATAGGAGTAAGCTTATTCTAGTGCTTATTGCTGTCTGAAAGTTGCTCATTAGGTGTTAAGTAAGATAGATAATCAATAGTGAAGCATTCTCATAGCTTAAATTGGTAGTTTCTAGTGTAAAATATCAAAATCAGTCCAGTTAGGAGTGTTTGGGTTAAACCCCAAAATGGGTCAAACTGGGGGATTCACTGTTCATTTGCAGATGGGTTAGCTTTGATTAGCTTAGATTAAGTAATTGTAGCTGATTAGATAGTGTTTTGAGCTGAATTGTAGGTTTCTAATGTATTGAGTGGAGTTATATAGGTTTTAGAACTGTTCTTGATCTATTGAGCTTATAACAGCTTATAGCTGAATTAGCCTTTGCATTTGGTGTATTTAAGTTCATTTGAGTTCATTAAGCAGAGTTACAAAGGCTGAAATAATTTCAATTGAGTTTGATATAGCTTTGGTTCAAAGCAGTCCCTATTTTGCCTCAGATTGCCCATTTTCTAATCAGTCCTGATCTCAATTTCAAGGCCCTTTTTCTAGTGTTTAATTGTGTAATTAAGTGCTTTATTTTGTCATTATAGATAGTTAGAAGTATGAACTTTATGTGCCTTAAGTTTTGGAGTTTGAGCTTATTGTTTCATTGCTTTTCTATAAGCTTAAAACCACCTCAGTTAGCCATATAAGGCCTGCACATCAGACCCCTTATAGCAGGCCTGCATCAGTTTTTGAAGCTTTTGCTTATTGAGATTTAATTTGTGCTTTTCTGCTATTGTTCATAGATTAATATGATTTAGTTTTGCTTTTTAGAATAAATATTGCTTAGTTTAGCTTATACTTGTTACTGTTAGCTTATGTTAGCTTAATCCCTTGTGCACATTTGCTTTTGCATAATCCTTTCCCTCTTTAGCCCACTGATCAGATAAGCTCAGCTTATTCTAAGCTTATTATAAAGTTTCAAAAAAATTTCCTTTTACAAAAAGTTCTTATAATTAAGCTCTTATTCAGTTTCAAAAAGAAAAAAATAGAAAGGGGAGTATGGGAAGTCTGAGGTGAGTGGGACTCAAACCTCAGACCTTAACCACACCTCAACCCTTAAACACACACCACACTACCACCAGCACCCTTGGGATTTTTTTGTTAGACCTTGCACAATCAATTCTTTTAAGCCCTCTTTTCCCATTAAGCCTATCAGCCCACTTTGGCTTATTTCCAGTTTATCTGGATAAGCTGGCTGTTTACTTTTAATTTTCCTAGATTCAGAAGCAAATTTAGGACTTTCCTTAAAATTTTAGGATTTTTCTCAGTAGTTTAAGTATTTTTAATAATTTAATTTCTTTTATTTTGTTTTTAATTCATATTAATTAAAATAAAAATCAAAAAAATATAATTCTTTTTTATAAAATTTTCTTTTTCTAATTAGAACTTAGGAAAATTAATTTGGTCTTCCTAGGATTAATATTTCACTATTTTGACGTTTAGGTTCGGATTTTCCGGCTTAAACACGTAATTAGGATATCTTTTACATTTTTATGATATGTTTGCCTTAGTTTAGGATTTTCCTTGCATTATTAATCGTTTTTAGTTTAATTCCTTTAGTTTATAAATCAAATCACCCACTTTTATTCACCATTCACAACACAAATCACGATCCCGAAATCACTTATTCCATTCAATCTTCATCGGGACAACGAACTCGGGTTTTCACATTATTTCCCCTTTTGTGAATTCCTTTTGGAACTTAATTTGACAAATCAATTTTTGGCGCCGCTGCCGGGGAAGGCTGAAGTGAGTTCGTGATTTCCGTTTATCGATTCGTGTTTTGAAGACCCTTCCTCGTGGAGTTATCGTTTTCATTTGTAAATATTTTTCTTATTATAAAATCCCAAAAAGATTTTCTTCTCCAAATTTTTTCCTTTTTCTTTTGTGATTTTCAATGATTCTAAATTTAAAAATCCAAAAAATATTCTTCGTATCCTCTTATATGTTTAATTCTTATCTCATTACCCTCTCATACCGTTTCATTCTTACCTTCTTATCCTTTTAACCGTTTAATTCTTATCTTCTTATCCCTCATATTGTTTAATTCTCCACCATGTTCGATTCTTTCCCATCTCATCCCCATGATCCAAGGACCATGGAGGATTTCTATCATCCGACACTCATCGGTAGAGGAGGACCGATCGCTCCAACAAACGATTTTGTTTTGAAAGATCATATGATTGAGTTTATTCAAAAAATCTGCCAATTCCATGGATTTGAACATGAAGATGCTAATCATCATTTAGACAAATTTCTATCCATCACTTAATTCTTCAAGCAGAATGGAGTCTCTCACGACAGCATCCGTTTGAATCTCTTTCCCTTCTTGTTAACCCACGAAGCTGAATCTTGGTTTTACACTCTTAAAACCCATTCAATTCATACTTGGGAAGAGATGTGCCTCAAGTTTCTTTCAAAATACTTTCCATACTCAAAAACGATGCAGTTTAGAAGAGACATTCTAAATTTCCGACAACTGCACAAGGAATCAGTATTTGAAGCTTGGGAGAGATTCAAATATTTGCTGCAGAGATGCCCGGATCATAGAATTTTACTTCTTGATCAAATCCTCACCTTTTATCATGGCATAAATATGATTGATCGAGACAAAATCATGTTGGCTACCGGAGGCAATCTCATGCGGAAGACTCCTCAAGAAACTTATGATTTGATCGAGAATATGACACAACATCACTATCAGTGGGATACTGGAGCCCTTTATGACTCTACCACTGTTTTGAGTGATCATTATTTCGATTATATTCCCGCTGAGATTGCACAAATTGGGGTCCTTGGCAATCACAAAAGTTATACAAATCATCATTGCCAGCAAGGACCAGGTCATCCTAACACTATTCAGTTTACATACTCTGATGATAGTGATGAGGATGAACCTTTTGAAGAAGATATTGTTCAGAAATCAATTCAATCTCAGAGTGGCAATCCCGCTCCATCTTCTGAACCTATCACTACCGACACTTCCCCTTCTCTCATGCCGTTTGAGGGAAGTGATATCTCTATGGAAGAGCTCGAGGTTTTCTTTATTGATGCTCCAATTTCACCGGAAATTGTTGATGCCGATTGTGATTCGGGGGGAGATGCTCCGTTATTAGAAAAAATGATATTTGATGAACCGTTATTTTCCCTCCCCCCCCCCGAAGGAAGTTCTTGAAGAAGTTAATGTCGAGGAAAAGCTGTCAGATCCTTTGGAGCTCGAGCTCACGGATGCTTTTCCCGAATATGAGAGTTTTCTCTTTGATGCCGAAGAAGAGAGTAGTGGCAGTCCCACTTCTCATCCCAATTATCTTCTTCTGGCTTATGCAGCTTTTTGCTTTGATATTGATCATTCGGAAGAGACGAGTAGTGGCAGTACCACTTCTCATGCTTATATCTCTCTTCCCGAGTATGACTCATTTCTTTTTGATATGAATGATCTTTATCATGAGGAGTTCTCCGGTGAACTCTCTTTTTTATATCTCCTCCGGAATACGATCATTTCTATTTTGATCTTGAGGACGATACTAGTCTGGGGGGAGGTGTACTTTCTCATGAGTATTTACTTATTGAAGATTTCATCCCAACCCTCCCTCCCAAGACTTTTGTTGAGAGCTTTAATGACAAAATTGCTTCTGATGATGAAGATTTGATCTTAATTGTTATAAAAATCTTTCTTCCTTTCATCACATATAATGTGATTTCTCCTCTTCTTCACTCCATCGGGAGTGAGGATACCATCTTTGACCCCGGTATCACCATTTATGGTTACTCTTTCTTAATACCGTGGGTGTCTCATCGGTGTGGAACTTTCATTTGTTTCAATGTTTATCCAAACCTCTTGAACGAAAGTCCGATTGAGATTATCTTTTCCACATGCTCCCCCAAGGACAATTAAATTCGGGGCGAGTCAAGCTATACGACTCGATAAAAAACAAGCGCTTTGTGGAAGGCACCCCATGCTTATCCTTCTATCTTCCTTCTATTTTCTTCTAATAAGTGACGTGAGGAGGGCTACCTCTTCCATTTCTTGTGTTTCGTGGTTTTTTGTGATGTGTCCAGGATTTGCCCGAATAATGAAGACTCTCGTGCTCGTGGTTTGCTTCTCTCCACTCGAGTTTCATCATTCGTTGCTCATCCGATATCCTAAATCTTATCGTTTAACATTTATCTTTTGGCATAATTAATAAACGGCCTTAGATTTATGTAGGAGAACCCTTACCTTTAAGACATTGAGGACAATGTCTCGTTTTAGTCTGGGGGGTCATCTTTCGATTTGATTTTTGCCTTGCATTTTTTGCCGTTTACTCTCGCAACTCCGTTTTTCCACTAAAAAGTCCAAAAAATGAGAAAATTTTTGCAAAAATATAATAAATTTTGACATTTTGTTGACTTTCCGCTGGTGAGAGTAGGAATAAAATTCTGACTTGATCGGGCGTGTTGAGCCCTAGCTTGTCCCCTTAACCTTTCTTGGCTAAGCATTCGCGGATCTTATTATTTAAGATTTTAAATTTGCGAAGAACGAGAAATGATAGAGTTTATTTAGAAGTTAGATGCTAAGCGTGGAGTAGTTGGTTCTCTTTAGAGCTCATCGAAGTTACTTGTGGCATTTTGCTCCCACAAAATTGTTTCACCATATATAACTGTAAGAATAATTAAAGATGTTAGGTTTTTCCGATGATTAGTTCTTGGTCTTCTTAAAAGAATCCTTGCTTTAAAAATTGGGTACACATCAAGGTTACTTAATAAATACATTTAATAATAATAAGTTAAGTGCTCTAAGCTACGGATTCGAGATCGGGCCTTGGATCCTTATTTCCGGAAGGTGTTTAGGTCTTGGCTACCCTCTTGCACCGACCCTTGGACCTCTAGTTCAGGAATGTGTGAGGTCTTGGTCTAACCACCTTGGATCCTCATTTCAGGAATGTCTAGAGTCTTGGAACACTCCGTTGTAACGGCCCTTGGATCCTTTATTCCGGAAGGTGTAAGGTCTTGGAACTAAACCGTGAAGCTCCGTCGTTCAGGGTACGCAAGTGAAAAGTTAGTAAAAAAAATGATGAAAAGTGAAAGAAAAAAAAAGTGAAGAATGAAAAAGAGAAAAATGTAAAAGTCAAAAATATAAATAAAAAAAACCTTGATGTGGACCTCATTTTTATTTGCAACGGTTCTCGAGAGAAGATTGAAAACTACTTAGCGTCTTAATTTAGTATCTTTATCGGACTAAAAACCTATCGAAACGAGAAAATATTAAGCAATTCATTTATCACAAAAAATAAAATAAATAGAGGCAAATTAGGAAAATGAAAACAAGAGGTACTTACACAAGTAACTTCCATGGGTAGTGTTGGCATCTAACTTGTAAATAGATAATGATTTCGTTTTTAAGCTTAGTTTGGGGACTCGTGAAAAATCAGGGACGACGAATTTTATCCGTATGGTCACTTCTTTATGAGTCGTGTTTCCTACTCCGTGATCCTAAAAGTTATCGTGAGATAATGAAAGTCAACAAACCGTCATATGAAAAATGAAAAATATAAAAATAGAATAAAAGGAAAAATGGGGAGTTTTTAGAACTTAAGATTTCTTGATCTCTTTTAAAAATTTTGCTACTTTTCAAAGTTAGTAAAAAGAGATTGGAAAATTTTGGTTTCAAAAACGTGTTTTTATAACATTGCGTGAGGACACAGCAATATCTTAGTCTGGGGGATTTTGGTATGTGCTTATTCACATACCTTTTTCTTGACCAAATTAAGACCAAAACGACCAAAAACTAACCAAAATGCCAAAGATATTTGTGTTTTTGTGTTTGTTTATATGCAGGTGCGGATATCTCGAAAAAAGGACAAAATCAAGGAAAAACGGCAAAAAACGAGCACGAGATTTGGAAAGAGATCAAAAGCCGAGGCCGGGGAAGATTTTATCAAGACTGGATCATATTTATGCTCACAAAGTCAAAGTCAACCCTAAAGTTTTAACAAAAGTCAAAAATGGCCCTTGGAGTAATTTACAGATTTGGTCCTTAAACTTTCTGAATTTACAAAACTAATCCCTACACTTTATTAATCCTAAACCTAATAAAACTATAAACCCAATTCCATAAATCTAAACCCAAAATAAATACCAGGCCCAACACTAATAAACCGGATCCACTCCTCCTTTTACCACAACCCGTTTCCCATTTTTCACCCAATCCTAACCCGGTCAAACACCAGAGTCAAACAACCATAAAAAAATAAAAATGCGCCTTTTACCCCTCTTGTTACTGTTTATCTTCTTCACGATTACCCTGCCTCTCCAAAATTACCCGTACACTCTAATGCTTCTAGAAGCCCTGACAAGCTGACACATCCAAGGATTGCCAGAGTGGACAATAGGAGCTCTCTCATTAGTTAACACACTTCATCGGTTTGATCCTAGGGCTATTAGTGAATGATGATTGATGGGAATTGATCAAGGGCCAGAAATTTAGATTCATGAAGCTTCTAATGAAACCCTAAGCTCCTCAGCTGAGCCTATATAAAGACCTCACCTCCTCACAATTTGGGCTGTTAGATAATTTAGGGTCGTTATTATATTAAAATGTTTTCTAGTATAATTTAGCTTTCAATTTAAGTTTGTAATCCTTTAATTAGTTGTACTCAAGCTTTTATATTAATACAATTGCAGTTTACTTTTAATCTGTGCTTTAATTTTATTTTAAGCTTTCATTTAAATGTTCATTTATGATTAAATAAACTAGTATAAGCTCATTTACATTTGTTTCAGCCTTCTATAAGTTTTTAAAAACTTTTTATTTTTACTTGTTCTGTTTTATAAACAAAAATAAAAAAAATAAGAAAATCCTTTGAAAAATAAAAAAAATATTGAAAAATAGGTTTCATAAGCTTCAACAAGCTTGATTTCAGTTTGCATAAGCTCATTTTAGCTTTTTATAGCTTTTGTGAGGTTATTTAGGGATTTATATAGAATTTAGCTCAAATTTTAGAAAAAGTCAACCTGGAGCAAATAAGTTGTTTGGAAGAATAAGCTGTTCTGAAAAAGCTTATGGGTTATTTTTGGCTTGTTTAAACAAGCCTGGGTTGATTAGATCTTTGGTTCATTCCTGTTTTCAGCAAAGGTCCTTTGTAAGTTTCATTTGAATCCAATTTTAGTCAAATCTGCTTATTGCTTATTATTCTGCTTATTTGCTTACTTCTTTGCTTATACGTGCTTAGCTGTAGTTCTATTTGCTTTTTCTCTCTTAAGTTATAGCCTAGTTCTCATTAGATCCAGTTATTGCTTAAAAAAGCTAAAAATAGTCAAAACAGTCAAATAGGAGTAAGCTTATTCTAGTGCTTATTGCTGTCTGAAAGTTGCTCATTAGGTGTTAAGTAAGATAGATAATCAATAGTGAAGCATTCTCATAGCTTAAATTGGTAGTTTCTAGTGTAAAATATCAAAATCAGTCCAGTTAGGAGTGTTTGGGTTAAACCCCAAAATGGGTCAAACTGGGGGATTCACTGTTCATTTGCAGATGGGTTAGCCTTGATTAGCTTAGATTAAGTAATTGTAGCTGATTAGATAGTGTTTTGAGCTGAATTGTAGGTTTCTAATGTATTGAGTGGAGTTATATAGGTTTTAGAACTGTTCTTGATCTATTGAGCGTATAACAGCTTATAGTTGAATTAGCCTTTGCATTTGGTGTATTTAAGTTCATTTGAGTTCATTAAGCAGAGTTACAAAGGTTGGAATAATTTCAATTGAGTTTGCTATAGCTTTGGTTCAAAGCAGTCCCTATTTTGCCTCAGATTGCCCATTTTCTAATCAGTCTTGATCTCAATTTCAAGGCCCTTTTTTCTAGTGTTTAATTGTGTAATTAAGTGCTTTATTTTGTCATTATAGATAGTTAGAAGTATGAACTTTATGTGCCTTAAGTTTTGGAGTTTGAGCTTATTGTTTCATAGCTTTTCTATAAGCTTAAAACCACCTCAGTTAGCCATATAAGGCCTGCACATCAGACCCCTTATAGTAGGCCTGCATCAGTTTTTGAAGCTTTTGCTTATTGAGATTTAATTTGTGCTTTTCTGCTATTGTTCATAGATTAATCAGATTTAGTTTTGCTTTTTAGAATAAATATTGCTTAGTTTAGCTTATGCTTGTTACTGTTAGCTTATGTTAGCTTAATCCCTTGTGCACATTTGCTTTTGCATAATCCTTTCCCTCTTTAGCCCACTGATCAGATAAGCTCAGCTTATTCTGAGATTATTATAAAGTTTCAAAAAAATTTCCTTTTACAAAAAGTTCTTATAATTAAGCTCTTATTCAGTTTCAAAAAGAAAAAAATAAAAAGGGGAGTATGGGAAGTCTGAGGTGAGTGGGACTCGAACCTCAGACCTCAACCGCACCTCAACCCTTAAACACACACCACACTACCACCAGCACCATTGGGATTTTTCTGTTAGACCTTGCACAATCAATTCTTTTAAGCCCTTTTTTCCCATTAAGCCTATCAGCCCACTTTGGCTTATTTCCAGCTTATCTGGATAAGCTGGCTGTTTACTTTTAATTTTCCTAGATTCAGAAGCAAATTTAGGACTTTCCTTAAAATTTTAGGATTTTTCTCAGTAGTTTAAGTACTTTTAATAATTTAATTTCTTTTATTTTGTTTTTAATTCATATTAATTAAAATAAAAATCAAAAAAATATAATTCTTTTTTATAAAATTTTCTTTTTCTAATTAGAACTTAGGAAAATTAATTTGGTCTTCCTAGGATTAATATTTCACTATTTTGACGTTTAGGTTCGGATTTTCCGGCTTAAACACGTAATTAGGATATCTTTTACATTTTTATGATATGTTTGCCTTAGTTTAGGATTTTCCTTGCATTATTAATCGTTTTTAGTTTAATTCCTTTAGTTTATATATCAAATCACTCACTTTTATTCACCATTCACAACACAAATCACGATCCCGAAATCACTTATTCCATTCAATCTTCATCGGGACAACGAACTCGGGGTTTTCACATTATTTCCCCTTTTGTGAATTCCTTTTGGAACTTAATTTGACAAATCAATTTTTGGCGCCGCTGCCGGGGAAGGCTGAAGTGAGTTCGTGATTTCCGTTTATCGATTCGTGTTTTGAAGACCCTTCCTCGTGGAGTTATCGTTTTCATTTGTAAATATTTTTCTTATTATAAAATCCCAAAAAGATTTTCTTCTCCAAATTTTTTCCTTTTTCTTTTGTGATTTTCAATGATTCTAAATTTAAAAATCCAAAAAATATTCTTCGTATCCTCTTATATGTTTAATTCTTATCTCATTACCCTCTCATATCGTTTAATTCTTACATTCTTATCCTCTTAACCGTTTAATTCTTATCTTCTTATCCCTCATATTGTTTAATTCTCCACCATGTTCGATTCTTTCCCATCTCATCCCCATGATCCAAGGACCATGGAGGATTTCTATCATCCGACGCTCATCGGTAGAGGAGGACCGATCGCTCCAACAAACGATTTTGTTTTGAAAGATCATATGATTGAGTTTATTCAACAAATCTGCCAATTCCATGGATTTGAACATGAAGATGCTAATCATCATTTAGACAAATTTCTATCCATCACTTAATTCTTCAAGCAGAATGGAGTCTCTCACAACAGCATCCGTTTGAATCTCTTTCCCTTCTTGTTAACCCACGAAGCTGAATCTTGGTTTTACACTCTTAAAACCCATTCAATTCATACTTGGGAAGAGATGTGCCTCAAGTTTCTTTCAAAATACTTTCCATACTCAAAAACGATGCAGTTTAGAAGAGACATTCTAAATTTCCGACAACTGCACAAGGAATCAGTATTTGAAGCTTGGGAGAGATTCAAATATTTGCTGCAGAGATGTCCGGATCATAGAATTTTACTTCTTAATCAAATCCTCACCTTTTATCATGGCATAAATATGATTGATCGAGACAAAATCATGTTGGCTGCCGGAGGCAATCTCATGCGGAAGACTCCTCAAGAAGCTTATGATTTGATCGAGAATATGACACAACATCACAATTAGTGGGATACTGGAGCCCTTTATGACTCTACCACTGTTTTGAGTGATCATTATTCCGATTATATTCCCGCTGAGATTGCACAAATTGGGGTCCTTGGCAATCACAAAAGTTATACAAATCAACATTGCCAGCAAGGACCAGGTCATCCTAACACTATTCAGTTTACATACTCTGATGATAGTGATGAGGATGAACCTTTTGAAGAAGATATTGTTCAGAAATCAATTCAATCTCAGAGTGGCAATCCCACTCCATCTTCTGAACCTATCACTACCGACTCTTCCCCTTCTCTCATGCCGTTTGAGGGAAGTGATATCTCTATGGAAGAGCTCGAGGTTTTCTTTATTGATGCTCTAATCTGTAAGATTTCTCGCTTGCATAATTACGTGTTCTGTTATGGACCTGTATATGGACCTAACACTATTAACGGAACCTTCTATATGGTACTTGAGTTTGAGGGTACTATACGAAAAGCTACTTAGCCGCTGAACTTCGTAATACATTCCCCAACATATTTTATGGATGACATAGTAACAAAGCCGAAACCCCTACTTCTTCCGCTAATTTTGTGATAGATAATATGCAATAGACATCTGGTTCAGTACAAATTCTAATCGAAAAAATCAAAATAAGCGCTCAGACAGCGCTAATAAGCAATTCCTGAAATTGTAACCGACCTGAATGACCCAGTGAGCACATCCGAAAGATCTCGCAACTCCAATTGCAAATTTATAATGGGCAGCCGGTAATTCGATCACCTACAGTTGCAAAACACCCCCTTAAACTTTTTTCTTCCTACTATAAAGATTTAAGTAACATTAATATGAGAATAAGGTATTAACTCATAAATCAAAATCTTTGTTACCCACATCATACTTAGCCTATGAAGCACCGCATTTGTTTCCAAATGGATGCAAAATGGCCACATAACTTTGCTTACGTTAGAATGGTGTATGCGGGTAAATGAACATAGCAGCATACAACCTGCAATAAAGATGGAAAAAGAAAGCATGTAACTGACTGCCTGGTAGAATAACAGTGAAACCAATTTATAGAGGTAACGACTTGATGTTCGTTATATCATCTAAACACTCTTCCAAACTGCTTATGTGGTATATTTCACAGTTGATAAATGTATTAAACATTAAAAAAAAAAAGCATTTCAATTTAAAATAAGCAACCCCAAACACCCTTTTTGTCTATCTTATTTAAATGTGTACTAATATGCAGATTAACAACCCTAATAAGCAACCCTAAACACCCTCTTTATAATCAGCTGGGAGTGACTGAAAATTAACAGATATGGGAATATCAGCAAAAGTGTCATCTGTCGGGACAAACAACGTTATATCTGCCCCTCCCTCATCACCCTCAAACTCAGACACAACACCTGATGCTGCCAACATAGATGCATAAATATTTAACCCTAAAGGCGGCCTAGTTTCCGAAAGTAATAGATTGAAACCATATGGTACTATTAAACTATGAACTGTATATATACTAACATTGTACGGAAGTACAATAATGAGTGATGTCACAGTTGCATTATTTGGCTGCTGGGAATATTCAGCCGGTGACTTAATAACAGTGATGTTCGTTACATCATGTAAACACTCTTCCTAACTGCTTATGTGGTTTATTTAACAGTTGATAAATGTATTAAACATTTAAAAAAAGCAGTTCAATTTAAAATAATCAACCCCAAACACCCCTTTTGTCTATCTAATTTAAATGAAAATTTTAAATGTATTTGATTTATAGCTAGTAGATCATACATATATGTGTTTTTTTTTTCTCTTTAATTTCGAAACCAACTACTCATTACAGAAAATTGGGAAATTTATATGATGGAGACGCAGTTTCTTAAGCTACATATGCATAGATGAATTTGTAGACTCTTAATGTATAGTTTTATACATACGGATACAAAAATATACCTCTTCTCTTCTCCTCAGGTCAGCTTCCTTAGGTTGTACCTCTTTCTCTTTCTTCTTCAGATCCTGTAACAAATTTTTAGAGACAGTACTGTTTGTCAGAAAAGTTGATGAAAAGCATAGACCCGTAAGATGTTGTAGAATTCAGCTAGTTCCTGAGGAAGAGGTGAAAGTTTAGAGTCTGGAGGTGAAGGTACATTCTGAAGAAAAAAATAACCCATCAAATTATTTCGACATTATAAGTAACACGATGGAGACGTAGAAGCATGTAATACCTCAAGCAGCTGCCTCCTCTTTCCGTTTTACTATCTGGACATCATCAATGAAAGAATTATAAAACTGAAAATTTTCTTAACCAACATATGCATAGATGAATTTATTACATATTTGCGAAATCAAAAAAGAAAGAGAAAACTTTGTGGACCACCCAACCCAAGTGGCGTGTTTTGCACCGATGTGCTTGTTTTGCTAGCCGTCCTCAAAAAGTTTTAAACAAAGCCTTATTTCGATAGATTAAGATAAAACAATAGATGGAATAGAGGCATACCTAGCTGATTGTTTGTCATAACCATGAGGATCAAAAACTTCTTCACTGAAGCAAGATCCGATCTGATCAATGCCATGATAAATTACAACATGTAACAGCAAATTCGGGTTGCAATATTCTTTCACATAGCATCCTTCTAAATTAAAGCTTGTGCCAGTTTTGTTATCCAGCATAAGATTGATTTGTCTTATCCTGCACCAAAAGACACAATATGTTACACAGGGAAAATTTGGAGTTGAAAGTTACATCTAATATGTAAGTTGTTGGTATGTTAAATTAAACTGAAAGTATATGTTGCACATCAAAAGAAAGTAACAGTAGTTTAGCGAAAAGTAACAGTAGTTTACCATATATACTGTTACTTTTCGCTAAACAAAATTCAATCGCTAAACAAAAGAAAGCTTCAGTAATTAACTATTAAATTTTATGTCCATATAGCATTATTCTTTACGGTAATAGCCATTTGATTTGAACACTTCTGACTGCTTCCCAAAGCTCTTGCATTGAGTCTTTTCATCCGAAGGCTTCACATCTATCATAATTGAAGGCGTGTAGTCATTTGAGCAACATAGGTGTGACTTCATGTAGTTTTTTTATTTAGGAAGTGTTTTAACTTGTATTATACACTTGATTATTAGACAATCATGATTTTTAATTGCTCAAATCAGTTTCTACTGTTTTCCCTACTTGTTTCTATTGTATAGAGTAATCACTTATATAGATTTACAGCGATAACATGAAACTGACCTTACATTATTTTCTTTTCTTATTCCAGATGACTTCGCTGCACGTTCTTTAGAAGCTTACGTTTCCTCCTCAGTCTCCTCACCTAAGAGATTCACATTGCTGTCATAATCTTCATCCATTGCAGCCTGAATTAGAACGAAAAGTTGTCGCTAAATATGATAACAATACTTAAGTTTGTTATAATGAGAGTGTTGTAGTTCCTTATAAATGATGGTATTAAATTGAATCAGCTTAATCAAGACTCGTATAACGGAGGGAAACAGTTATGTGATAATTCAAATTTAGAGAAAAATAATTTCCTATGCACAATGAACATATTTCTAGTTGGCAAATCATACAACCTATTCCACATACAACTAATTAAACCATAATCAAACTCTTGCATCATAATATTATCGACCTTTACAATTTCCTTAATCCAAAAGAGACTTCTAAATATCACATTGTGAAGGGTGTTTGTAAGCTTATTTTTGGGCTTATGTGTTTTCGGCTTATGTTTCATAAGCTCATTTAACTGGTTTATTTTGAAACTTATGTAGGTTATAAGCGGTTATTTATAAGAAGATGATGAACAAATAACTAAGTTAACCACCAACTTAAAAAAGTAAAAAAAACATTTTCCTAATCAACCGCGATAGGAACTACCTTAGTGCATCCTCTAAAGAGTCACTTCACTGTCAATGAGTCGCAAAACAATATTTCCGCCAAATTTGAATGTAATATCTGTCTAAAGTCGGTCCAAGATCTGGTGGTAAAACTTTGTGGTCATAACCAATTTTAAAAATAACCAAATCATAAAAGCACAAACATTAGCATAAAAACATATTGGCACGAAAAAAATAAAGTGAATGAACAAAGTCGAGAACAAACCTGATAGCATTCACAGTACTTTTTGCTGCACATTGATTTCTTACAGTTGCAACCTTTTCTGTGTTTTAACTCAATCGCTATTTGCTGATTTTCACCCTCCTGTTAACAACCAACCATTATGGTTAACAATCTATCAGCTAAGTAGCAAGTGAAGTCAATCTTAAAGGTCTTATATTACTACATTGTGGTTGGTTGTAGTCTGTTTCTGGGAACAAATCTTGGAGGAAAATGCATGCGGATCGTGCAATTCTATGTCTTCACGTGCTATCTCAACGCTATCTTCATAATCAAGACTACTGAAACATTTTTCACAGGAACACAATTCAGCCGCGCAATAATATCCATCTTTAAAGCAATCACAATAACTGCAGGGAAAAAGTTCTGAAATCAATTACAATACTGAATTTTTAGTACAAAATTAGTACTAATTATTGTGTTTTCAAGTAAAAAACAACCAAACACCCCGAATACTATATTAACTTACAGTTTCAAGCAGTTTGACT
This sequence comes from Artemisia tridentata subsp. tridentata, assembly GCA_021014915.2. Classification (NCBI taxonomy): domain Eukaryota; kingdom Viridiplantae; phylum Streptophyta; class Magnoliopsida; order Asterales; family Asteraceae; genus Artemisia; species Artemisia tridentata. The sequence goes on from CP139506.1 coordinate 365,879,893, forward strand.
TCTTACATCCGCATCGCTTTTGACCACTATTCATTCTGGAAAAAAAATGTATTGAAAAGAATGAATAACCAAAGTAAACAATAAAAATTAAAAGATATGAATACTTGTACCTGCTTGTGATTCTGACTTTTTTTATTTGATGCGAAGCTACTTATCATCGGCCACATATTTCGGCGTTCAACGGTTCAGTTGATTCACGGGTTTTTAGATCTGTGTTGTTGCGGGTACGCTTAGGGGAAGATGATAAGAGAGGGGAAGATGTGTGTGGAAGCTTCAAGAGAGGGCGGGGTTTTTTCTTATGCAGATTGTAAGATCACTGTGTTTTTTTAGCCAATAAGAAAAGAGATTAAGGGAGTATAGTATGAACAGTAATTAGTGTACAATCCTTTGAAGCAGTTTACTGTGCGAACCACTGTAAAAACACTGTTTCGAACAATATTTTGAAGCACACCAACTGCTGGGTTTTAGTATATATAGTAATTTCATAAATGGTCCCTATGGTCTGTTGGGTTTTACGGGTTTAGTCCCTAAACATTTTTTTTAACGGATCCAGTCCCTGTGGTTGCGACCCATAGCGGTTTCGGTCCCTAAGACTAACTGTCGTTAGTTTTTTCCGTTACTCTTTTATACTAACATTTGCACCGTTAGTCCTTTAACGATCGTTTGCAAAAAACATTTGCACCGTTAGTCCTTTATAGTAACAATCGTTTATACTTAACAAAAAATTTGGTTTTTTTTTTTTTTTTTTTTTTTTTTTTTTTTTTTCTTAAAAAAAAAAAAAAAAAAAAAAAAAAAAAAAAAAAAAAAAAATTGGTTTTCTTATAATTTTTTTTCTCTAAATATCTTTAAAATTTATACACGTTTTCATACACACATTTTTATACACATATTTTTTATACACACGTTTTTATATATATGTTTTTATACATGTTTTATACACAACTTTTTTTTACATGTTTTTTTACACACTTTTTTATACACGTTTTTATACACATTTATACACATATTTTTATACACATGTTTTTTATACACATGTTTTTATGCACATGCTTTTATACACACGTTTTTATACACACATTTATATGCACATTTATACACACATTTTTGTGCACAAATTTATACACACATGTATACATATTTTTTTATACACGTTTTTATACACACATTTTTATCCTCGTGTATAAAAACGTGTATAAAAATATGTGTATAAATGTGTGTATAAAAACGTGTATAAAAATGTGTGTATAAATATGCGTATAAAAATATGTGTATAAAAACGTGTATAAAAATATGTGTATAAAAATGTAAGTATAAAAACGTGTATAAAAAAGTGTGTAAAAAAACATGTAAAAAAACGTGTATAAAAACATATATATATAAATGTGTGTATAAAAATATGTGTATGAAAACGTGCATAAAAATGTGTATAAAAACATGTATAAATTTTAAAGATATTTAGAAAAAAAAAATTATAAGAAAACAATTTTTTTTTTTTTTTTTTTTTTTTTTTTTTTTTTTTTTTTTTTTTAGAAGAAAAAAAATAATTTTTTTGTTAAGTATAAACGGTCGTTACTATAAAGGACTAACGGTGCAAATGTTTGTTGCAAACGGTCGTTAAAGGACTAACGGTGCAAATGTTAGTATAAAGGACTAACGGAAAGAACTAACGACAGTTAGTCTCAGGGACCAAAACCGTTATGGGTCGCAACCACAGGGACTGAATCCGTTAGAAAAAAAGTTTATGGACTAAACTCGTAAAACCTGACAGACCACAGAGACCATTTATGAAATTGACTCATATATTTATATATACATTACATTTACCGTGTACTGTTCACATAAAACTTTGTTGCTACAATGTTCATCTATAGTGATTATGTGAGTGTATGTACAGTAAACAAACCACAGCCACAACAAAACACACACACAAAACACAAAACACAAACACAACACATACCCAGCTTCCCAGCAAATCGATAAAGAGGAAAAAAAAAACTGAGGATGATGAATCATCTATCATCTACCAATGATTGGCTGAAGAAGAAAGGTAGCCCCCATCTCATTTATTATTATTATTTTTTTAATTTCGAATAAATTGAAATCTGGATATTAAAATTGGGGTTTAATTAAATTGGAATTTGTGGTGGTTTAATTGTGTTTAATTTTATGGTTTTTATTATTATTATTATTATTTTTCAGATTAGAGTTCCGTTAATTTGGGGGTTTCGTTGATTTCGTTTGCAGGATGGTTTGCTAATGATGGTTTTTTTTTTTTTTTTTTTTTTTTTTTTTTTTTTTTTTTTTTTTTTTTTTTTTTTTTGTGCAAATGTGAAATTATATTACTTCCAAACATATACATCAAGAGGATAACAATAAACTGATCTTGGGCATTTCCCAAATCAGATACAAAACACAAATACAAACATAGCCTATACAACATATCTCTGAAATAACTAGAGCATTATCTGATGGCATCTCAGACAAGCAATCATACCAGAGAACCTCATAGCACAACAGTCTCTTGCTTTTTGGTATCCATCCTTAAACTGAATTCACCTTTATTATCCACCTACCATCTAGCTACATTTCTATTACTCCATTCTACCAAGCCACTCAACCTGCCATCACAGTGGACAAAGTAGAAATGGAGAATGGCATCACTAGGCACCTATAACCCATCCAGAGGGGGGGGCTCTGCCAAAGCAACTTACATTTCCCTCTCAAAGAAATGCTTCAGTTGCTTGGGAATACTCACCCTCCATGATGACCAACCGTTACCTCCTTGGTGGTGTATTGGATGGACACAAAAATGATCATCTTTCACTCCTCTCTATTCGATCCATCATACACCACCCCCCCCCCCCCCAACCACTTACCCTTCACAAAGAACAACCCTTCTTTATGGTACATTTCTTTGAATTAGACCTCCTACTGATACAACATATCCTACCAAACTTCCTCCCAAGTCCAAGTTTGGAAAAGAGTATGGGTATCACATAGGTACAGTCACACCAAAGAAACTCCAAGGTACAAGGTACTGTAGCATTGTAGTAGTCTGAAAAACACATATAAGAATTTTAATACTTTGTCCCATACCTTCTAATGACTTCTGATTACCTCTGTAAGTCACTAGAGTAGTGTTTGGAACTTGGCAGTTCTTATCCTAAACACCCCTTAATGCAGTCAAAACAATCAAATCCCTTAGCAAGTCATTCAAGCACCCCTTTTAGGCACTTATCTTCTTCTGAGATCTGTATCAGATAGAACTCTTATACCAAACACCCCTTATAGGCCAAATAGTAGCAAAGAAACACATGTAGACCAGTATATCATGCTGCAAGACTGAGTAGTCAATCAGTCAATGGTATCAATCTTACAATTCCATAAAGAGGCAACTTTGTTCACAGCTTGAGATTTTTTGATTTTAAGATCCATCACCTTAAGTTTAACACTATCACATATCAATCTGTGAATGACTTGCCAATCCCTTTCCTCATTCCTGAAAATTCTAGAGTTTCTTTCTTGCCAAATAAAGTAGATTGCAGCACCAAAAGATAACCTTCTTATGATACTCCAAATGCTGTTAGTGCAAGGCATATTTGAAAATTCACCAACAATACTGTGTCATTCTGTTTCATGAAATTGAACATCCATCATTGCTTGCATAGCATTCCAAATCTTTTGTGTGTAGGAGCACTGAAAGAAGAGGTGATTATGAGATTCCTCATTACATTTGCAAAGGCTGCATACCATTATGTCATAATTTCCCCATCTTTTCATTCTATCTTGAGTTAAAAATTTGTCTTGCACAGCCATCCATAGGATAAAACAATGCTTTGGAATACCTTGTGAGAACCAGACTAAAGAACCCCGATTAGCTTCTTCAACATCAGTCCTCAAAACAGCATGGATATTCTTAACACAAAACCTTTTTTTTATTGCCATTGTCAATCCAGTTGATCTTGCCATGTTCAGAAGGATGAATAGTTGGAACACTTAAATGTCTGAGATGGGGAATTCCAACAGCCCAATCAGAAGGCCATTTCCAATCTCCATTTTGAATCATATTAGCAACACAACTACCTGTGTCTGGTCTAGCATCGTAGATGTCTCTGTATGTGAGGCTATTTATGAGTGGACCCAATATACTCCAATTGTCAAACCACATGAAAGTATCCCTTCCATTGCCAATTTCATATCTGACATGACTTATGATGAGATCTCTTATGCCCAATAGATTCCTCCATCCCCAGCTGTATGTTGAGTCTTTTTGAGGTTTTTTTTTTTTTTTTTTTTTTTTTTTTTTTTTTTTTCACTTTTTTTTTATTTGGAAATTAGCGTTTCGTAATAATTTAGAGGTTTTGTTAAAAAAATTTGCGGATAATGTTCTGGTCTGTTTGCAGAGATCAGAGGTGCCGGAATTCAATGGATTGCGATCAGGTGGGAGTGTGACATACACTAAAAATGTTAACGACTCATTGTCCTTCGATGTTGTGTCTGGTAAGTTTACTCCCAAGGTTTTTCCCTTTTTTCTCACTCATATGTATATTACAGTGTGTTTTGTGTGGATTAGCTTTTTTTTACCTTATGAGCTAACGGTATGTGGTGTTTTTGGTATTAAATCTCAATATCTTCCACGTTTTTCAGGTTGGCTAACAAAAGAAAATGGCTTCCGTATTTCTCAAGTTTTGTGACAAGATGGAGATGGAGAAGAAGAATAACATACCAAAAAAATGTACTAATCATTTTAGTTTTCAATTTTATACTTATGTTTGGGGATGGAGAAGAAGAATAACATACCAAAAACACCATCCTTTTGTCGGTATGTTATTCTTCTTCTCTATCTCCATCCTGTGATTCGTACACCTTCTACCTTTTTTTATACTTTTGTTGGGGGCTTATCTGCTCTTATTTGAATTATCTAATATTCGAAACACATACAAGAACTGTGAGATGGGTTTTTGGTGACTTTTGGTGGGTTTTGATTTCGTTAATTGTTTGTTTGATGTTTGTGCAAGTGTTTTGTGTTTGCTTTTGTATGGTGAATATTTGACTCTTTTTTTTGGTATTTGATAACGCTTAAATCTAACATGTTTTTAGGCGCGTTATTGCTAGTTTTGTGCATCGTATTTGGTTATATTTGTGTGTATTTGTTGCTAAATGATGAAAAAGTGTGTATGCAAGTAAATATAGCCAAGTACAGGAAAAGTTGAGGAAAAGACGAAGAAATGAAGAGATTATGCACATATGGAGAATTACGAGAAAGAAACCACGCGATACTTCAAGGATTTGATTAGTTCAAGATTTCCATGCTTATATATCAAGAAAAGATCAAGTTCTATGATAGAAATTAGTGGTACAACGAAGGATCAAGCACGTAACGAGAAAAGAGAAAGAAGAAATAAAAGTTGCATGGCAGAGTGGCCCATCCGATCGGATGGCGCCCGCATCCGAATCGGATGGGAGAAGATTATCTTACCGAGAGCTCCAACTGATCGGTTGGAGCCAAATACCGATCGGTTGGCTGACGCTGGAGTTACAAAGTTGCATTTAATGAAGAAGTTAAGCCCCATAATCATTGAGGCTTATCATTTCTCGGCTATTTACTGATATTGGACGTTTTTGCTTGGAGAATAAGGGTTTTCTCACTTATTTAAGAAACCCTTGGCTAATTTACAAAGAGAAGTTTTTGGGAGGTGACAACCCAAAGGCAAACCTAGTTAAGGCTTACACCGAGTCTAACTAACTTATTATTATTGCCCGAAAGCTTGTAGTTGCTGTGAAAACGTCCAGGAAGCCTTGAGTTCGAGTCTCAAGAGTTGTGTCCGTGTGTGGAGTTGTTTACGTGTAATCATAGGCGATTGGAAGAGTGTGGATTGCTATAGTTCCACAATTCTAGTTCTTGTAATTCCTTGATTAGGTATTTCTTGTTGAGTTATTATGAACTACTTTTACTTTTACTATAAGATGAATGAAAGTTTGGTTAATTAATTTTGTGTTGATTATGATTGTTATGGAGTGATTTTGGTAGTACTTGTGTGTGTATGATGTGACAATTGTTGGAGTAATCTTATCATAGTGATGCATGAAAACATATCTTGTTTTATGAGTTTGTTGAGATACAATCTAATCTTGTTAATTGGTTGGTAAAAACAATTTTAAAGACTAACAAAGGCCGAAAGGAGTTTTCTTTATGTTTTTATTCCAAAAAGTTAGTGCACGAATTAGTATGGATTATGGTGTGTGACGAACACCATCTTTACTCATTAAAATGGATTTGGAAACGATTTCATCACGAAAAAGGCCGAAAGGATTCGTAGGAATTCTTAAGATAAGAAATGCTTTCAAACAACAAAAAGCTTAAAAGAATTGTCGTAATAGTTAATCAAGGCCGAAAGGAATTAACTAGGAGATTGAATTCCTAGATATGATTTCTCATGATAAAAACCATTGATTGTGAATCATTCATATTAAGTTGTGCATCACTACAAGTTACATCCAACTTGGTTGGTTACTCTAAACAATTGCCCATAGAATCACACACAAGTATATTTGTTTTTGATTGATTGAACCTTGCTTGCTTTTGAATTTACTTCAAATTGGATTGACACCCTTTTTGTTAAAACTTATTTTACTAAACCTAAACCCCAATTCCCTTGGGACGATCTCGACTTACCCACCTTTACTATCGCGGACGAGTATACTTGCTCGTATGTGTGGATTAGAGAATTGGATAAATCGTGTTTATAAAATTTAAAACTTGAAAACAACGACACGTACATCAGTATTGCAGGTTTTAACGGGAACACAAGGAGGAGGAAGACGGGTCATAGTAAGTCTGGCCTTTTTTTTTTTTTTTTTTTTTTTTTTGCTTTTAGTCATATTGTTTGAGTTTGATACTTTGGTTAATATGTGTGTTTAATTCTATTTGACTCTTTTTTTTTTGGTATTGCAGGTTTTAATGGGAACACAAGGAGGAGGAAGACGGGTCATAGTAAGTCTGGCCTTTTTTTTGGTTTTTTTTTTTTTTTTTTTTTTTTTTTTGCTTTTAGCCATATTGTTTGAGTTTTGTTACTTTGGTTACTATGTGTGTTTTATTTTGGTTTGTTATATTTTTTGTTGCAGGATAAGATTCATAGGAAGGGTGCTACAATTAAGAAGCAAATCAATGATGCTGTTGACAGGTTAGTTATATGATTAGTACATTTTTCTTTGGTTTATGAGTTTTGTTGTTTTGTTAGAGGGTGATCGGATTGACTTATTATCCCAGCTTATTTTGGGCTTATGAGGTTTATTTGTTGAGCTTATGGCTGCTTACGGGCTTGGTTTTTTGAGCTTATGGCTAGCCTTTTAAAAAAAAATTTAGGGATTAGTTTGTGTTTAGGATTTATGTGTTAATGAAGTTACATAAAATGAAAACCTGTTTTTATTTATAATTGGTCATTTTGTACGATTAGGAGTTAATGACATGTTTAAATAGTTTATTGATTTGTGATATTTATGAAGCTAGGACAGTCAGAATTAATCGAGTGCTATTGAGTTTATAGTATTGTGTGTTTATTTCTATGTGTGTAGGATTGTTACATTTATTGATTAGATAGCTAGATTTGTAATTTATTGTGTTGTTTAGTTAGTTGATCGGTATGACTTTGGCACTGGACGTTCCCCAAACGGGTACTATCGGGTCAGGTGAATTCAATAATAGCCGCCTGTTGGCATTCCAGCCCTCCCTTCGCCTTTCATGGCCACATATCTTTCCGGCGTATAAAGCTGAGGAAGATAGATTGCGTATCATGCTAATGTTATTACTTTTTCTATGTAATATTTATAAGTTACTTGAGTTACAGAAGTTGAAGACTCATGGTAATTTGACCACGTTATTAGGAGGAGTATTGGATTGTAATTTTTTGTATACGGTGTAGATTTAATAAAAAGTGTGGCGATGATAGCTCAATTTGTAGATATTTCGTTTTTGGATTTTGAATGTAGATGGAAGTGGTATATTTTTGTAAGATTTATATAATGATTTGAGTCGATCTATGGCTTCATCTTTATGAGGATTTTTTTGTTAGCAGAATGAGATACCGAAAAGTAACATTTTTTTCTTGGCTGCTATATGTTTGTATGCGAATGAAGATTTAGTTGACATCGAGTATTAGCTTTTTTTAATTTCGTGCAAGCATCTAAATGCGTTTTTACAATTTGCTTTTATACTTGACTATTGTTTTTTCTTATTTCTCGAGCATATGTCTTTCGTAAGTGATGACTCAAATAATTATGACTTTTTAGTGTCAATTTCCTCCTAATATGCTTATTATTTGTATCGTTTTATATGGATATTGATTGTACAATAAATTGCACGACCAGGCCTTGCGATGATGATCGAAGGGTATAAGGGGTGTTGTGGTTGCACCAAGCTTGTTGTTAACCTGAAATAAGAAATACAGAGACACTACGTTAAGTGACTGCGCAGGGGTTGGACCCTGCGAACCACCTCCGGCGTGCGAATGAGTATGTGATATGATAAGTTGGTAAGTTTGCAGTAAAATGAGAGGGTTGAGTTTGCATACCACCATTGATGACCTATCCAAGCTATTTATAGGGGAGAAAATAACCTTGGAGAGCTCTTGCACGATTTTAGGAGATCATGGGGGCGTCCCATGATTTGTGGTAACCGCTAGGGCTTAATGTCCCACTCTCACTATCTTGGCGGGAAAGCCAAGGAGAAAGAGAGGACGTGGGTGAGACCAAGTCTTGGCTATATTCCATCCCATTATCATCAGAGGCCATACCCTGAAGGGCTTGGACCTTCGATTGGCGAATTCCCGATTTGTAACCATGTCATAAACGAATGGTTTGACGCCAACGAAGATTTTAGGAGACTGGCTTAAGCCTTCGAGATGAAGGTTGCGACCAGGTCCGAAGGGGTGTCCTTCGACCTGTTCGGAGGGTACATCATCAAGCCCCCCAGTCGAAAGTGATGTTCACGTACAAGGGTATATTGCTTTCGACTCAAAAAATGCAACTATACACGGAACCATATCGTAGCATAAAACTTGTACAAAATATGGTTGTGCTTAACTAATTACGCATTAAATGCGGTAATTATTATCTCAGTCATTTGCAACATAGCCACAACGGCATAATTCTCGGTAATCCCAAACGTCATTTCAAAATTTAAACAACCATTTGAAGTCCTGATAGGTGTGATCGTGATAGACACTTTGACGGCCAAGATAAAAGGGGTAATTACCTTTAAGTTTTAACTGTGTTTGCAAACAATATTACTAGCTTCCATTTTTCAATCAATTTTCCAACCTTCAATTCACGAGCCTGCAAACCATATGTGCCCTAAGAAAAATCATTAACAATTCATGAATGCAAAATTAAAACAAAGACCACAAACTTCCATAGCATACAAAGAATCAATCTAAATAAAGACACTGACATTACTTGAAATCAAGATCAAAGAATTTAATAATCATCAAGAGGTAATAAATTACATTAACAATTATAAAAAAATATTAAAATCATCCTCACCATCGAGCGACCATATTGGGATAAAATCGGCGTGTTCTACTGTTAAAGATTAGAAACCCTAAATCTATGATCAAATGAGTAGTGGACTGGCGGTTGTAGGCACGAAAAGGGTGAAACAGTTTGATTAGTGGATGAGAGTCGAATCATTATAAAAAGATTTGGGAGAATAGGTCAATTTGAGCGGGCAATTTTGGGAGGGAACTTAAAAGGGAAAATGATCTGAAAAGGCATCATACTTGCCACTATATTCTTTTGTAAGCATCATACTTTTTTTTTTCCTATTGTATGCATCCAACTTTTTAAATTTTCCTATTCTAGGCATCCAACTTTCCTTAATCATCCTATTGTATGCATCAAACTTTTTTAATTTTCCTATTCTAGGCATCCAACTTTCCTTAATTTTCTTATTGTAACGTCACTTTTTCACGCTACAAAGGCCTACAATAGAAAGTTGGATGCTACAATAGGAAAAAAAAAGTATGATGCTTACAAAAGAATATAGCGGCAAGTATGATGTCTTTTCAGATCATTTTCCCAACTTAAAATATTTTGGGGGACTAGAATCAAATTTGATTGAAAATTTTCAATCAACTTAATCTTTATCTTTTACCTTCTAAATCATTTATAAAACTAGACGAATACTCGCGTAAAGTGATAGTATATAAAACAAATAATTATATTTCTGAAATCGTGATTTTGGTTTGACCTTTGATGCAAAACTTATGCGTTTAATTTATAGTCATTGCGAAAAAAGTCTATTTGCTAAAACCAAAAAATGATAAAAATTTAAAAATTAAAAGATATTTATTAACTTAGTGGTAGTTATTGTTACGTACCATTTTTAATCAATAGTATAATAGTCCACTAACAATACCCGATTTTAAGTTATTTTAAGTTTTAAGAATAAACATTCATTCTTTATAAGTAGTAGAGATAATACTTGTAATTAGGGGTGAAAATGAGTCAAGCCAAACCCGAGCCTGCCAGAGCTCGAGCTCGGCTCGTTTAAGTTTTATTAAGCTCGAGCTCGGGTTAAACTCGTTTCGAGCCTTATTTTTTAAGTTCGAGCTCGGCTCTATTATGTTATAGAAGCTCGGGCTCGGCTCAAGCTCGGCTCGTATATGCTTATTTTAAGCTCGTTAATAAGCTTGTTATTGAGCTCGTTTATAAGCTCGCCTATAATTCAAAATCATAACGTTTTATATATGTTTAATACTTAAAATATCTTAGTGTTGTTTAGGCTCGCAAGCCCAATCGATCTTTGTATGTAAAGCTCGGGCTCGAGCTCGATTAATAAATGAGTTGAAACTTAGGCTCATTTACACCCCTACTCGTAATAACTTTTCAATTAAACAAGTCATAATTTTGAGTTTTTCAAAACCGTGACCTAAAATGACATGTTTTTCGAACTTGACTCAACTTTTTTATATTGCTAAAACTAGAATATCGAATCACGATTTGTCGTATATACCTTTATTCACTCATTGCACACATATTTTTCATTTTATTTAATAGCCAACTACAACCCAACGTCACATAATCGATCATATCTCCTCGCCCGCACCTCCATTCTTCTCGAAAATTACACTGTCTTCACTACCATCTCATTCCGATCATGATGACACCTGTGTTGTCCGTTTTCCTGCACACCGGATTTCTACTAGAACGTTCTGGAATATGTCGTGATCTAGTTGCGAATTAAGGGTCACTTAATAAAGAAACAGGGTCTCGTTGTCACATAACTGTTTCCATGCTGCGATATCCTGCGAATCAATTACGAATGTTTCAACATGACACATTGGGCCCCACGGTATAACAATGTTGGGCTTTCATTTCTCATAAAAACATCTAATAACATTTGAATTCATGTTTTTTTCCTATAAATACTTGTTTATTTGCTCAAAAACCAAAGAATTGTCTTCATTTACATACTAGTGTATTTCAATTCAGAATATCCCACCTTACTTTATCATGTTTTTCAAAGGCATTCGTAAACGCTACTCAAGATTTTTTAGAAACACAAACGCAAAAGTTTGATAGGTAAATATTAGAGTTCAAAGGAACCACAAATCTCAACGGCAGAGTTCATTTATGCCCTTAAGATTTTTTATGGTTACCTGAACGGTAATTTTAGTAAGTTAGTATGGTCATTTGAGCGTTTAGCATATTTTTTTCACCTTTCCTGAATAAGATCGTGATACTCTAGTTTTGAATTTGATTCACGTAGCGGTACCATCATGCTAGGGGCTGCTTGGTATGGGGTATTGAGGGGGTGGGGAATGAGTAAGGGATTGAAAAGGGCCCACCACACTTGTTAAATGGTGCTTGGTTATTGTGTTCAAAGGTATTGATTACCCAGTACTGGGTAATCAACCATTATTAGAGTAAATTGGGGGGTAAGGTAATGATTACCCACCTCACCCATTCCTTTGCATTCCCTTTCCCTTTCCCTTTCCCCTATACTTACCAAGCGGGCCCTTAAACTTTTATAAGACCCCACTACTAAAGGTCCTATAAACAAGATAATACGACATTCATGCCAAGCGTCTTAATAAATTGAATTATAATATGACTTCAATGAATGAGCGTCCTATAAAACATAGTTAATAAGACTTATTCGTTTAGGTGTCCTATATGTTGCATCATCATAGGACGCGAAACTCACGTGGTCATATTAGAAGTTTTTATAGGACGTCTCTTGAAAAACTTCCCATGAAAGGGTCCTATAAACCATGTTTTCTTGTAGTGACATATACCAAAAAAATTATTAATCAAACTGTATTGTTTTAATCTATTAAAATATCATTTGTTTGCATTTATAGTTTTAATTTTGCTGTTTACATTTTTCAGTTTGCAATTGCATATGCAGTTTAGTGGAGTGTTTGGAATAACCTAATTTAACTTATAAAGTCAACACTTACAAAAAAAAGTAGTAACCATACTGCATTTTTATAACATATGAACTACATCATATCAGTTAAGTTACATTTAGACTAAAAAACAACATAGCATTTATTGCAGGCGATTCACTTGGTTAATTGACCGGCAGGTGAATCACTTGCTTTATGACTTGCAGGTTCTTCACTTTTTGTTTGACTTGGGCGTACTCCACTTGGTCTTTGAGTTGCAGGTGGTTCACTTTCTTCATCACCACTGTCACTGGCTTGGGGAGACCTACAATCTTGAATTTCAAGTCGTAAAGGTAACTACATAAGTTTAAACTAAATATTACAGCACAAAAGACTTCTTTAATCGAACAATCTTCAACATGTCCTTTTCCAATGACCTCAGTCTCCCCTGATGCGTCTCTCTCGATACAAACGCAATTCCTCATCTAGTATATCATCAATTGGTAATCTTTCAAGGTTGAGAGAGGATGATATACGTGACTCAGTTATAGGTTCCATGACTCGATTAAAAAAGAGATATTGAGGGCTTTGAAGATATGGATACGAGCTTGTGAAGTGGTTATAGAGACGGGTAAGAAGCATCCCATATGGCATTAACTTATCGTCACTGTCCTTGAGATGCATTATTCGCTTAGCGAAGAAGTAAGCAAGATTGTAAGTTGTCTAGTGAGAACGCAGTAAAGCATGTGAGCACAACATGCCGGTAGATACTTACGATCCTTTATTAGACAGAAGGCATTTTCACGCAAGATGACTGCCATCGGTTGTAGAAACTGACGGAGTTCAATCATACGAATTATTTTGAGATGAAGGATATTTGATGAATTACAGAGTGACTCGATCAACTCAGTTGAAGAAGGAATATATGAGCGATATGGACCATCCTCTTCTCGATTATCGAGTAGAGTGTCAAGCTCAAGTTCTTCCGTGTAGGCACATTGCCCACGATATGGAAGTCCAAGGATTTGAGCGAATTCCTCAAGAGATAAGGAAAATTTGTAATGACCTACCCAAAACCTAAGAGATATGGAATTGTCTTGATTACGTTTGATTTTGAATTCACGGAGAAATTCTAACATGAAACGAGGACAAATTTGTTCATTAATAGTGAGTAGACAATCAAAACCTATTGTTCGAAAGGCTCTGTCAATGTGTTCTTGGGCTACTAATGATAGATCAACGACTCAACCTTCATGAATGTGACCTGACTCAAGATCTTTGAAGCTTTGAACAAAGTCGGGTGGTAAGTATGGTTCTAATGAAACTTTTGGAATGTAAACATTGGTTAGAATATTGTCTATGTCATATGTGTGTGGCATTTTTCACCTATAAAGAGATACATTATTAGTAAGACTCTTATATAACGCAAAGATGAAATTAAGATTATCTTGACCAATTTTATGTGCTTGACCTAAACACTCTTTTATTTTTAAAAACCATGTTAATTTTTGGAAAAATTAGGCCAATGTAGTTGCATGGTTGTGAAAACGTTTTTGATATGTATTAACAATGTATGATTGTTGGGAATTACATTGAGTTGATAATACAAAACAATAAAAGAAGAATGAAGTAAATATGAAACTACAAGGACTTAAAAGATAAAGATTTGTACTGTATGAGTCTTTGTAAACCCTAGATGTCTCTATTATATAAAGAGATATAGGGTCTAGGTTTTAGGTGTGTCAAGATGTGAACACCAGAAAAGAGTGTGTGTGTGTCCAGGCGTGTTCTACACAATGTAGACGCCATATGTATGTAGCCTCAAGGTAATCAAGGTTTTCCTTGATCCTTGTTACTGTTAGAGATAGGTAATCGTTATATTCTGATCAAATATAATTGGGGCTAGGTGTGAATGTAATTGTTATATTAAAGATAATGATGAAGAAACCTTGTTAATAACATTGATGTTTATATCTATTCCGCTGTGCAATCCAAGTTATCAATGTTATTGTTTATCCTAGATATAAGGTCTAAACAACCTGAGCTTACAAAGATTCTATCAGGTGGTATCAGAGATATGGAGCTCGTGATCTAGGGATTTTACAAGGTTTTTAGTCGAAGAAAGAATAACAAAATCGACTTTGGTTTTTATTTTCGTAGTTTTCTGTAGTGATGTGTTAAAAAGGCGATATCTCATTCGTTAACCGTTGGATCTTAACGAAATTTTTACTGAAGGTTCTTTACACATCAAGGTATATTCTCACTGGAGGGATCTTCAATCTGGGCTTTTAATAGAAATATATAAGTTCTCGAAGTCTGCTGCAGAACAGTTAAGGTTGGTCGAATTTTTCAGGTTTTTAGGGTTTCGATATTCATTGTTTTCCTAATCTTTTGCTGCTTATCATCATGGAAGACCAGTTAGATGATTTATGGTGATTCAATTCAGGTCTTAATCATGTTATGGCCATCGGTTTGGAAGTTTATGTGAAACTTCTGATTTGAAACCCAAACTTAGAATCTGTTTGTATAATGTTATATTGATCAGTACACATGTTTTATTCTTTGGTTGGTTTAAGCATGTTTTGGATAAAGGTTAAGATCTTGGTGCTTAATGATTAAAACCTTAACTGTATACGTGAATCTTCAACTTACTGCTGTTGCGATTGCCTTTAAGTTCGATTAGGGTTTGGAGTTGGTGACTAAATCTTTTTCATGGTTGTATTTGTGCTGCTGCTGTATATGGATAAAGGTTGTGATCGTATTAGGGTTATAGTTTTCAGTCTTCAAGATTGATTTATTGTTTTATTGCATGAGGGTTTTTGAAAGATATTTTAAGGTTCATAAGAATCTGAAGTTGATGTGGTATAATGATCGTTAGTGATGATAGTTGTTTATACTATTAATAATTCATCTGAGCAAGCTGCTACTGATGTTGGAAGTAGACCTATGCGTGGATGGATTGAATTTACTGGATGAATTCTTTTTGTGGAAGTAAGGTTACTGATACTAAGGGTATATATAGGACTGAGGTTACTGGTATAACGTGTTACACCCCGTACCCGCTTAGACCAAAAATTAAAAACTTTTACTCTGAAACGCTTGACCTTTCACGGACATTCTGTTACTCTTTCGACCATTTATAAAAATTCATAAGCATTCAGGACTTGAGACTATTTTTAAATGAAACTTGACTCAATTACCTTCAAAACGACGGGTGGTGCGACCCGTAACGACTTACGGTTCAAAAGATATGAATTTTCAAAGATTACCGAAAACTGTCGAAAAACCGCCCAACCGATCGGTATGCCCCCGCATCCGATTCGGATGGGCTGCATCCGATCGGCAGCAGCCTCCATCCGATCGGATGGTGGGCTGCTGATCTATCTAAATCACCTTCAAGTCCCGTACTTGAAAACCCGATCTCGATATTTTACCAAACCTTTCAGATTCACCTAGTATACCATTGGGCTCATTTTCATGCAAAAACATTCACCGTTTGACCTACCGGAATAGTACTTTACAATTTGACGGGTTATACATACAACCCATTTTGACCCATTTACACCATAAACCACTTTTATCACTTCCTTTGCACACCAAACTTAACCAACATCATTAATATAACATAATAAAACGTTTCCATAATCATTTGACCCGTTTACAACCCAAAATGGGTAAAAACACACTTATGCCAAACACCCCTTTATTTATCACAATAAACACATAACTCCATTTACAACGCGAACCGTTAAACATACTCGACTTTGACCTATCACAACATGACTTTGACACTTGACTAAGACCACATAACCTTTAAACGACTCATGGGGTCTCAACGTTGACTCGAGCTCGGTAATTCTAACTAAGCTCTAGCTTACTTACATAACCCTCTAGCCTTCCGCATAATTACGCCTCAAAGCTTATTCCAAGCCATCGTACTATCACATGAACCTACAAAAACATTTAAACACTAACACATAAGCTTTCGCTTAGTAAGTAAAACGATCATAACTTACCATTATACTTCAATCAACACATAAGCATCATATACATTAAACAGTTACTTTACGGGCTTACTACTCCAAGTCTCATCTAATACATAACATCAACTTATACCACAACATCAACTCATCACGTAGGCCACATTCACTACCTCACTTAAGCATATCTCAAGTCCATAATACTTGACACAAAACATACATAATACATATATGTTAGCAATCCATATAACACATGTCACCATCATTTTACTTACCTTAGCTCCAAGCTAAGCACATCAAGGCCTCATCATCAACCTTATCATCATCATCATAAACACCCTAAGTCATAACATCATACAAACACTTAAAACACATAACATAATAGCTATAACAATGGTTTATGCAACCACCAACTTACTTCTAACCATCTCTAATCATCATCTAATCATATATTGATTACATGATAATCAATCCCATCATTTACTAACTTAAACCCATTATCAACACATCACATAATCATCGTTACCTCTTAATTATATTTAAAACACCATTTACCCATTTTCCCCAAATTGGGTACTGATCCGTGTGGAGTATATTTATGAAAATAATATCGGATACGCGTGATACGCGGGGATCAACAAGCCAACCCTTTAGGACAAAGGTTAACGTGCAAAACCCGTGAATACGATATGAGATACCGGGCAAGTGTTACCCGGGTCGTTTCCCGACGAGGTGTGAATCGAGGATTTCGTGTAAGGTTTGGAATTAAAGTGCTTGAAAGATGATATTTGAATTTTGTGTGTTTTTTTAATTCTTATTAAGTTATGGAAAGTGAATAAACAAAGAAAATAAAATGAATAACGGAATTAACCTAAAAACGTTAACCGGGAATTCAAAATGAAAATGGAAATTATGCAATTTACAACTACGGGAGGCATACATAGGCTAAATACAACAATAAGCACTGAACTAAACCAAATAAGCTTAAAGGGTCTAATGTTGTGTGCAGGGCAAAAAGGGGATTTTTAAGCTATGAAAAAGCTATTAAATGCTATTCTAAAAAAGTCAGAAAATTATGTAACAACTAGATAAGCTTCCCAATGGTAATTGTACAAAATTTGAGCTTATTTGGGCTTATAATGAACCCATGATAAATCATAAACACAGCAGATCTGGTCAAAATGGTATTGGTAAAAACAGCCCACTGAGGTGATTTTTAAGCTACTGAAAAGCTATTGAAAACTAATATAAAAAATCTGAAAAATGTGGAATAAGTAGATAAGCTACCCAAGAGTGATTGTACCAAATTTGAGCTTAATTGGGCTTATAATGAAGAAATGAAAAATGAAAAACATAGGCTGAATTGGGCACTAATTATGAAAAAAAATGCAGAATTTGCAGCTGAGAAAAAGCTATTAATAAGCTAATCTAAAAATTCTAAAAAATATGCAGCAAGTGCACTAGCAACCCAAGATTATCAGTACCAAGTTTCAGCTTAATTGTGCTTATAATGAGGAAATGAAAAATGAAAAACATAGGCTGAATGGGAGAATTGGCTACTGATGCATGATTTCTACTGATGTGACCATAACTTCTCTAAAGCCTAATGAACATAAACCAAATCTTGCAGACCCATTTAAAGCACTAAATTGAACCTTTAGAAAAGCAAATTCAAACCTAAAACTGCTTATTCTAATAATAAGCACATTTGAGCAGTTTGTACCCTACAACTTCCAATATCCACACAGAACCTTACAATCCTTCACATGAGCTAAAAATCTCCTACTAACAACTTATATGAGCTAAATTAAGCAGAATCAAACTTAACCTAATGGCACATGAACAGTAGCAAGCTTATTTTACCCATTTTCAAGCTAAATCCAAACACCCCTTTATGAGGCTGTTTTAGAGATTCACACTAAATAAGACCAAAATAAGCTAAGCTTCTGAACACAAATTGATTATATAAGTGAGTTAAGCACCTCAGAACATTTTTACACTAGAAATAAGTACTTAAATAAGCTAATACTAAATTAAGCTATTTTTTTTTTGTTTTTTAGAGGTTTTAAGGCAAAAACAAGATTAAGCAATCACAACCTAGTAAATTAACATCAACTAACAATAACTAGAGCAAATAAGCTGAGAATAATCAAATAAGCACTAAACAAGCTGATGAACAGTAAAAAAGGTAAAAATTGAAATTTACTCACAAATGCCCTTGCTCAAACAGGGCTTTAAATGCTCGAGGAGCTACTCAACAGCTCTAGATTGTTTAAAACAAGCTAGTAAGTACCCATAAGCTCATCCATGGCTAGCTTATTCATCCAAACTGCTTATTTGACCCTCCAGTTGACTTTTGTTGACTTTTTGGCAATTTAAGATCAAAACAGAATCAATGAGTTATAAACTCACAAAAAGCTATATGAGAGCTTATATGAGCTTATGAGATAGAGATGAGAGCTTATAGAGTAATTTTAAGTGAAAGCTTAAAAGTAAAGTTGCAAAGTTGATTGAAATGAAATTCGAACTTTTATTAATACTGGAATTTGATTACAAAGTAGTAAATAAGAGATTACAACTAGCTTTTGAAAGATTAACTAAATTAAAAACTAAATTAACATTATAACGACACTAAAATCTACTAACTATCTCTGGAATACAATGAAATATATTTATAGCTAAAAACTAAGCTAGGGTTTCACATCTGTGCTTCTTCTGATTACTTCTGGACCATTGGATTAGACTTGTGCAATCTCAGCCCTTGATTGGGTTTTTGAGCGCCAAAATAAGTACTGGGATTGCCAGCTTGGATGGTATCACGTGAAGAGGGGATACATGTGAAGGAGCTATTGGTGGGGGGGGGGGGGTGATGGAGTGTAGCAAGGGGGTTGAGTGTAGCAGAGATAATGATGGAGGAAGTCAGGGGAGAAGGTGAAAGGGTTTGACCCAATTTTATTAATAAAAACGGGTTAATGGGTTGTGGGTGGATTGGGCTAGGATTTGGTTTTGGGATTTATTAGTTTTAGGTTTAGGTAATTAAGGTTTAGGGTTTAGGGTAGTTAGTGAAAAATAGGTTTTGGTTTCGGGATCGTTTTTCCATGCTTATCCAAATGCTAAATCCCGGGGTTGACTTTGACTTCGTCTTGACTTGATCAAATGCACAAATATTGTCGAGACGATCCAAAAATATCCGTTTTCGCTCTGTTTTCTATCCTTTGTACCTGAAATACATAAAAACACAAACCAAGGATATCTGCAATATATTTGGCCATTTTTAGCATTTTTTATGTATTATATGGGCATAAAATGATGAGTAAATAGGCACTCATCAGGTACATAAACCCTAACTCTTGAATTAACCAATTAAACACTAATTAGAGGTTACTTACTTGTAAGGATCATTGCTAGGCTTAAACTCTTGGATTGGAACATATAAACATCATCTCCACTTCATCCTCAAGCTCCATTCTCCCTCTCTTTTTCTTCTCTAAAAACCGGACTTCAAACACACCCTAAAATAATGATAGAATTTTCTGGAATCTCCTAGTTTATACTAGTTAGATTGCATCTTTGGCTAAATGACATAACTAGTCCCTTAAGTCCCCTTTTTCCTACTTTGGCCACAACCAACTTATAACACATTTAGTCCTTGGCAACTTAGGTCCTTGAAATCTATTTCCTTTATAATTGTGACACAACATATTTATATAGCCATATTATACATACATTTGACTATCGGGTTTGACCGCTACACGACTTTCGTTGGCTAACCAATTACAACAAGCCTTGTTCAACTCATCTAGAGTAGGGCTTATTTGTATCCGGGAAACGGGTCTAACAATTTTACCCCCTTATTTAGATTTTGTCCCCGAAATCTATCGTCTATTACTAACAAAACTTAGTCCCATACTACACCTCATTTCTAGCACCTTCGATTCTTAGTTTATTTAGTGGCAACGATCTAAGTATCTTGCAACTCTATGCATACTATAACATATCACATGTCCTTAATCCTCATTACTTCCCGCTTACTTCTATAACCATACAACTCTTACTTAGATTATTACATAATACGAGACATACTTATTATAACTAGTTATCATTCGGATCCATTCTATTACCGATACATCACATTCTCACTTGCTTTATCTTATATTCTCATTCTTTGACTACATGTTACTTGAGAAAATCGCACTATTTGACTTTACATAATTACATTTGGCTAATACTTTCACATTCTATCATAACTACTTAATCATTTCTTTTACGTCTCTACAATTACCTCATTTCTTCTACTTCTTTCTTCATGTCATTTTCGTTTACCTTTATAAGTCTTATAGAAATATTACATGAATTGACTTTATAACATCGTACTTTAACATTTGCCGTCACATTACACATGACACTTATCATCAATTATTTCCATTACTAACATTTTGTGCCACGCCACAAATGCTATTATAATATTTTTAAGCATCATTACAATTCTTTAATTCCTTCAACTTATATTTAACACTAAAAACATAGGTTTCTCATAATTCTCACTAAAAGACGTACTCTAATTTTAACCCTCCAATCTTAGTCCTTATAATCTCTAACTAATTCTAGACTTTCCACTTTCTACTTCTCTAACCTACTCGTGTCATGTCGGAAACATATAAGCCCACTTATTCATACTTCCTCATTTACATGGAAAGGCGTCCCAATCGATGTAAATCAAGAAACATAAATTTATGGTTACATATTTCCAACACAACACAAGTACTCTTACTTCCCAATTTAATTTTTATTCTCTCATCCTTTTTATACTTCACATTTCCTTTTTAGACTTGGATCCATATCATTAACACATTCATTATGGGGATATTTTTATCGCCAAGGATGTAGGCAACCCCATTTGCCGATGAAGGCAATACGTTTTATCCCGAAGGATCTTTAACATATCCCGAAGGATCCTTTAACATTCATTAGCTCGGTCATCCCGGAAGATACCATCATTCATCATCATTAGCTCGGTCATCCCGAAGGATACCATCATTCATCATCATTAGCTTGGCCATCCCGAAGGATGCCATCTTTAACCTTTCACATTTCCATCGTGGATCCAAGTCATGGCATTGTAACACACACATTATCTCATTCATTTGTTTTTAGTGAAGGCAAGCTCATAGAGCATATGAACCTGCTTATTATAATTACACATTTTCTATGTGTTTACCATCCTACATTCTTAATCCGCATTAATCATTTTCACATCCTTACTTTACCCTTTAACCTATCCGACTTTCTCAATATTTAAACCTTACGTATGTTAATTTCATTCCTTCATTAGCACCCTTCATTCTTTTACACATTTTAAGTTATTAACACATTCTTATCATACTAAATTTTCACATCACGTCCTTTCGTTCCAACTTGTACCCTTAACTCATCACATTCTCTTTCTCGTACCTTATCTTACTTATTTTACTTCTCATGTATTTAAGCAACATCATTTTATCTCGCCTTTTACATATATGCCTTTCATAGATCATTAACTATGACACACTCATTAGCGTCACCTTTCTTCACACACATTTTATATCATTAACATAAGCTCGTTACGTTTACCGCACAATATCTCGTTACATTCTTGCTCACATACTTAACTTGTCTCATTCAATCGTTAGTGTTTAAACTATACCACTTATCTCGTCATTATCTTATCAACACACCTTACTTTAATCCTATAAATTTTACATCATATTAAACAATCGAGGTACTCATTTAATCTTGCTTTCATCATAACCTACCATAACATCATTGTCATTATTATACATTCATGTACATACTCAATCCTCATACATACTCATCTCATTCCCATTTACATTCTTAACTTATCGCATTTAACTTTTAGCATTCAAACTTTTTAGTTTAATTTCCATCCTTTATATACCAACACACTTTTTCACAACTTCACATTCACACTTAACCCTCAAGTACTTTACCTTACCGTTACCCCATCTCTTTCTACATTTAAGCCTTCATAAACTAACTTACATTCATTCTTTAGCATCATTCATTTTTCTTACACCTATTAAGTCATTTACACATTCTCATCGTGTTTTATTATTCAACATTTTCATCATAATAATCACCGCTAATGGGGCACATTAGCCGTGATATAATAATTTCATAACAACACCTTAACCTCATTCTTCAACCTTCAAGTCATTAAACACTTAATCATTAATTTGTTAGTTTCATCTTGTCTTTTCACGCTATGCCTTAGTATGCTTAATATCATTACAATCCGCACTTACAACGTCATTACTTAATTCAATTGCTAGCCCATCTCTAATACCACTTATCATTCCTACTCGTTTTCCTTTACCGTTACTTTAACATGCATTCATATAATCACAATATAATCACCAACACTAACCAAAGTGCACGGTAAACAAATTACCACGTGTCATAACCAATCAGTCGCTTCTAATTTACTAATTCTATGTTCACTAGTTATTCATTATTCAAGCATTTCTTAGACTAATGCCTTTTCGTTTTCTTTCCTCCTTACCTTACACATTTTTAATTACTCACCTATCATCTTTCATTACTTAGACACCATCTTAGTAATACTCATCTTTTTCATACTTTCGAACATATGAATATACACATTATATTTCATCTGAGTTGTCACATTACACTTATCATTTTCTTGTCAACTTCACGTTATCCTCTTACTCCATTTTACACATGTTCATTTTTTTAATGTTATCTATTTCAATCCCGATTGACTCATCTTAATCTTGACACAACTTAAACCAACATTAAACGTGAATAATTTTCTAGACCATATATTGGTCTTACGTTGTAATCTAAAACTCGTTCATCTACCCATCTTCTAACACTTTATGTCACGACAAGAATTCTAGTCATGACTTATCTAATTCAGGTTCCCTTGCAGTTTACTTTCAACTTATTCTATACATCACATTATAACACGCATTCATAATCACCTTGCCTATGACAAAATAACACCTTACACATAAACGATAAACACATTAGTACATACTTAATCTCATTCATACTTAAAGTCCACATTCAATCATTCTTTCCATAAAAGATAAACGTCACTAAACACTAATACTTCATTAGTCTATTATCAAATTACGATTTAAAACATTTGAACATGTCTATGTCATACCATTTGTCTATTATCATTGAGGTACTTACTACTTTACTTTATCAATTTGTGCAATGGCTACTTCATTTATCATTCATTACTCAATACATTTCTTTAATATCTTGCAATTACACATTTCAACAATTCGCTTTACCTAAACATCTAAATCCTCGTCACGTACACATCCTCATATATCATCTCATTTCCATCTATAACTCCTCACTATAACGACATTCTATTTTCGCCTTTCTATAACAAGCATACCACTTATCCTTTCTATACACATCTTTCTATTACTTCTATAACACACATTCACATAATCACATAATAATCACCGACACTACCCGAGGTGCACGGTAATCCTATCACTTAAACACATCAAGTCTTTCACGGACATATATCACATACACGATAGCACATAAAACACATTCATAATTTATCATCATTAAGCTCATATAGCAATCACATAATCCATCTCATAACTTAACAATCCATAACCCGCATTTAACTCATTACTTCTATAATCTCTAAATTCACATTGCAATGATCACTTTACATACTAAACCATAGTCAAATCTCATTATTACTATAAGCACTTTCACGTTATACCACTAGGGCATCTATTTCCCCGCATTACTTAAACTTAAGCTCAATGCGTCTACGAGTGGTTTAAGTCTAGGCAACCTAAGTGGAAACCTAATTCACTTAAACCGAAGCTCTGATACCAAGTTGTTACACCCCGTGCCCGCTTAGACCAAAAATTAAAAACTTTTACTCTGAAACGCTTGACCTTTCACGGACATTCTGTTACTATTTCGACCATTTATAAAAATCCATAAACATTCAGGACTTGAGACTATTTTTAAATGAAACTTGACTCAATTACCTTCAAAACAACAGGTGGTGCGACCCGTAACGACTTACGGTTCAAAAGATATGAATTTTCAAAGATTACCGAAAACTGTCGAAAAACCGCCCAACCGATCGGTATGCCCCCGCATCCGATTCGGATGGGCTGCATCCGATCGGCAGCAGCCTCCATCCGATCGGATGGTGGGCTGCTGATTTATCAAAATCACCTTCAAGTCACGTACTTGAAAACCCGATCTCGATATTTTACCAAACCTTCCAGATTCACCTAGTATACCATTGGGCTCATTTTCATGCAAAAACATTCACCGTTTGACCTCACGAAATAGTACTTTACAATTTGACGGGTTATGCATAAAACCCATTTTGACCCATTTACACCATAAACCACTTTTATCACTTCCTTTGCACACCAAACTTAACCAACATCATTAATATAACATAATAAAATGTTTCCAAAATCATTTGACCCGTTTACAACCCAAAATGGGTAAAAACACACTTATGCCAAACACCCCTTTATTTATCACAATAAACACATAACTCCATTTACAACGCGAACCGTTAAACATACTCGACTTTGACCTATCACAACATGAATTTGACACTTGACTAAGACCACATAACCTTTAGACGACTCACGGGGTCTCAACATTGACTCGAGCTCGGTAATTCTAACTAAGCTATAGCTTACTTACATAACCCTCTAGCCTTCCGCATAATTACGCCTCAAAGCTTATTCCAAGCCATCGTACTATCACATGAACCTACAAAACATTTAAACACTAACACATAAGCTTTCGCTTAGTAAGTAAAATGATCATAACATACCATTATACTTCAATCAACACATAAGCATCATATACATTAAACACTTACTTTACGGGCTTACTACTCCAAGTCTCATCTAATACATAACATCAACTTATACCACAACATCAACTCATCACGTAGGCCACATTCACTACCTCACTTAAGCATATCTCAAGTCCATAATACTTGACACAAAACATACATAATACATATATGTTAGCAATCCATATAACACATGTCACAATCATTTTACTTACCTTAGCTCCAAGCTAAGCACATCAAGGCCTCATCATCAACCTTATCATCATCATCATAAACACCCTAAGTCATAACATCATACAAACACTTAAAACACATAACATAATAGCTATAACAATGGTTTATGCAACCACCAACTTACTTCTAACCATCTATAATCATCATCTAATCATATATTGATTAATGATAATTAATCCCATCATTTACTAACTTAAACCCATTATCAACACATCACATAATCATCGTTACCTCTTAATTATACTTAAAACACCATTTACCCATTTTTCCCAAATTGGGTACATAAACCCTAACTCTTGAATTAACCAATTAAACCAAGGTTGTCAGGATCGCGATCCTGCTCGTAGGATCGCACGATCCTACGATCCTACTAGGGAAAAACGAGCAGGATCGTAATAGGATCGTAATTCTGGTAGGATCGTTGTAGGATCGTAGGATCGCGAGCAGGATCGTGGGATCGTACACGATCCGATCCCATTAGTTACTTTTTTTGGACTTTATTTTGCTTATATAAGCATTATTTTTTAGCCCCTTTTTTTGACCCATAAAGCCCAATACACAATCCAATATTCCAACAGTTGTCCAACTCCATCATAAACCTAAATTCCTAATTCCTAACTAAAAGAAACACATAAATGATAAACCATTAAACCTAATCTGTTGCGCCACCATATGCTATTACTCCTAAATGACTAAATTTGTTCATTGAAAATTTGAAATACGCTTTGTTGCGCCATCTGCTATTACTCAAGTAAGCAATTAGCAACTATTACTGATAGTCTAATTTCTGTGTTAGTTCTTTAATTTTTTAGTTATTTAATATTTTAATTAATTGTTATGTTCGAAGTTCGAACAGTTGATATGTGATAAAATATTATGTTCGATCAATTGATATGTGATAAACTTGTGTTCGTATTTATTTTGCATTCTGCTACTGAATGTTTTACCCATTGATTTTGTGTGTTGTAAGTTATAACATTGATTTTATATGTTGTAACATTGATTGAATACGAACACAAAGAATTTTTTGTTTGTTAAATTTGTTCGAGTATAGTGATTATAGACTTATAGTGATCATCAAGTATATATTTTACTGTATTTTTTTTAACATTAACGTCATATTATATTATTATTCATAGCATCTGGGTTGTTATTTTGTTCATGTAATAATGGAATTTTTTACAGTAGTAAACATATTATTTTTTAGCAACATTTTCTTGCTTGTACATCTGCTGTTTCCACGACTACATAGAGGAGATTGTCAACCCTTGCATGGGTTGATTTAGCTTATGAGGTTAATGGGTTGATTTGATATCTAACCCAACTTTGCTCCAAATTTGATATTCTATCTGTTATATACTTATATCATTCTCGATCAGTTTGTATTAATTTTTGGGCCATTGCTTACATGACCAAAAATGAGTAATTGATAGATACACCACCACTTAATGGGTTGATTTGTGTTTGCAACTTTGCATTCTGCTACTGAATTACAGAGTATATATTTTTTTTAACTAGTTTCCGACTTTTGCTTAGTCATGAAAGTATTCTGAATTTCTGATTATCAAACTCTATGGCAAAGTACCCTTGTAAGTTGTAACCCTTACGTTCTTTTAATGTACAGATATAATGAAGAAGAGTAGCTCTGCATCTGCGCCTTCTTCTTCTGTACCATCTGCAACTAGCAAACGTATGAGAAGTAATGCAGCCGGGGCTAGAACTGATGTTGCTTGGGAGTACGGGATTGAAGTAGGTTATAGGAGGGTGAAGTGTAAGTTTTGTAACGAAGAGTTCACTAGTGGGATGTTCAGGTTTAAGCATCATTTAGCTAGGACACATCAAAATGTCTCGGCTTGTACTAATGTTCCTGAAGACGTCAAAGTGAAAATTCAGAATATTTTGGAACAAAATGAGTTGGCTTCAAAGAAAAGGAAAGGCATGTTAACGATTGATGAAGTTGAGCAACCGCGTCAAAGGGGCAAGGTTCATCAGAATACGTTGAATAAGATTTTTAAAAAAGATGAGCGAGAAAAAGTTTGCCAACAAATTGCTAGGTTCTTCTACACAAGTGCTCTTTCATTTAATTGTGTAAAGAATCCCGAGTTTCGAAAAATGGTACAAATGATTGGTGAATATGGGAGAGGGCTTGATCCACCTTCTTACCATGAGTTGAGAGTTACCTTTTTAAAAAAAGAAGTCGACTATACGAAGTCATTAGTTGAGGAATACAAAAATGAGTGGAAGAAAACGGGGTGCACACTGATGAGTGATGGGTGGAGTGATAGGAAGAATCGATCAATATGTAATTTCCTTGTGAACAGCCCTAGAGGTACCATCTTCTTAGCATCGATTGACACATCAGAAATTAGTAAGACAAAGGAAAAAGTTTTTGCGATGTTGGATGATTTGTGGAAAAAATTGGTGAAGAACATGTTGTTCAGGTAGTCACCGAAAAATGCTTCAAATTATAAGGCTGCTGGTGCGATGTTGATGGATAAAAGAAAGAAACTATTTTGGACACCTTGTGCTGCTCATTGTATCGACTTAATGTTAGAGGACTTTGAAAAGAAACTTGAAGAACACAAAGTTACCATAGCAAAAGGTAGAAAAGTAGTTAGTTTCATTTATAATAGGACTCGTCTCATATGTTTGTTGAGAGAGTATACAAATGGTAGGGAACTCCTTAGGCCTGGAGTAACGAGGTTTGCTACTTCCTATCTTACACTTATTCGGTTGCATGAGCTAAAAGGTGCATTGATATCCATGTTTGCATCTGAAAAATGGGGAAATAGTAACTTCGCAAAATCTGAGGTAGGGAAGAATATTGAGAGCATAATTCTTGATAATGTAGGGTTCTGGAGATCAGTTTACACGTGTTGTGTTGCTGCAGCTCCTTTGATAAGGGTACTTCGAATGGTTGATTCAGAGTCACCTGCCATGGGTTACATTTTTGATGCCATGGTCAAAGCAAAGATAGAAATCAAAAACATGTACAAAAATGTTAAGGCGAGGTAATTTATCTTATGTTGCACTATCATTATTTCTCTAGTATAATTTTATAATCGTAAACAGCCAACCCACATTCCTTTATGTTTTATATTTTTAGGTATCAACCGGTATTAGATATAATTGATGAAAGATGGGAAACTCAGCTTCAAAGGCCGCTTCATGTAGCAGGTTACTACTTAAATCCACAAATGCAATACAGTCCTGACTTTGGGAAAGAAGATTATGGTTTTAGCAAAAAGATATTTTATGAATGTCTTGAAAAAATGTGTGGCGATGAGAACCTATCAAAGACGATTGATCTACAGCTTGATTTATTCAAGAATTCAAAGGGCCTATTTAATTGTAGAACAGCTAAGCTCACAAGGAATGATAAATCTCCGGCCGATTGGTGGGATTCATTTGGAGATGACACACCAGAACTGAAATAGTTTGCCATTCGTGTTTTGAGCTTAACATGTTCATCATCGGGTTGTGAGAGAAATTGGAGTGCTTTTGAGATGGTAACCTGAACTGATATATCTTATTATGATATTATCTTTAGCTTATCTTGCACCACTGATTGCTATCTAATTTGTTAACTGTTTTTCTCTTTTAATTGTTTAGGTACATTCTAAACGAAGAAATCGTCTACAACAACAGAAAATGAATGATCTTGTCTATGTGATGTATAACTTAAAGTTAAGTGGAAGGGAAGAAAGGAAACGAAAAGAGGACGACTTTGGAGTCGAGCAACCTGAAACTGAAACGTTTGAAGATGTTGATTCGGATGATGAGTGGATTACCGAAGATAATGAAGATTTGACAAACATGTATGTGAATGAGTCGACAACAGATGGTGCTAGTGGAGATGATGATTTTCTTGAACATGCTATAAGAAATCAATATGGTAAGCTCATATATAACACTTTTTTCTTGTATGAAGTTTCATAAACCTGATTGCGGCTTTGTGATACTTTTAGGTGGCAATGAACAGTCTAGAGAAGAATCAAGTTATGTTTCCGAAGAGAGAAATGAAGTTGAGGCAGTGGAACAACTACAAGTCATAGATTGATGGCCTTATTTTGGACTTATGGTAATTTAGGCTAGGCTGTATAAACTAGTTGTATTCCTTTTGTGTCGTAGGTGAACGTATATAGTATCTCTTTGATGGCCTTATTTTGGACTTATGGTAATTTAGGCTATCTAAATCGTACAAAGTAGATGAACGTTTGTAGTGTCTCTTTTGATTAGGAATAATGAAATGAATGAATGTTTGATGACGTTAATCCGTCTGCAATTCTGCATATAACCTGGTTCTGCAATTCTGCATAGTGCATAACTGCATATAACTTGGTTCTTTTGTATTGTGATTGTGATTTAACCTGGTTCTTTTGTATTGTGATTGGTCATATAACCTGGTTCTTTTGTATTGTGATTGTGAATTTTCTTTTGTATTGTGATTGGTCATATAACCTGGTTCTGCAATTCTGCATACTTTAGTGCATATTAACCTGGTTCTGCAATTATTTTTGAGACCGGTTTTTAAAAATGGTTTGTATACATATGTAAAGGAAAAGCCGAAAACGATCCTAGGTAGGATCCGATCCTACGATCCTACGATCCCGATCTTGCAAAGCCGAAAACGATCCTAGGTAGGATCCGATCCTGACAACCTTGAATTAAACACTAATTAGAGGTTACTTACTTGCAAGGATCATTGCTAGGCTTAAACTCTTGGATTGGAACATATAAACATCATCTCCACTTCATCCTCAAGCTCCATTCTCCCTCTCTTTTTTCTTCTCTAAAAACCGGACTTCAAACACACCCTAAAATAATGATAGAATTGTCTAGAATCTCCTAGTTTATACTAGTTAGATTGCATCTTTGGCTAAATGACATAACTAGTCCCTTAAGTCCCCTTTTTCCTACTTTGGCCACAACCAACTTATAACACATTTAGTCCTTGGCAACTTAGGTCCTTGAAATCTATTTCCTTTATAATTGTGACACAACATATTTATATAGCCATATTATACATACATTTGACTATCGGGTTTACCGCTACACGACTTCCGTTGGCTAACCAATTACAACAAGCCTTGTTCAACTCATCTAGAGTGGGGCTTATTTGTATCCGGGAAACGGGTCTAACATAACGAGTGACTCTATTCAATTGGTTAGGATCCACTTAGTGCTGCTTGTTGTTATCTTGTTTATGCTGCTCGTTGATTTAGTACTGCTTGGACGGTTAGTACTGCTTTCGTTATGTTAATGCTGTTGGATGTTGTTCGTTACTACTGCTCCACGTTACTTACTACTGCCTATTGGGTTGTTAATGCTGCTTATTCAACTCGTTAATGATGTTAGTGGTACGTTAATACTGCTTACATGTTAATACTGCTAGTAGTAATTTTAGTGCTGCTACGTCTTGATTAATACTGCTGAAGGAATTTAGTACTGCTACTAAATTTTTTAGTACTACAACTTAATTTATTAGTACTGCTTGTTGTTCCAAGTTTATGCTGCTGCATTTTGTTACTACTGCTGTGATTTTTACTGTTCAACAACAACAAGAAAGAGTAGCTGTGTCAACATTAAAAGTTTCTTGAATGCTTCAGTTTGGCAAGGTTAATTGAATAAAGGGAAGAAGCTTCAAGGTTTGGTTTTTCTGTTGATGCAAGTTTTGTTTGATATTGGGTAGTACATGGTTTTTGGTTCTCGATTGGTATGGAGATGTCGGACACACATAGAAGTTTGTTTGATTTCAAAGTTCATGATCTCAGATATTGTTACACTTATTATTTGGACTTTGATGATGATTGGAAAGATTGATAAATTAGTTATCATGTTAAGGGGAAGATTACTAATGTTACATGGTTTATACTGCTAAACCTTAGAACTATTCTTCATCGTTACTACTGCTTGGTTTCGATTACTATTGTAGTCATTTTCGTAAGCGTTTTGGTGCTCGTTCATGGATGAAGCTACATGGTGTTTGTTATTATGGTGGTTAGTTATTCAAAATGTTCTCATGGTTACTTCAAATGGTTAACACATGGATTTCAGGGGAAGTGTATTATAGGGTGTTTAATCATTTACATGCACCATTTGAGGGGAAGGTTTTTACTACTGCTAATCGTTATTACTACTGCTAGTTTCAATGTTATTGTTTATCCTAGATATAAGGTCTAAACAACCTGAGCTTACAAAGATTCTATCAGGAAAAATAAAAATTTATCACTTTAGCAGTCTCAATCTTCATTAGCAGTCTTAAGTCCTTCAGTAGTCTTAAGTTAATATTCTGTTTGTACTAACTTACTCTAGCAGTACTAACTGATTAGTACTGGCAGTTGTAACTTGAGCAGTACTAACATTTGTCTTGACAGTACTAAGTATGAAGACGTTTAATTCCCAACAATCCTCCCCTAAACTTATGATTTACCTCCAAATCATCAAGTTTCTTGAATTAAATCTTTTACTTTGAGAGGATTCTTCCAAACACTTCATTTTCTTGATCTTTCAGCCTGCATAAATATATTCCTTAGAAGTTCTCTTGCCATCTCATTATGCTCATCCATCAAAAGTTTGTTACTTAACATCAAAGTGAGTGTTCCTATTGACAGTGGATAGTCTTTCTCCACCAGCATGTAGATATTTGTTCCAGCTTTTGTAGACACATGATGAACTGCACATGAGTTGTACAAAGTCCATGTTAGATCTTGATTACCAGCCTGAAACAACCGCATCTCATCATCTTCATCTGGCTCAAAAATTCTTTTCAACTCTACCCATAACATTCTGTCTTTGTCATCTATAGGTTCTGTTGAGTTGAATCTTTCTTTGACCAAATCCCATAGCTTTACTAGATCTTTTCTGTCAAGTGCTTTTAGCATATCACCATAGTTGTTTTGGATTTATCCAAAGTAACTCAACCTTTGTTCTAAGGAATAGATCTATGTTTGGGATCAACAATGATTACGTTTTTGTTATGTTCCTAAACATGATTAACAACACCATATCGAATTGGGGATTATCATATTTTTGACACTTTTTAAAATTCACTTACTTGAGCCACTCCTACATCTAGGTGAATGATATTAGTAGTACATTGTTAAGATTTAGTGTTAATTTTAAGCAATTACAAGAAAAATTGAAAGTCCCCAAATTCAAATTTATGTTCATATGAACCCTAATTACGAATTAATTAAGAAATAGATGAAATGACTTACAATTGATGTTATTAATGATGTTATGGTTAATAATCCTTGATTAACATGGTTTGAATTATGTTTTAGTGGAGTGATTAAAGATTTGGGTGTGTTTTGGTTTGATTTCGTCCTTGCTGTAGTAAGAGGAAGTGTTTGGTTTTGTTTTCAGTAAATGACAAAGGAGAACGGGTTATCCCTTGGGTTACATTATAGTTAAAATATGGTTGGACTATTATGCCCTTGAAAAGATAACGGAAAACGGGCGTTGACCGAGACCAAACGGGTCAACGGACGCAATCGGTCTCAAAATCCCAACTTTTGAACTCACGGCGACGATTTTCCCAAGTTTGGGGCCCTGACGATGCTTTCTGGAAAGTTTAGGGACCAACGATGTATTTTTGTCTAAAGTTTATAAATGGCCACCTCTTATACAACATATTTTGTATGTCATGAAAAGGTCATCAAGCGCATTTTGATGATGAAACCAGTTTTTTTTATTTTTTTTTTTTTTTTTTTTTTATATATATATATATTTTATTATTTATTTATTTATTATTTTATATATATATATATATATATATATATATATATATATATATATACCTTAATTTTTATTTTTTTGAAAATATCAACTATATATTAGCAAAACAAGAAAACATAAAAAACATATAACATTTTATAGAGATTCCAACTAGGGATCATGGATAAGCTCATTGTTAGTGATTTTAGTGTCATCACTTATATTTGGTATAGTTGTGATTTACTTGCGATTAGGGGTTTAGTCAGGTTAAGCTTATAGTTGAGTCTGGAAGTGCGGAGTGCACACTTGTAGCCACAAGTAAGTAAAGGGCTCAAGGGGCAGGCCCCTTGCGATTTTTCCCACCAAAAGACACAACGTTTACCAGCAATTGTGACTCTTCCCGCCAACCATTTTAACAAAATTTAGCTTGTTTTCAGTTATGTTTTATCTGACAGATTTGATATTTTCCAAACATAACTTACATAATTACTTTCTGTGTATTACTTTGTTCTCTCGTGCCTTAGGAAAAAAAATGTGATTATCTGAATTATCAAATTGAGGATTTTGTGATACCCGAGGAATATAGAGTCGAAATACTTCGGTCTGAAAGAGATCTCTACATGATTCATGGAATATATCCATATTGTTTGACTAATAGCACTCACATGTCAAAGACTCCCCGTAATATGCCTACAATAGGAAGATTAAAGGAGTTTTCGAATACAATAAGAAAATGTGACAAGTTTGTTGGCTTTTTAGCCCTTGAGTTTACAAGCTTTATTTTTCATTGTCCCTCATTTTTTAATTATAAGCTAATCCAAATACTTATCGTAAACTTTTTAATCTTTTTCATCATATGCCATAAACCACTTATTAAAAACAGGGTAAATTACATTGTTGGTCCCCTTAGGGCGGGTTGCATATTTAGTTCAAATTTAGGGTTACGCGCCCTGAGTTCCCAGTGTCACGTTTTTTACTCCTCACGGTCTAAAACCCTAATGCTCGGTAAAAATGTCGTTAGCTACAAATTTTTTTTTTCGCCTTTTCGCCATTTCATGTCGAAACACACTTATACTACCACCACCATAAGTTTTACGGGGCATTTTTCTGAAATTCTTTACTTAATTGAAGATATATATGATTCTCCAATAGATTTTTCAAAAGATAAATCATTTTCATTGTCGAAGTAGAATGTTGAGCAAATACGAGGCCTAACTCTAGTCATAGAGATAAGCAGAGCTAAGAATGTGCATGTGGCAAGAGCTTCACCTGGGCTCGGGTCAAATATTGATATGCCTAATCGCGACTAATCATAATTTCCAAATGAGTAAATTACATGGTTCGTCCCTGTGGTTTGGCCAAAATCCCTAAATGAGTCCCTATCTTTTCAATTGCACCAATTGAGTCCTTATTTTGAAACTATGTAACACCGTTCGTCCTTATCGTTAACTGTCATTATCTTCTTCGTTAGCTCCCAGTCCTCAACCGGCAACATTAGTCCATTAACCAAACGATTGTTTCTAACGTTAGTCCTTTTACTAACGGTCGTTTCTAATTAACTCAAAATTTGGTTTTCTTAAAAAAAATATTTTCTACGCGGTTTTATAAGTTTTCGTCCGTTTTTCTTACGTTTTCATCCGTTTTTATACGTTTTCGTCTATTTTTATA
This sequence comes from Artemisia tridentata subsp. tridentata, assembly GCA_021014915.2. Lineage (NCBI taxonomy): Eukaryota > Viridiplantae > Streptophyta > Magnoliopsida > Asterales > Asteraceae > Artemisia > Artemisia tridentata. The sequence continues at coordinate 365,914,776 of CP139506.1, forward strand.
CATTTTCGTCCGTTTTTCTTACGTTTTCGTCCGTTTTTATCCGTTCTTGTCCGTTTTTCTTACGTTTTCGTCCGTTTTTATACATTTTTATCTATTTTTATACTTTCTCGTCCGTCTTTATACATTTTCGTCTGTTTTTCTTACGTTTTCATACATTTTTATCCATTTTTACACGTTTTCATCCGTTTTTTATATTGTCGTCAGTTTTATGCGTTTTTGTCCGTTTTTATACGTTTTTGTCCGTTTTTATCCATTTTCGTCCGTTTTTGTACGTTTTCGTCCGTTTTTATCCTTTTTCATCCATTTTTGTACGTATAAAAACAGATGCCAACGTATAAAAATGGATAAAAAATATGAAAATGTAAGAAAAACGAACAAAAACATATAAAGACGGACAAAAATGTATAAAAACGGACGAAAACGGAAAAACGGATAAAAACATATGAAAACTTATAAAAGGGGATAAAAACGTAGGAAAACGTAAGAAAAAGAGACGAATACTTATAAAAACAGATAAAAACGTATAAAAACAGACGAAAACATATAAAAACGTATAAAAATGTATGAAAACGTAAGAAAAACGGACGAAAACATATAAAAAAGGACAAAAACGTATAAAGATGGACGAAAACATATGAAAACGTAAAAAAACGGACGAAAACGTATAAGAACCGCTTAGAAAAGAATTTTTTTGTAAGAAAACCAAATTTTGAGTTAATTAGAAATGTCTGTTAGTAAAAGGACTAACGTTGCAAACGATCGTTTGGTTAATGGACTAACGTTGCCGCTTGAGCACTGGTTGCTAACGGAGAAGATAATGACAGTTAGTGATAAGGACAAACGGTGTTACATAGTTTCAAAATAAGGACTCAATTGGTGCAATTAAAAAGATAAGGATTCAATTCGGGATTTTGGCCAAACCACAGGGACAAACCATGTAATTTACTCTTTCCAAATTCTACATTTTTATGATATCTAGCTCAATTGTATCATATAAAGATAGGATACATGTTCAATAGCTTCCTTTATTGAAAAACTCACTCAATTTGATCAAATTCAATAATTTGACTCAAAAGTCAAACATATTCAACAAATTTATCCCAATTTTGAAGATATCCGTGCCAACCATAACTACTATATGATCTTACATAACTTAGGGTGCTCAGTCTCGATGGCTGAAGAGGGTCGCGCAGACGACACCACAAGCGGAGCCATAGGTTCTGGCGTCGTCCGAGCCGGCCTACGTTATCCGTTTTTGTTGGGTCATGAAAAACCCAAGAATACTTAAAACATGATTTGGACACAAATTAACTAAGTGTTAACTTAAACCGAGAATAATTCAAGTCATTGAGAGAACAGCCTCTCAGTGAGTCATCTTCAGGATGCTTAAAGCGAATTCAAGAAGAAGGATTCACTACACAGGAAGGCGGTACTCCCTGAAGTAGCACTTAAGCCAAAGAAGAAGATGATGGTTCAGTGAGTGTTGGACAAGAACTCACTGAACCCCAGTCTCCTCAACAACAATGAAGTAATTATGAATGATAACTGAGAAGCGTGTCCTGAAGATCTAAGTGCCTGAGATGAAAGGCAGAAATATCTAGGAAGGATTTAAGATAAGATCAAATCTTATCTTGTCAGGAAGAAATCCTTCCTAAGACGGCTTAAAGTCTTGGAGTGTCAGACCAACCACTTCTAAAGACTTAATAAGCCATTTCTATTGGTTCTTGGAAATAACAATTACTGTTGTAATTGTCAGACACGCTTGCTCAACAACTTGCTTAACAACTTGTAATATTTTAATTACTTTTACTCAGATTACTTGTGTATAAATAGATTAAGAAGGAGAGAAGTTGAGTGTGTTTTGTACAATTAAAGCTTAGACTTTTGCAAAACAACTTCTCTCCTACAAAGAGTAACGTATCCCTGAGATTGCTCAGTGAGGTCGCATTGTTACCACACAAGCAAAACTTGAGTTTAGATAGGAGACACCACCATACCTTGTCTATTCAATCCCAAGTGTTTGTTCCGCAAAACACTTGGGTATAGATTCTTTGATTCATTTCTAATAAGAATTTAAACGTTGAAAATTACTTTGAGTTTTTTATATTCACGTTTTATAACTGTTAGAATTTATCATAAACATTGTATTAGTCATAAACACAAATAGATTAACTTTCTAGTTAACTCTTAACGTGTAAAGGGAACAACAAGTGGTATCAGAGCCTCTGGTTTATAAAATCTTTTTAAACTAACCAAGAGTGCTCTAGGTTTTTAAAACCAAGATCCTACTATGGCTGATATCAATGTACCCCAGCTAGTCGACAAAAAGGGTGGCAGCTACTCCGCTGTTGCACCCAGACTTGAAGCTGGGAAATTTAGCAAATGGAAGAAGCGTATGATTTGCTATCTTACCGGTATGGAACCCTACTACATCACCTGTATCAGGGATGGCCCATTTGTCCCTAAGACAGCCGAAGGGCTAAACAAGCCTGAGGCCCAATGGACCATTGATAAGAGGAGGGTGGTCAATCAAGACCAACGTCTGAAAAGCATCCTTATATCATGTCTTCCTTACGATATAATGGAATCAGTCATCAACTGTCTAACAGCCAAGCAAACTTGGGATGACTTGGTAAACAGCTTTGAGGGTCCCTCAGATACCAAGAAAAATAGGGTCATGGACCTTAAACTTGAGTATAATACTTTCAGGGCAAAAGACTCTGAAAGTCTCTCACAGACCTACACCAGATACAAGACTTTGATAAATGAATTATCGAATGATGGTGTTGTACTATCTAAACATGAGACAAATGTTGGCTTTGTCAACAGTCTCCCTGAGAAGTGGCTCAACTTCTCACAAGGCCTGAGGAATGCTAACCACATTCAGACCCTTGAGCTCCCTGAAATTTATGGGAAGTTTGTCTATGAAGACAACTTGATCTCAAGGAGATACCCTGACTCAAAAGCTCTTGAGTCCAAAAAGGCCTTAACCGCCGCACCCATATCAACTGCTTTCTATTCTAATGGTGTTTGCAGGATATTCAAGAGGATTCTGAAGAAGAAATTGATGAAAGGACTGGTGAGGAGTACCTGAACGACTTGAACTTGGAATTCCAAGAAAGGGCACTCCTTGCTAGTTCAAGACGTTTCATCAAAAGAAATCAGTCCAACTTTACAAAACCAAAAGCAAATGAGACCACTGAATGCTTTAAATGTGGTAAAAAGGGTCATTTTGCTAGGGACTGTTATTCTAAAACTATCTCAGAACCCTCTTACAAGTTCTCAGGAAACAGTTCCTCAGGAACTAGCAAGTTTCAACCTAAAATGTTTCAGTCCACCCAACAATTTCAAAACAAGGGTCAAAAGGATTTTGAAACAAAATATAGGAAAATCAAAGCTAAACTTGCACTTCTTGAAACTAACCCCATATTGTCTCAGGATGCTCAAACATCTAAACCTATTCAGAAAAAGAACAAGGTATTAGTTGCAGAAGCATATGACTGGGATGAAGAAGAGGTTTCCTCAGATGAGGAAATAAGAATTAGTGCACTGATGGCACTTTCTGAAGAGGATCAGGTGGCTGTGGGAAAAAGCCATGCTAGGAATAGAGAGTGGGTCAACATCACCATGAAGAAGGTAAATACTTTACTTTCTATGGATGATGATTCTGATTGGCAGTCTTACATGAGTTATATTTGTGTTGATCTAAAGTTTGTTGAGGAACAAAGGCTTGACCTGTTTTCAAAATATAACAAAATTGTGTCAGAATTAAATAAATGTAGAGATGAACTGCTTGCATTGAAACAAGCCAAACTAGAATCTATTACTCTACAAATTCAGAACACTGAAATTTTGAAACAAAACCAAGTCCTTCAAATAGAACTTAAGAAAGAAAAAGCTGTCATTTAAAGCTGGACCAAAAAGAACCCTAAGGTCTTTGATTCTGTGGGCTTAATTCCTAAGATAACTATAGGAATTGACCACCTCACTAAAACCTCCAGTGAGAGTCCCAGTGAAATGACCTTTGTTCCAGCTGGCATGTCCTTTGAGCAAGAGATGGAACCCAAGTCAAATGACTGGATTGTCAGGGACAACCCAGTCAGTAAGTTGCCAAACTTTGAGACTGGAAACATCTTGCTCCCTGAAAGTTAGGCTCTGAAAGGTATGCTTGGACTCTTTGACCAACTCAGTATTTCTGATCCAATCAGTGAGCCTGAATCTGAATCAACTCCTCCACTCCCTCCACTAAATACCCTTCAGGGTGCTGCACCAAGCTCAGACCTCCCACCATTGGTCTACTCCCCACACTCTCCAAAGGAGAGATCAGGAAAAGGTAGAATCCTCCTGAGAAGACCACCCCTTGAAGTCTCAGTAAATACTGATGACTCATCAACTTCAGTCCCTTCTGAAGTTGCAACTCAAAGTCCTGATCCAAGAATTGATCAGTTGACTGAAATGGTCAGGAAGCTAAGTGAGAAGATTATATCTTCTGAAAAACCTTCTCATTTAAAGAAGGAACAAAAACTAGCCTCCTCAAAGACCAAACCCAAACCAACCAAACCCCTAAAAAAGTGTGAACTGTGCAACTATACAAATCATCTCACTGATGACTGCTATAGAGTCCTTTACTGCATGATTTGCAAAAAGGAAGATCACAGGACCTCTGATCATAAAAAATGCTCAGTCATGTCAAACTTTTCAGGACTTAAGGCTCAGTGCCTGAACTATCCTTCTGATTCTAAGCAGAAACAAAAGCAAAAGGCCAAGCCTTTTCCACCTTGCCCATTGTGTGGATTCAATGACCATCATCCTGAGGATTGTCAAAATGACAAACACTGTGAATCTAGTGGAAGTACCACTCAGAAATCCTCAGGAAAAGAGAGGGTCATTCAGTCTAAAAGAGGAATGAATAAACAATCCTCTCAGACTACTGAGGCTACCCCTGCAACTAAATGCAAAATATGTGGTAGCTCAGTCCACTCAACCACTGACCATGAATCAATTAATACTTTCATAAAGACCTACAAAACAAAACCCTCCATGAAATGGAGTCCTAGAAAGAACTGACCCAGTTTACTATTTGTGCAGAAGTATGCCAGGGATCCTATTTGGCATCTAGACAGTGGATGTTCAAGGAGCATGACTGGTGTTAAGGAGTGTCTGCACAAATATGTGGAAGAACCAGGACCCAAAGTGATATTTGCAGATAATTCAAAATGTCTCACTGAGGGTTATGGTGCAGTAAACTGAAATGGTATTGTCTTTACTAGGATAGCTTATGTAAATGGTCTTAAGTACAATCTGATCAGTGTCAGTCAACTATGTGATGCAAAATACATAGTTCAGTTTGATGATAAGCAAGGAACCATCTTCAATGCAAATAAGGAAATTGTCCTCATTGCACCAAGAAGACAAGATGTTTATGTACTAGACATGTCCAGTCTAACTCAGGATGGAACTTGTCTCTTTGCTAAGGCCACTGATACACTCAACTGGCTTTGGCATAAGAGACTCACCCACCTGAACTTTAAAAACATAAACAATCTTGTAAAACAAAACAAGGTCCTTGGCTTACCATCACTTGTGTTTTCAAAGGATAAACCATGCTCAGCTTGTGAAAAAGGTAAAAATCACTGAGCATCCTTTAAAACTAAAACCAACTTTTCCATCAGGAACTGCCTACATCTTCTCCATATGGATCTATTTGGACCTATCAGTCCAAGGTCTACTAACCATGAGAAGTATACTCTGGTCATAGTGGATGAATACTCTAGATACACCTGGGTATTCTTCCTGATCAAAAAGAGTTAGGCAGCTGAAACAATCATGTCCTTTGTCAGGAACATTGAAAATCAAAATGACATTAAGGTCAAACAGATTAGAACTGACAATGGGACTGAGTTCAAAAATTATGAACTTGAATGTTTCTGTGATGAGAAAGGTATTTCCCAAAACTTTTCCTCTCCATACACACCTGAACAAAATGGTGTTGCTGAAAGGAAAAATAGAACACTCATTGAAGCTGCTAGGACAATGCTATGTGGATCAGTCCTTTCCAACCATTTTTGGACTGATGCAGTCAAAACTGCCTGTTATACACAAAACAGATCCATCATTGTCAAGAGACATGGGAAAACCCCATATGAGTTATTCAAAGGAAGAATCCCTAACATCAGCTACTTTCATGTTAGACCCGTTTCCCGGGTATTGGGACCCCACCCTAGATGAAAATAGATAAGGGCCTTTCGTGATTGGCTAGTCAACATATGTTGTGTTTTAGTCAAACTCGATAGTCAAAATATGACTATAGTGGTTATATAATATGATGTGTAACTAAAGGGGCCTAAGTTGCCATTGTGGTAAATATGTGTTATAAGTTAGTTGTGGCTAAAATGAGAAGAAAGAGACTTGAGGGGCCACTCTTGTCAATTGGCCAAAGTCCCACCCAACTAGTTATATCTAGTTTTCTCTAGAGATTTCTCCCATTATTGAGAGAGAGTGGGAAGGTCCGGTTTTTAGAGAGATGGAAAGAGAGGGAAAACTAGCTAAGTGATGATAGAAGAAGAAGGTGATGATCAAGTGCTAGTGGCCACCCTTTGATATGATCATCACAAGTAAGTCTTTATGTTCTTATTGTTGTTTAGCTTTGGATTAAGAGTTAAGTGGGTTTTCATCATATGATCAAGATATGATCATATGATGATATAGAAAGATAGATGATTATGTTTTGTTGGGTTTTGATAACCCTTGTTATGTGTTTTATTGCTATGTTATTAGGTTTTGATAATTTGTCAAGGATGGTGATGATGATGATGGATCATGATGTTGATGATGATATTCTTGTTATGTTATAGCTTGGATTGAGGTAAGTAAAATGATGATAGCATATGTTATATGGATTTTCCATTATTATGTGTTATGTATGTTTATGTTGAGAAGATGAGTTTGGGTTATGCTTATATGATGCCATGTTTATGGCTTATGTGATGGGATGATGCTATGGAATATGTTGATGTTATGTGCTAGTTGAGATTTGAGTAGTGAGCCATGATGTAAGTGTTTTATGTATATGATGCATTATGTGGATTGAAGTATAATTGTATGTTATGGTCGTTTTACTTACTAAGCCTTCGTGCTTACGGTTTAGTTTTCTAACCATTTTGTAGGTTGGCATGTTTATGTGGAAGGCTTGGATAAGTGGATTAAGGAAATTGGATTAGCAAGATTAAAGGTAGTGTTTAGTTAGGAGCTTAGGTAGTATACCGAGCTCGTGTGTACGTTTGTACCCCCGTTGGTCTTTTCATGTTCTATAAAGTTAACTCAAGTGTCGAAGTGTATGATAATGAAGTTCTAATGATTTGGTAGTCATTTGGTGGCTCAAAGTATGTTTTATGTGTTTATGGGTAAAGTTAAGGGGGTGTTTGGCTAATGTGTAAAAGTACCCATTTTGGGTTGTAGACGGGTCAAGTGTGTATTGGAACATGTTATATATGTTAAAGTAATGAATATGGTCAAGTTTGAGGTGTTGTGGAAGTCGTATGTGGCATTTGTCATGAAATGGGTCAAAACGGGTTTTTGGTGTAAAACCCGTGATTGTGGAAGTACGTTTTCCGAGAGTCAAATGGTAAATGTTTTTGGATGGAAATGAGCCCATATATATAGTAATGAAATCTGGAAAGTTTGGTTAGGTTTCGAGTCCGGGAGGTTGGAGTATCGGCCGGGGATTTTGAAAGTCCAAAAACTGGACAGAACCATCCATCCGATCGGATGGCTGGCGATCCGATCGGATGGAGGCCGCTGGCAGTTTTTCGGTAAACTTTGAAAAATCGTATCTTTTAATCCGTAAGTCGTCACGAGTCGTGCCACCTATCGTTTTGAAGCTAATTGAGTCTAGTTTCATTTAAAAATAGTCTCAAGGTCTGAAAGTTTATAGATTTTTGTCAGAGTGCAAAAGAGTAACAGCATGTCAGTTTTAGTTCAAGTATTTTCGCGTAAAAAGTTTAAATTTTTGGTCTAAGCGGGCACGGGGTGTAACAAATTGGTATCAGAGCTTCGGTTTAAGTGAATTAGGTTTTCTTTAGGATTGCCTAGACTTAAACCACTCGTAGAAGCATTAGACGTAAGTGTTAGTTGCGCGAAAATTTATTTGCTAAGTGTTAGACGGATTATGTCTTATGTTAGTTGAGCCTATTGATGATAGGTGAAGTATGCTTGTAATAGGGTTGTTGTGTATGAGATATAGGTCCGTGGAGGACTTAACGTGCTTGATGATTAGTTAGCCGTGCACCTCGGTTGGTGCCGGTGATTGTGTTGCTATTATGTGAAGGTATGGTAGAGCCATGGTGATGGCATGCAAGTAGAAGTGTTAAGTGGTATTAGAGATGGGCTAGTAAGTGAATTAAAAGTTGTATGATGCCTTAGTTATAAGGTAGATTAGTGCTTGCGAATAATTAAAGGTTGATGCGTAGACATAGATTGCTTGTGCAATGTGATATATGAGGCCATAAACTATGCGAGTTAATTTTGATTATAAATGTTTTAACACTTCTCGGATAAGTGTTAAGTGTCTTGATATGATTGTTTATGTGATGTTAAGTCTATGGTAGTTTATTGTAGGTCTAAGTTTTATGTGATGTGCTTGAGAGCACAATGGTATAGAAGTGTATGAGTTGCGATAGATGCATTAGAATGCATGTTAGGTGTTGACCTAGTTGTGGTCGGTAAAGTTGAGAGAACACATTGATATGTGAAATAATTTAAGAAGCATGCTAATAATTTGAAAAAGCATAAGTTCTTAAAAGAGTTAGATAAGTAAGAAGTGAATAGCGAAGTATTTTGTAGTTTGATGTCTTGAGTGGCATGATTGTTATAATAACGAATAGATGCTTGAAGGCATGAAATCTTTATATGCTAAACTAAATGAGAAAGTTAAAGAGTGTAGTTAAGTCGCAATGAGATCATGTGCAAATAAAACATGATGACTAAAATGTGTTAGTAATAAATGTGTAGAAGTGATGGTCGAGATATAAATTGAGCTAGAAATCATAAGAGACTTGAAGTGAACTAGAAAGAGTTGTAAAACACGAATGTGATCATGTCAATATTTTGGAATATGTAAGTAAAGATTAATAAAAGTATTAAGGAATAAGCCTATGTAAGGTTTATGTGTGTGAGTTGGATAGACTAAATGAAGTGATAGTGTAAGTTGAGAGAATATGGTCAACAAGGAGTCGACGGGTATTAGTAAGAGTGTGTTGTAAGAACACGTAGAGATGTGTAAGTGGTAATGAATAAGCATTACATATAAATTGTCTAAATAAAGATGTTAAAGTAAACATAGCTTGGATCCAATGCTCTAGTCTTGGCATCCTTTGGGGTGGCCAAGATGCCTTTATGGCATAATGTTAAGATGCCTTTACGGCATAATGTTAAGATGCGCATAATGTTAAGATGCCTTTATGGCATAATGTTAAGATGCCTTTACGGCATAATGTTAAGATGCGCATAATGTTAAGATGCCTTTATGGCATAATGTTAAGATGCCTTTATGGCATAATGTTAAGATGCCTTTACGGCATAATGTAAAGATGCGCATAATGTTAAGATGCCTTTATGGCATAATGTTAAGATGCCTTTATGGCATAATGTTAAGATGCCTTTACGGCATAATGTTAAGATGCGCATAATGTTAAGATGCCTTTATGGCATAATGTTAAGATGCCTTTATGGCATAAAGTTAAGATGCCTTTACGGCATAATGTTAAGATGTGCATAATGTTAAGATGCCTTTATGGCATAATGTTAAGTTGCCTTTATGGCATGATGTTAAGATGCCTTCGCGGCATGGATGTTATCTTGCCTTTATGGCATGGATGAAAGTTAGTGAGATTGGATCCAAGGCTAGAAAAGATGGAAAGTAAAGTATGTACGAGTGTTATGTTGGAAGTGCATGAGTAGGATGGTTTATGGTTTCTTGATTTAAATGGATTGGGACGCCTTTTCATTTAAATGAAGAAGTTGTAAATCGCCGAACCATAAGTTTATAATTCCTTGTTTACATAGATTGGGACGCCTTTTTATGTAAATAAAGAGTTATAAATGAGTGGGCTTATGTGTAGCCGATATGACATGAGTACGGATAGTGATATGAGATAGTAAAAACTAAAACAAGTTAGACGTCATAAGAAAATATAAATATGAATAAAACTTATAGCGGCGATAAGATAAGGTGTGGAACTTTAAGTTAGACGTCTAAATTGAGTTATGTTTTAATTTGATAAGTTACATGGTGAGTATTTACCAAGAATTTGATAAGAAAGTATGCGTAAGTGGTGTGTGTGATAGATTTTTGAAGGTGCCGTTTGTATGGTACCTTGTATATTTTTGAAATAAATTGTCGGTGTTTTTACATTGATAAGTGTTGGTATTATGTAGAATGCGAAATTAACCGGAATTATGACTTAAGGTCATGGTAGTGCATTGATGAATGACGTGGAATTAGTGCCGAAGTTTGACTTATATAAAGTCAAAATAGTAGATGTTTTCGGATGATAAGTAGTCATTGTTGGAAATTTTAGAAAAGTTTGTGATAAGAAGTGTGTTTTAAGTGAATTATGAGTTATGATTTTGTATAGTGAGTGTAGAATTTGCGAGATCATCTAGATCGTTGCAAAGTAATGGTTTAGAAAGCATGAGAATCAGAACATGAATGCGTAGTGATATAGTTTTGGATAGCATTAGACGAGAGATTTCGGGGACGAAATCTAAATAAGGGGGGTAGAATTGTTAGACCCGTTTCCCGGGTATTGGGACCCCACCCTAGATGAAAATAGATAAGGGCCTTTCGTGATTGGCTAGTCAACATATGTTGTGTTTTAGTCAAACCCGATAGTCAAAATATGACTATAGTGGTTATATAATATGATGTGTAACTAAAGGGGCCTAAGTTGCCATTGTGGTAAATATGTGTTATAAGTTAGTTGTGGCTAAAATGAGAAGAAAAAGACTTGAGGGGCCACTCTTTTCAATTGGCCAAAGTCCCACCCAACTAGTTATATCTAGTTTTCTCTAGAGATTTCTCCCATTATTGAGAGAGAGTGGGAAGGTCCGGTTTTTAGAGAGATGGAAAGAGAGGGAAAACTAGCTAAGTGATGATAGAAGAAGAAGGTGATGATCAAGTGCTAGTGGCCACCCTTTGATATGATCATCACAAGTAAGTCTTTATGTTCTTATTGTTGTTTAGCTTTGGATTAAGAGTTAAGTGGGTTTTCATCATATGATCAAGATATGATCATATGATGATATAGAAAGATAGATGATTATGTTTTGTTGGGTTTTGATAACCCTTGTTATGTGTTTTATTGCTATGTTATTAGGTTTTGATAATTTGTCAAGGATGGTGATGATGATGATGGATCATGATGTTGATGATGATATTCTTGTTATGTTATAGCTTGGATTGAGGTAAGTAAAATGATGATAGCATATGTTATATGGATTTTCCATTATTATGTGTTATGTATGTTTATGTTGAGAAGATGAGTTTGGGTTATGCTTATGTGATGCCATGTTTATGGCTTATGTGATGAGATGATGCTACGGATATGTTGATGTTATGTGCTAGTTGAGATTTGAGTAGTGAGCCATGATGTAAGTGTTTTATGTATATAATGCATTATGTGGATTGAAGTATAATTGTATGTTATGGTCGTTTTATTTACTAAGCCTTCGTGCTTACGGTTTAGTTGTCTAACCCTTTTGTAGGTTGGCATGTTTATGTGGAAGGCTTGGATATGTGGATTAAGGAAATTGGATTAGCAAGATTTAAGGTAGTATGTGATTAGGAGCTTAAGTAGAATACCGAGCTCGTGTGTAAGTTTGTACCCCCGTTGGTCTTTTCATGTTCTATAAAGTTAACTCAAGTGTCAAAGTGTATGATAATGAAGTCCTAATGATTTGGTAGTCATTTGGTGGCTCAAAGTATGTTTTATGTGTTTATGGGTTAAGTTAAGGGGGTGTTTGGCTAATGTGTAAAAGTACCCATTTTGGGTTGTATACGGGTCAAGTGTGTATTGGAACATGTTATATATGTTAAAGTAATGAATATGGTCAAGTTTGAGGTGTTGTGGAAGTCGTATGTGGCATTTGTCATGAAATGGGTCAAAACGGGTTTTTGGTGTAAAACCCGTGATTGTGGAAGTACGTCTTCCGAGAGTCAAATGGTAAATGTTTTTGGATGGAAATGAGCCTATATATATAGTAATGAAATCTGGAAAGTTTGGTTAGGTTTCGAGTCCGGGAGGTTGGAGTATCGGCCGGGATTTTGAAAGTCCAAAAACTGGACAGAACCATCCATCCGATCGGATGGCTGGCGATCCGATCGGATGGAGGCCGCTGGCAGTTTTTCGGTAAACTTTGAAAAATCGTATCTTTTAATCCGTAAGTCGTCACAAGTCGTGCCACCTATCGTTTTGAAGCTAATTGAGTCTAGTTTCATTTAAAAATAGTCTCAAGGTCTGAAAGTTTATAGATTTTTGTCAGAGTGCAAAAGAGTAACAGCATGTCAGTTTTAGTTCAAGTATTTTCGCGTAAAAAGTTTAAATTTTTGGTCTAAGCGGGCACGGGGTGTAACATTTCATGTCTTTGGGTGTCCTGTGTTTATTCATAATCACAAGGATCACCTAGGGAAATTTGATGCAAAAGCTGATGATGGATACTTCCTGGGATACTCACTTGTCTCAAAAGCCTTCAGAGTGTTCAACACAAGGAGACAGCAGACTGAGGAAACATTTCATGTTACCTTTGATGAGAGCACTGATGCAATCAGGTTCTCAACTGCCTCAGTAGAAGAGATAGGAATTGATAATTCTTCAAGATATCCTCCTGATGAATATCTGTCTGAAAACAATCCTTCTATTACATAATCCCTTACAACCTACCTAACCCAACCATCACTGAGTTTGTTGAGGCACATGCACACACTGATGATATCAATCAGTCTGTTCAAAATACTCAAGAACCAAACAATCTCAGTGAGCTGGTAGACACTCAAGATCCAATCAATGATCATGTGTCTACTCCAGAACCAACCCCTCTACCCAATCAGGCCTCCACAAGTTCAAATCAGTATCCAGGACCTCAAGAAAGTTGGACTAGGTCTCAGGACATTGAACTTGTCAATATTATTGGAGAGCCTACTGAAGGCATGCTCACCAGGAGCATGGCTGCTAGTCTAAGAGCAGCCTCATCCAATGAATGCCTATTTGTGGACTTCATTTCCACAATTGAACCCAAAAGTGTTAAAGAAGCACTTACACATCCAAGTTGGGTTCAGGCCATGCATGATGAACTGGAACAATTTGACATAAACAAGGTAATGACCTTGGTCAAATATCCTGAGAATGTCTCAGTCATTGGCATGAAATGGGTATTCAAAAACAAAACTGATGAAAATGGCATAGTCATTAAAAACAAAGCCAGACTTGTAGCCAAAGGCTATAATCAACAAGAAGGCATTGACTATGAGGAAACATTTGCACCAGTAGCAAGGATGGAAGCCATCATGATCTTCCTTGCTTTTGCTACATACATGAACTTCAAGGTGTACCAAATGGATGTTAAAAGTGCATTCTTAAATGGTTCACTGAAAGAAGAAGTTTATGTTCAGCAACTTCCTGGATTTGAAAGCCATGAGTCTCCTGATCATGTTTGTAAGCTTAACAAAGCCCTTTATGGACTGAAGCAAGCTCCCAGGGCATGGTATGAGACTCTCTCAGCCTTCTTAATCCAAAACAAATTTGTCAGAGGCAAGATAGACAACACATTGTTTATCTATAAGACAAATAATGATGTCATACTAGTACAAGTGTATGTTGATGACATCATCTTTGGCTCAACAAGTTTCAAAGTTTGCAAACAATTTGAAAAACTAATGGCAAAGAAGTTTGAAATGAGCATGATGGGAGAATTGACATACTTCCTTGGTCTACATATCAAGTAGACTGATAGAGGAACCACTATCAGTCAAGAGAAGTATGTAAAGAATCTACTGAAGAAGTATGATCTCAGTGACTGTGCCTCAGTCAAAACTCCCATGGTCCCCCCAAACAACCTTGGTCCTGATCTAACTGGTAAACCAGTAAATCAAACTCTCTTTAGAGGAATGATAGGATCACTGATGTATCTACTTGCATCAAGGCCTGATATCCAATTCTCAGTATGTCTATGTGCCAGATATCAATCTGACCCAAGAGAATCTCATATCACTGCTGTGAAAAGGATATTCAGGTACCTGAAGGGCACTCCTAACCTTGGATTATACTATCCAAAGTGCTCAGGACTTGATCTCAAAGGATACTCAGACTCTGACTATGCTGGATGCAACATGGATAGAAAAAGCACCTCAGGCTCTTGCCAAATACTTGGTGGGAAATTAGTCTGTTAGAGTGCCAAGAAGCAATAATCAGTTGCCTTGTCCTCAGCTGAGGCTGAATATGTTGCAGCAGCTAGTTGTTGTGCAAATGTACTCTGGATGAAAAGTCAACTCAGTGACTATGGAATTCAGTACAAGATGGTACCCATCTTTTGTGATAACACAAGTGCAATTTCAATCTCAAACAACCCTGTTCTTCATCAGAGAACAAAACACATTGATATCAGATATCACTTTATCAGGGACCATGTCATGAATGGTGACATTGAATTACACTTCATCCCTACTGAATATCAGTTAGCTGATATCTTCACCAAACCTTTGGATGAACCAACTTTCATAAGGTTGAAAGCTGAATTAGGAATGTTGGATATAGAGAATCAGTCCACTGATTGAATCCTTCCAACTGAAGTATAATTCTTAAAACCTCTGGTCCCTGACTCAATGTGTACATCAGTGAAAACATCTCACTGAATCCTCAACCTCAGGAACTAAACCCAAGTTCCTAAACTCTTTAGGGTTCAGGAACTAAACCCAAGTTCCTGAATCCTTGTAGCTCAGGAATCATTCTATATTCCTGAATCATCAGTGACTAATCCCAAGTCCCTGAAAAACCATCACTGAATGAAATGTCATTCAGGGCCCTGAAAAGGACATTAAATACTGACTTAAATGCTCTAAGTATCTTGTTAGTAAATGTCCGAGGTTGGTAACTGAACTCGTATTTAATTCAAGAATATTTCTTCTTTTTTACCTTTCTGGCTTCCACCTCTGGGCCACCACATTCCCACTTGGCATTAAATGCCTCTCCAATCACATTACAAATATGTGATGACTCATCTCTGCAAATTACACTTTTGCAGAATTGCTCAACTGTTCACTTCGACTGTTGCGCCAAACCAGGAAAGTGGAGTGTTGGCATTAAATGCGGATCCCAAAACATATTATTCAAAACAATTTCCAATAATTCTTTTTGAATAAACTAAGATCGCTCAAATGTCTTAAATACCCCCATCTCCACTTCCCTATAAATACCCATCCAAAAGAATTCACACACACGCTTTTTGAAAATTATAAGCAAACTCTGCCCTTTTTTCTCTCTCAAAACAAATTGTGTGTGTGTTCTTAGCATTTAGAAACATCCGACCATTTTTTTTGACCAAAACCAGATCATAAAATGGCTTCCTCTAATGCTGTAACCATCGCCCCCAATGTGAACTTCACAATGGAGGGCGTGGACCTGACCAAAAATAATGTGGTTGGAAATTTCCACTATCCCCAGCAATATGGGGGTTACAAGGATGTAGTTAAGTATTTACAAAACTGCTTCCTTGCCACAGCTTTTACAACTACCCCTGAAGTCATTTATAATGACTATCTCAGGGAGTTTTGGTGTACCGCAACGGCTACTAGCCCTAAGGACACCAAAGAGTCGATCATCACTTTCACTGTGATGAATGGGACTAGGACTCTCTCCCTGAACTACAAGACCTTCATCATGGCCACAGGTCTTAACTTTGTTGAGAACTTTGAGGCAAACCCTACTGATCAGGAAATAAAAGCTGAAATGCTTTTCCTAGGGCCTCATGATGTTAGGCGTCCTACCGAGTCTCCTGAAGCCTTGCTGGCAAAGGCTCCAATAGTGAAGACATGGTTTCACCCTGTCTGGAGACTTATGATGACATTCGTCATTCAGGTACTCGGAGGAAACAAATCCTCCACTGAGCAATTGAACTCATCACAACAATTGATGATGTTCAGTCTCTTGGAGGGTAGAAAAATAGATATCGGAGGAATAATCTTCCGTGACCTCGTGTCAAAGCTCTCAGGGAAACATAGGCAAAGACACATGTCTTATCCTAGGTTCATTTCCTGTGTGCTTCAGGACCTCCTTGGTTCTGACTACTTAAGGTCTGACGTAGAAGGCTTAAAACCTGACGTTCTTCATAAGACTAACTTTAGTAGTGACATTACTGAGGTACAACCAGTCGCCCTGACCACCTACATGTTAATGGTGATTCAGGGTGAAAATGTATGCTCACCAGTTCCTTCACCAACTAAGAAGGTGAAGAAGACCAAAGGGAAAGGGGGACAGTCCAGTAAGGTGGTTAGACCTAAACCACTCGTCACTGAGACTATTGCCTCAGGAACTAAGAAAGTTGTTGTGACCTTGACCTCTAAGACTCCCATAAAAGAGACCACATTGGCCACAAAACAACCGCCAACGGAGGGTGCTGGGCAATCATCCTCAGTATCCTCGGGCACACCCTTTCCGAATGTCCCTACTGACAAAAACAAGTCAGGTGGGTCAGGAGCATCCACCCACTCACATCCCAATGAAGGCACTGATAAATGACAATCAGAGCCTGAGGGAGTTCAGGGTTCTATATCCTCGGTGGAGCAGTACTACTCCACTGAGAAGGGGACCCATACCCATTCACATCCCGTTAACGTCTCTAAGCAATCACACTTAGAGTCTCAGGGAGTTCAGGCCTCTAAATCCCCAAAAGGACAGCACAATCCTGATGGGAAGGGAGGCCATCAACAATCACCAATAGTACCTAGTGATTCTACTTTAAAACACCCGTCAATAGATGAAGGTGCTCAGGGGGACAAAGACTCAAGGGGAAACAAACCACCCGCTGATACGGAACCCATCACCCCCTCAGGCGATCCAAGTCACTTGGGAACTGATCCTAACAGTTAGGTTGGGCAAACCCCCCAGTTATTATGGCTAGTCAGGCTGGTAAAACCCCACCAGTTATTATGGCTAAAGGATCAGGGCCTGGCCACAACAAAAGTGAGCCCTCTTTTGAGGGGGAGCTGGATTCCCTGAAGGCTCCTTCTCTGGCTGACTATGAAAATTTGTTGGCTGATGAGTCAGAGGAGGAGACGGATTTCGATTTTGGTGAGGATGAACCACTTCCTGATGTTGAGGAGGAAACGGAGGGTCAAATTAACTCTCCTCCGCAGTCTGAGCAACAACTCTCTTCTCCTCATCCTGAGGATCAACAACCAGTTCACCATCATCTTCATCATCATCTTCATTAGTGCCTCATGCCACCCCTGAGTGGTTAACCAAGTATGATAATGTTCATCCGCCTTCTGAAAGAAGTATGGCTAAATTCCTTCGCCAAGCCAACGAAGGTCTTTACAATGCTCTTACTGATGAACTGACGGATCAGCATACTGAAGCAGCAGCCTCCTATGCTGACTTCAGGGCCTCTGTGGAAGAATCTCAGGACAAAATTCTTCAGGCTTCCAGGCTCGCTGAAAAACAACTTGGAGAACTTATCAAAACCTTTGATGAGACAGCCACTGGTCAGCATCAGGACCTTGCAAACCTCCTCAAGGCCGTCGAATCATATAAGAACAACTTTCTGATGATCCCACACTGATTAAATCAATGAAAGACCATATGGCCACTCAGACGACTGCCTCCACCAACCTGACTGAGCTTCTTAAGCTCTTTCAGGGGGTAGATCTCAAAGGTCTCAGGGAAAACCAGGATTCCATTCTTCAGGCTGCTATGGAATCCAAAGGGCACCTCAACAAGCTTTCTTCAGCCATTGATCAGCTCTCACAAATACATAATGAGATGATCAACCACTACACCAACCGTGTCACTGAACTCTCCACCACCCAACAAGTCATGGCTACCGAACTCAGTGTCGTGAAGAATGATGCTTCTGAGACAAAGTCCATGGTCTCTGATATCCTATCACTTCTTCAGGCCTCTCATGTGCCACCACCTCCTCAGTCAGCAGGTCTTTCCACTGAAGTTCCTACACCTGCTGAGGGGGAGAAAAATGATGAAATCCCTGATCCTTCCTCTGCCTTGGTAACTGTTCCAAACCCTGATGAATCCACCAGTCAACCTCCTCTCACTGACAAAGGGAAAGATATTATGACTGAAACCTCTTCTCCTGAACCACACTTGGTCAAGGCTTCAAACATAAGACAGCCAGATCCTGATACACCGTCCTATGTTGACTTAGAAGATGGGAGAAGAGTCTATGGGACTCAGGAGGAACTTGATGAGATCTTAGATCAGGAAGATCGCAGGAAAGCCCATGACCTCACCACATCTACCATCTATGAGGTTGCCAAGGAAGAAATAAAGGAGTCTGAGAAAGAGATTCAGGGAGATGAATTCATCAGGCTTCAAGCCCAACTTCTTCAGAAACACAACATGGAAGCCAAACTGAAGCAAGAAAAGAGGCAAAGGGCATATGAGAGGTATGTATGGCACATGACCAAAACCAAAGGTGAAGGCAAAATCACTGACATCACTATTCACCCCACCAGACCTCTGAGCTTAACAATCCATAGAGGTCCAAGGAAGTCTGAACATCTTCCAACAATCAAGTTTTCAGACTATGGGTTAAGAGAATGGGATATGATGATGCCCATCCTAAGGAAGAAAACCACAAGCAAGAATGCCCCAATCATCATCAAGTCACTGAGTGCCAAGTATGAGGAACTCGCAAAAGTGGCAAAGAGTCTTGGCATTAACCATGATGAGGCACTTGCTTCTCAGGGACTAACTATCCCTGAATTTACTCAGAA
This sequence comes from Artemisia tridentata subsp. tridentata, assembly GCA_021014915.2. Lineage (NCBI taxonomy): Eukaryota > Viridiplantae > Streptophyta > Magnoliopsida > Asterales > Asteraceae > Artemisia > Artemisia tridentata. The sequence continues at coordinate 365,933,776 of CP139506.1, forward strand.
GGTTGGGAAGAAAAGGAAAGCTGTAGCTATGGAGCCTGAACAATACATAGCTGCACTTCACTGCAACAGAGTTCCTCCTCAGGGAGTCAAGTTCTGTCCTAACCTAGTCATCAAAGAACCTGAGTATGGTATCTTCTTCGTGGATGAATTTGGTCAGGAAGCCTTTCAGAGAGTTTCTGACATTGACAAAGTGGAAACGACAACACTCCTAGCCTACAAACTAATGGCACTTAATATCAGGGGCTCTAATAATGAGGAGTTTGTCAGGCTGATGGATCAGTTGATGAAGGAACGGCATGACAAAGAAGTGTTAGTGTCGAAGAAGGCAAAGCTTGAACTAATGGGTCTCCGTCAGGAACCTTAAGTATTTTGTTTAGCTGATAGGACTTTGTAATAATATGAATAAAATGTTGTCCCATGTTTATGTTATATCGTAGTCCTTACTGTCTTCAAGTATATTTAGTATGAGAAGAAGTCATTAGCTCACTCATACTGATCAAAACACTTAGGCATAATTTATATCCAAATAGGGGGAGATTGTTGGGTCATGAAAAACCCAAGAATACTTAAAACATGATTTGGACACAAATTAACTAAGTGTTAACTTAAACCGAGAACAATTCAAGTCACTGAGAGAACAGCCTCTCAGTGAGTCATCTTCAGGATGCTTAAAGCGAATTCAAGAAGAAGGATTCACTACACAGGAAGGCGGTACTCCCTGAAGTAGCACTTAAGCCAAAGAAGAAGATGATGGTTCAGTGAGTGTTGGACAAGAACTCACTGAACCTCAGTCTCCTCAACAACAATGAAGTAATTATGAATGATAACTGAGAAGCGTGTCCTGAAGAACTAAGTGCCTGAGATGAAAGGCAGAAATATCTAGGAAGGATTTAAGATAAGATCAAATCTTATCTTGTCAGGAAGAAATCCTTCCTAAGACGGCTTAAAGTCTTGGAGTGTCAGACCAACCACTTCTAAAGACTTAATAAGCCATTTCTATTGGTTCTTGGAAATAACAATTACTGTTGTAATTGTCAGACACGCTTGCTTAACAACTTGTAATATTTTAATTACTTTTACTCAGATTACTTGTGTATAAATAGATTAAGAAGGAGAGAAGTTGAGTGTGTTTTGTACAATTAAAGCTTAGACTTTTGCAAAACAACTTCTCTCCTACAAAGAGTAACGTATCCCTGAGATTGCTCAGTGAGGTCGCATTGTTACCACTCAAGCAAAACTTGAGTTTAGATAGGAGACACCACCATACCTTGTCTATTCAATCCCAAGTGTTTGTTCCGCAAAACACTTGGGTATAGATTCTTTGATTCATTTCTAATAAGAATTTAAACGTTGAAAATTACCTTGAGTTTTTTATATTCACGTTTTATAACTGTTAGAATTTATCATAAACATTGTATTAGTCATAAACACAAATAGATTAACTTTCTAGTTAACTCTTAACGTGTAAAGGGAACAACAGTTTTTTTTAATGGACGGTATGTAACGGTTAAAATAGGGACGTTGGGTAGCTGTTTTTTGTATTAAATACTCACTTTTTCAATTTTTACCCTTTAAAATTCCTATAAATACCCCTTAAATCTCCTTATTTTTACACACACTTCTACATACACATCTCAACAGTACTTCTCTTCAAAAAACGATATGGATCCCAATAACTTTGATCATTACGATCTTTACTTTCAAGACGACATGGATAGGTATATGAGGTATTTTCAAGCTTATAAACAACATAAAGCTTTGGGTAATCAAGAAGCCGAGAGTTCGGGTCTTCATACTAGGACAACACCACTTGAAAGAGATGTTGCGGATCAACAGCTTTTGGATGATTATTTTGGCGACGAAAACAATCCACTTAAATACCTGGAAAGGAATTTTAGGCGAAGGTATCGTATGTGTTCAAAGCTTTTTAACAAATAGTCAATGATATCATCAATTACAATGTTGACCCTCTTCCGAATACCTCATTTTTTTTAAACAACTACCGGATGCTTTGGGTCGTTTAAGTATTAGTCATGTCATAAATGCACATCGGCCAAAAATGAAACACCTGTTTGAGATTTGGTGTAAATTAACCAACACCTTTATTTTGACTAAGTTTGACTGTTAAATGGAGGGACACTTTTGCCATTTTAGCCCCTTTGAGTATTTACTTGTTTTTTTTTTTTTTTAAATTTATTTTTTATTTTTTATTTTCTAAAACAAAATTCATCTATCACTTCTACAGTTCCACACCCTTTTCTCCAGATTATCCACCATCACAAACACATAAAAAACCTCATACACCCAAATTCATCAATATCTTCGCAAACCCTCTTTTAAAGAAATTCTAAACTGTACATAAACCCACACTTGCACCTACAAATACAAACATATACATATAAATAAGACCCGTCATTTCAGATAGGGATAATTACCAAAATAGCCCAAACACAAATGGGCGGTTCCCTATCTAACCCGAAATTCGAAAATAATTGTGTTGCCCAGGGCAACCGGCATTTTTTGGGGCAACCGAAGGATTTCCAGTGTATTTTTTGGGCAACAATCGCCCTTTTTTGGGCAACTGGGGGCATTGCCCAGGGCAACCGGGGTAGAAATATCCCATTTGGGTTTTGGGCTATTTTAGTAATTATCCCTTTCAGATATAATGCTACCGGTTTAAACCAATTCTTGTTGGGTATCTGTGACAACGACTATGCAATGGTAGTCTAAATGGTTTGCAAACTTCGACCGGCTTATAACTTTGAAGAAGAAGTTTGTATTTGTAACTGTTCGGCCAAAATTTCATCTTCTTCAATTTGAAAGGCTTTAACATTTAAATCTTCATTCTTACAATAAATTTGCATATTGGGCTCTGAAACTGGATTTGAAGTGCTCGGCCCACTGAGGTACTTGTTTTGTTTAGGTCTTGGCCCACTAAGGTTCTTACTCTATTTTAATCTTGAAGTTGAAGGTAGAGATGCACAAAAAAAACCGGTTCATGAACCGAACCAAAAAAAAAAAAAACCGAAACCGGTTTTTCCAAAAAACCGATTTTTGGAAAACCGGTTTAGGAAAAACCGAACCGCTGGTTTAGAAACCGATTTGCATTATTTGTTCTCAACTGGTTTGAGAACCGGTTTAAACCGAACCGGTTCTGGGTAAAACCGGTTTAAACCGAACCGGTTCTTGATTTAAACCGGACATTTTCTCTCTCAAAACCGGTTTTACATAAAACCGGTTTTTGACTATTTGACTAAAACCGAAACCGGTTCGGTTTAAAAAAAAACCGAAATGTGCACCTCTAGTTGAAGGTTTCCCAACTAAGTCCTCTATGCCTGATATAGAACGTTTAGATTCCGTTGTTATGACCAGCTTATGACTTCGAATCCGTCATCAGACATCAAGACTCGACCTCCACAAATCAAGATCAATCACCACCCTTCGACGCCGTTCCACCTGAGAAACAACCGCCGCTCCACAAATTAAGAAGTTTTTTTTTTTTTTTTTTTTTTTTTTTTTTTTTTTTTTTTGATCTAAAGGTTTACTAGGATTGGCTTTGAGTAAAGATGGAGTTGTAGGTTTGTTTGGCTTTATAGAAGTCAAGATGATGATATGTTTTTCGGTTATAGCACAAACACACCCACTAAAAAAACTCATGTGGGATTTTTTTTGTGATATTCGGTTGTAACAAAGAAGAAAGAAAGGATTTTGATTTTATGGTGGTGTTTATTTCCTTGTTTGATTTATTTGATTGTGTAAAGAAATATGATAGCATTTGAGTAGATGAAATAAAGTGAGATGGGTTTGTGGTTTGATGTAAACTATGAGTGGGGATAAAGAAGACAAGAAGAAACTATTTGTTTTTGTATAATAATAACAACAATAATAATAATTGTTAATACAAATAATGTCAAAAACGTCATTTGCATTATTTGGCCTCTATACGTTTTGATAATCATAAAATATAAAAACACGTTATGTAAAACTTTGTCTAATAAGTTTTTAATCGAGGAAATGGCGTTTCGGCTACAACATCACTTAAATGAATAAACAATCTACCAACTTAGTTAAGTGATCAAAGAAAATATTTTTCTTAAAACTTCACATTTTTATGTGACAAAATATTTCTACAAAAGTATTTTTGTAATTATACAAAAATGTTTTAATAAAGAAAATATATTTGAATTTCAAATTCTCTAACAGCTAGTTTTCCCGCCTAAAATCAGATAAATTTTGACCAGATAAATTTTCACCACAACAGAACAAAAATGGGAGCGTTTTTCGGGACGGTCCTGTAAACATGTGACGGTCCCCCATATATAAGGGACCGTCCAAGGTTTAAGGGACCGTCCCCGCTCCTCCTGGTGCCTATAAATACTGCACTGTTTCATGCAGAAAAATTCACCTCTTGAGCACTAAAACTTTCTGTCTTCCTAAATCATTTTAAATCCTATTCTTTGATCACATTAACGTGTTGTAAGTTGTTTACAAGTGATCGCATTCATCCTACCTCCACGTGCAAGAAAAGAACGCTCGTATTCGTCAAGAAACAAAGTGTTGAAGAAAAGTCCTTCATCTCGTAACCATTGATATCACATAAACTTCAAATCTAAAAGATTTTCAAAACAAACTTTAAAAAGGTTTTTGAAAACGTAATTAAAAAGGTGAAATTATTCAACCCCCTTCTAGTTTCTACAACAATAATAATAATAATAATAATAATAATAATAATAATAATAAAAGAAAGAATAAAATGATGGTATTTTAGTCTTTTTCAATACCAAGATATATTTAAGTCATATGTTGTTTAACCGGTCAAACTAACAGTCAACAATAAAATTGACCAAAAGTGTAACGGATGTTTCACTTTTGGACCAAACATGAAACATTTTAAAAAATTAGACTGAAAGTGAAATAACCAAAAACCACAAAAACTGAAAAATAGTTAACTCTAAATAAAATCATTAATGATATAAAAAAAAAAAAAAAGAGGCTACTTTTAAGTAATTCATGCTCCTTTTAATTAGGCTACAAATCCACTCTCTCTCTCATCCTTGATTCACAAATGATCCCACAGATCTCAACTTGTGTCGACCTTCGTCTTCTCACCGATTCAACGAGGCCTTCATTCAACATCATCATCGGACTGTCATGATGATATAAACGGAGGGAACCAAAAAGATCCAAGTCTCTAACTTCCACTAGTATTTTAACTGTGTATTAATTTAAGTTTCCAGTTAATCTTGGGTTATTTGATTTTAAAGGTCCGAGCTAGTTATCACATCAGTTACATTAATGGGGAAAGATGATGATGGGTTGACTGATTTAACTAATAATGGGGAAGATAATGTTGTTGGTGTATCAGGTATCGATACTGAATATGCGTTCTGTGTATCAGTTAAATGTGTGTATGATTCTTGTGTATTTCAATTCATGTGAGTTCCCATTGTGTATAGTTAATGTGTGTATCAGTAACCCGGAACCCGACTAAGCTTATTAGAGGTGATAATTTGTGAAAAAAAAAAAAAAAAAAAAAAAAGAAATTGGCTAATTTTGGCTACTTTGTAAAAGATTTGGGCACATTTAGCTTACTTTTTTTGAAATGGGCACATTTAGCCCATTGAAAAGTTAAATGGGCACAACGGGCACGTATTTTCTCTCAATTAGATACCATTATAATCGTTTTTGAAGAAAAACTTGTATATATAATATATTTATTTTTTTAAATATAAATGGGGTATTATGTTTAAGGAATTTATTTCGTTATTTTCGGTCTTCTATAAAGCGATTTGTATAACATGTGCCCGTTTAGCTCGTGCCCGTTTAGCCCGTGCCCGTTTAAGTCCGTGCCCATTCTAGCCCGTGCCCGTGCCCGCCCGTTTTGCCACCTCTACCCGGAACCCGACTAAGCTTATTCGAGTCGGGTTACTGGGTCAAAAATTGTATTCGGGTCAACTTGAGTGACCCGAATACTAAAGAAGGTCGGGTATCGGGTTCAAAATGTTTGGATAACTCGGGTTCGGGTCGACCCGTTTGACCCAAATAATGGTTTTTAAATTTTTCTTTATAAATTATCTATCTAAATTAAAACAAATATTGACAATTTTACTCATGGTTGACCTGAACCCGAACACGACTAACCCGAGTTCAAATAGGGTCAGTTCGGGTATGATATTTTTAGCATTGGCCCGACTTTGACCTGACACGAATTGACCTGAACACGACCAGATCAACACCCCTTAATGATACATGTGTGTCAATTAGTTTTTACATTGAAACTGATAAGGATTTGGTTTGTTATAATATATGTAGATTTGGTTGTAGTAGACAACATGGAAGTTGATACACAGGAAGGTAACAGGAATATCAGGAAAAGGAAGGTACCCGAAAAGGAAGATGCAGATAGGGGTGTGGTCAAAAGGGACACATGCAAAGGAAAAAAGTACTTTATTGTTGCTGAGGACCAAGGTGGTGATCAAGGTGTAATGAAGAAGGCAACTCGCAAGCGTAGGTTAGTACTGAATAATAACAAGGAAAAAAGTAAAGTATTTGACGAGGCCAAACATGATGAGGAGAAGGTTGGTGATGAGGGTGTGGTGAAGAAGTCAGTTCGCAAACACAAACAGAAGTTGGTGATACATAATAAAAAGGGAAAAAATGAGGGCAACGTTGGTGGTAAGGGTGTGGTGACGAAGGCAAATCGCAAGCGTAACAATGGTAAAAAGCATCTGGGTGTCGGAACCAAACATGATGTAGACAGGATACACGTACGAGTATCTTTGTGGTCACTGCATCGACTCATACCCAACCTATCGCCAAAACAAAGGGAAGATGTTATTGATATGGGGTTCGGAGCAGTGCTTGGTTTTAAGATAAAGGATGTACCAACACGTTTAAGTTACTGGTTGTTAGACAACTTTGATGAAGATACGTGCGTCTTGAATGTGAATGGTAAGGCGATAAGTATTACGAGGGAGACAGTGAAAGATGTACTCGGGCTACCAATGGGAAGTGTTTATGTGGAAGCCCGTGATGAAGCTGATTTCCGACACCCTCTGGTAGTTGAATGGAAACGACAGTTCGGAAAGAAGCATAGGTATTATCACGGTCCGGTGGAGCAAGAAATGTGTAGACAACAAGCAGCAGGCGGGTGGTTGTTTAAGCTGAATTTTTTGGTTCTTTATTTCACGTCGATTGGAGAGTCCAACAAGAACGCTACTGTTAACTTGAAGTTTCTGCAGTGTATCGATGATGAGTACGATATCCCTAATTTTGACTGGTGTTCGTACATTGTTGAGTGCCTGGTTAGGACAAAGAAAAGCTGGGTCAGGACTTATCATTACACTGGGCCCATAATTGTTTTGTTGGTATGTTCTTTAGTATACTGTAGCATTCATTTTATCATTTTTAAACTAGTTTGTGATATATTGGAATGTGTGATGATTACACAGATTTTGTATGCCTACTCAATTCGACCAAGGACAGAATATGAGGAAGCTGAGCTGCCGTTGGTCAACAATTGGACAGTAGACATGTTGAACCAACTTGAACAAGAAAAGTTCAGTCCAACAAATGTGGAGGTACTAATACACAGTTAAAAAAAAGTATGATAAGTTGTCGTTTAGCATATGACATTGGCGTTTGATACACTTTAATTTTGCAAGACGATGATAAATGCATATTAGACTTATGCTAGGATTGATAAATTATTGTAGCAATCTGATAGACATGTGTCAATAATTGTGTCTGCTAAATTTGGTTTAAAGGTAATGAAATATGAAAACTATAAGATCAGTGTTTAAAAATGAATCCAAAAACATCAGGATAAAAGTAACGATAGTTAAGTAGGGAATGTGATGGTAAATGCTTTTACGTATCTAAGACAGTATGTGTATGATGCACATACATCTGTGCTGATACTCGAAAAGCTATGACCCAAACAACAAGTAACAGTTATTACCAATAAAAGAATTGATCATTAAACACCAAGTAACATAACATTAAACTTCAATGCTGATTTCATAATGGGTGTTTGGGTCAGGGGTTTTCCATAATGGGTGTATCAGCAAGCATTCATCGGAAAACTTGTTGATTTTATTCGGTTGTCAAAAGGCAAGAAATTGATTTTTAGATTTTTATTGCTAAACACTGAGAACTGATCATTTGTGTTTTGGAACCGCAGTAATTAGATAATCGGTGTCACAAACACCCCCTTAGCAAGTCAAATGACAACTACTGTATTTGGTTTGAAAAAAGTAAACAGTTTTTTGTCGTTGAAACTACTACACACACCTAGACCATTACTAGCATAGCATTGATTGCCAATTTGTCATCAACAACTTTTGGGGTCTAATAACAGAGTGTTTGTTAATAATCAGCTTGAACTCGAGTCAACGGAAGCTGGGAAAGAGCTGTTATATCTTCCGTCATTGTCATCAACTGACGACGTTAGCAGCATTCTTCTGGTTAGACCTTTATTTATTTTAACTTATGATGCTTGATTTTGTTACTAGTTTTTATGGTATTTAATAAGCAACTTATGGCTTATAAATAATAAGCTTGTAAGCCCATGTTTTTGTGGGTGCATCTGCAATTTAATTATTGTTTTGTTGGTGTAAATTGGAAGATGAATCATGGATACAGGGATAGATTTGAGGGGTGGTGTCTTGGGTGTGAATGTTAATGAGGAAGAAATTACGGGATAAAACAACGGGGGTATTGTTTTCTAATGAACAGTAATGGTTTTCTAATGAACAATAGTTTTGCCCCGTAATATTTTTGGCAAATGTTATATATAATTTGGGGAAAAAGTTCTTAAGAAATGCGCTGCTCGTCTCAACAAACCACATCTCCCAGATATGGAACTATTTTATGGGCTCGACTTTAAATGATTGGAATAACTGTTACTCGATAGCAATCACGTTTCACTAATATAGACCACTCAAGTTTCAATCTTGTCTCAGTGTGATCAATTTCTTTTCAGAAACGTTATCCCAAATTTTATGTTACTGATGATTTGGTCGCTGTGTAAAACACCAAGAGAGACGCCATGTCATCAATTTTTCAGAATTTGCACACCACGTCACTACACCAGCATATGTTGCTAGTAGTATAGGCTGTAGATTTCTTTTGCGGATTTTATTTTACTATGTTGAGTGGTTAGACGACTTCAAAATGTTTGAGTGGCCTCATGATCATACTTGTATATATATGGTGCAGAGTTTAAGACGCTGTCAACATTCTCAAAGTAAAAGGAAACATGAAAAGATGAAACTTTCATCTATTGATCCACCGATGCCATCAAAAACTGTAACAAAGTGGAATGGAAAACGGACGAGAAGTATTCCAGTTGAGGGTGGCAAAATGGGACAACAAGTAAGTACATCTTTCTCTTATCATTTCTTGAATTAATTAACTGTTTAAAATCTGAAATAAAGCTATCAAATTCTAAAATAGAACGTATCAGGATGTTTTATGCATTTTCAATACATTTTGTGTGTGACTTTTGACCTGTTTGATCCGCTTAATCCATTCCCCTTTTAACCAATTCATAATTTTCTACTAAACAAACAAATTAATACGTTAGGCCAACCCCGTTTGACCTCCAATCTCTATCCATTTTGTGCAGGTGAGAGAGGCGGTACCTGAAAAAGTTTCGTCTTTTCAATCTGGCAATATATGTGTCCAAGGATACAATGTGAAGGACATCAATGCACCGATTCTTGAAACCATTTTCAAAAAACATGGTGACATTGCAGCTAAATGTGTGTTCACGGATTCTATGAGAACATCTTTACTTGAGGTTGTTTGTGAGATTGTCAGGCTAATTGAAACCAACGATGTTACTAACATCATTTCTAAGATGGAAGAAATAAAGAACCAAGTGACAGTTGCAGAGGCATCCAAAATTAATGTGTCGTGGCTTCAAGTTCACTTGGAAACCATTCTTAAAAGGAACGAGGCCCAAAAGAAAACTTTGCATATGGAAATGACAACAAACACCATGTTGGTTAAAAGGGCAGCAAGAACTGATGTGAAAGAAAGACATGACAAGCTCGTGGCTGCACAAATTCAGTTTGAAGAGGCTAAAAGGTGTGTGGAAGTACTTGATCTGGTAGAAAAGAAGCTAATCAGCGATGCCTTGGAATTTAAGACTGAAAAGGACTTGTCCATATGACAACCGATTATATATTGATTAGACCATGCTAGATATGTAAATACGTTGGAGTTGGGATTACTTTGTGTTCATATTAACTTTTGATATGATTGTTAATGATCACAATCCACAGGATTATAGGTCTATACTAGAGGGTAAATGTGCAGGTTGGGTAACGGATCAAAATGGGTAAATGTTTCAATAATCTGATGTATTTCAAAAAAAAATTAAATGCCAGAGTTTTGATAAGAATCTTGTTTTTACACTTCCGGCAACTTTGGACCTGTTTACCCTTTCCTTTTCACTATTCACTATATAGAAAAAAGAATGCGGGTTATTAATTCCATTGTACCAAATGAGGTTATCAGAAACATTGAAATGTGTTATATATAGTAAATTTAAATTTAAATTAGAAATATAGCTTAACAAACAATAGAAAATATAATAACTTCAATAAAAACTAGTCAATTAAATCACTGATAATTTGGTAAATAAAAAGTACGTTTTTACAGCAATTAAGGACAAATTCGTCCAATCATTGGGTTTCTAGAAGCGTCAGAGGAGCAGAGTTGCACGAATGGGACAGGTGGCAGCCTCCTATTGGACCGAACACCTCAGAAATATTGATCTAAGGGCTGTGGATGATGGGATGTGATCTAAGGGTGATGATTAGCTCAAGAGCACACGGATTGCCAGAGTGTCAGCCTGGAAGCTTCAGCTCATCTCTATAAATAGGGAGTTCTCCTCATTAGTTAGGATTGTCCAATTTTCATGTTTTAGAGAATTGTTACCATTTTTATTCTTGTCATTTTTAAAAGCTTTTGTAATGTAAACTTTTCCATTTCAGTTTCAGAATTGTAATTTTACCTTCATTAATGCAATTTAAGTTTTCTATTCCTTGTCTCATTTACATTTTAAGCATTTACTTTGTTACATAGCTTTTCAAACTTTCATTTCTGTTCTCACAAGCTCATTTGAGCTTGTTAAAGCTTTTGAAAAAGATTAATTAGGTCAGTTTAGTTTTAATCTCAATTTTCACAAAAAGTCAAAAAGTCAACTGCTGTATGAAGAACATGAATCTGGGGTTATACTGATAGATCAAATAGAGAAAGAGAAGTATTTGGCCTATCTAAAGATATGCTACATTGGAAAACTCCTCTGTTCATGCTAAGGGGTGATTTTGTAAGTTCCATTTCATTTTTAGCTTATTTTCTACATATTTCTTTGATCAGCTTATTTAGTGCTTAATTGTTGATTGATTGTTGCTTTTTAGTAGTTTTCATAGTTAGTTAGATAAGTACTGATCAATATTGTAGCTTATTTCAGTAAGTTGTAGTGCTAAATTAGTCAATTCGGTAGTTAAGGGGTGTTTGGTTCAGAGTGCTATGAGCCTGTTACTGTTTATGTGCCTTTTAGCTTAAGTTTGATTGAGATTATTAGAGGTTAGATTAGCTGTTTTTAGTGGAAATTAAGTTGCCTTGGTCTGATTTGAAGATTTTGAACCATAGGTGCATCATTAGGTTCAAAACTGCCTTAACAAGCTTCCTATAAGCTGATCTTGTTTTTGTGGTTACTTTTGAAATTTGTGAGTTCCTTTTAGTGGTAAAAGTAAGAATCCAAGAGGTGATAACATTTGGTCAAAGTTTTCAAAAGTTTAGATGCCAAAACTTGAATCTGTTGTCTCAGTTTGTTTTGTTCAGATTTGAGTTTTTTTTTACCTGCTGATCTAGCTTTGTTTGTGGCTTATTCAATTGAGCTGAAACCTTAATTTTTGGTTTATAGGTAGTTCATATAGCAAGCTTTCAGTGCAACATCTGGGATTTAAGTTTTGAGCTTATTTACTAGCTTTAATTTGGCTTGCAAAAGCCCAACTTAGGCTGTTCTAAACTTGCAGACAGATTTTAGTGTTTCTCGATCTTATCTTGGGCTTATTTGAGTGAGCAATTGACTTTAAAATTTGGTCATTTTTGGTTTAGGAGTAGTTTATAGTATCAGCTTCTAGGATTAGCTTTTGGTTTCCCCTTAGGAGCTTTTGGCTAGCTTGTAGAATAGCCCAAAGTGGGCTGTTAACCCATTTGGTTTCTGTTTTAGTTGGCAGCTGCATTAGAGCTTTTGGGGCTCATTCTATGAGCTTTTCTGATCATTTTAAGTTGTTTTAAGCTTTTGATATTGTGTTTTACTATATTTGAGCTTTTGGTAATTTTTGGTTCAGTTTAGCTTAATTTTGGCTTATTGCAAACAGCTTATTTACTGTTACAGCTTATTAGGGTTTAGTCAGTTCCTGAATTTATTTTTCCTAGATTAGAAATTTAATTATAGAATTACTCAAAATTTTCCAGATTTTTCTCACTTGTTTTAATATTTTTAAATCATTTAAATAGTTTTAATCAGTTTTTAATTCATAAAAAATTATTAAAAAGTCAAAAAAATATTTTTCTTTTTCCAAAAATTTTCTTTTATCAGTTTAAATATAGGAAAATTATTTTCAAAATTTTAGGGCTTAGAATTTAGCATTTCACTTTTATTCGCGTTTTTAAAATTCGTCGCGTACGTTTTAAAATTCAATTTTCGTTTTTAGGATCGTATGCTTAGCTTAGTTGTTCCCTTAGCTTAATTAGTTATTTTCGTTTATTATTTCATTATTCGTAGTATAAAATCACCAATCAATCACTCTTATACACCATTCACTTCACATATTCGACAAACGTAAACGACGACTCAAATTCAACCTTCGTTGGGACTACGACCCGGGGAAAATACATCCGTTGCGTTTTCCTTCGGAAAGAAAAATACTAAATCAAAAAATGGCGCCGCTGCCGGGGAAGGCTTGAGAAGAGTTTGAATTTCGTTCGTTGGATCGTGTTTTGAAGACCCTTCCTCGGAAGTTTCTCGTTTTTATAAAAAGAAAAAAAAATACAAAAAGAAAATAAATAAAACACTTTTCCTAAAGTGTTTTCAAAAATACTAATAATATAACCTCACTTTTTCTGAAAAGTGTTGTAAACCATTTCAAAATAAACAACAAAAGAGATCGTGAAATTAAACGTTACTCGGATTATTTCTTTGCTACAACCTATACACGGGGTTTAAGGATGGTCTTGACATTAAATTGCAGACCGAAAGAGGCGGGTTTTTAATCACCTTCGAGTGGACCTTTGCTTCTCCGCCACGCTGCGCGTAGTTTTGAAAGAAACGAGTACGGTTGATCGAACGATCACCAAAAAGATAATAATTTTTTCTTATATATAAAAATCCAAAAAGATTTTCTTTTCAAATTTATTTTCCCTTTTCTTTTGTGTTTTTCAAAGTTTTCTAAATTACAAAACCCAAAAATAATCTTCGTCTCCTCTTATATGTTTAATTCTTATCTCTTTACCCTCTCATACCGTTTAATTCTTATCTTCTTATCCTCTTAACCGTTTAATTCTATCTCTTTATCCCTCTATCCGTTTAATTCTAATGTCGTCACTCGGCTATCACTGCTTTCATTGTAAAAGTCCAATGGGTGATAGTCTTCGTTGTTACAAGTGCTTGTGTGAGCGGTGTGGAGGCAATTGTAGTAATGGATTTTGTAATTGGTGTGAATTACCAATTCATCCAAATCCAAATTCCTTCAATTCTTCTCAAAGTTTTTCCGAACACCCTCCACAACCCCAGCCATCTTCACTCCCTCAGTATAATTGCTTTATATGTGGAGATCCGTTGGGGGACAATTCACTTTGTGACCGATGTTTTTGCAACAAATGTGGATTTAGTCGAGGACTTTGTATGTGTTCTTATTCGAAAGCTGAAACTGCATTCGCTTATGAATCTAATCCAAACTCTTTCAATGAACCGCCAAATTTCTCCGACTACCCACCACAGCCCGATCCGTGGAATGAACGTTATTGCGATGAGTGTGGAAATCAGTTAGATCCGTCATCAACTTATTGTCATCGGTGTACTTGCGAGAGGTGTGCGAGAAATATTATCAATGGATTTTGTTCGCTTTGTGCTTCATACAATGATGGTTTTAATCCGAACATTTTCAACTATCCTCAAAATAATTTCACTCACCCTCCTCAAAACTTTTATGAGCAAGAACCGTATTTCAATGATACACCGAACTTTTCTTGTACAAATTGTGGGGGACCTCATAATGATTATCAATGTCAACCGTGGAATCAAAATTACTATGAACCTAATCCTTGCTATAATACTTCCGGTTTTGACAACTTCCAACCTCCACAATACCAAATGATTCAACCACAACCTGAACCACTTCCTCAAGAACTTCTCATTGGTATTCTTGATTCTCTAAAAGTTCTTAAGGATTTGGTTAATAAACGAACCCCAGAAGATCCTCATCAGAAAACTTATGGAGAACTTCTAGCTGACGAACAAGCAGCTAGAGTAAGCTCCCAATATCATCAAACTTTTGTTTACGATGACGACGATGATGAGGATTCTGGGTGGGGAGTTTATGAGAGTTCGTCAGTTGCAACCACACCCGTCGTTCCTACCAAAGAACCCGAGGACTCTCTAAAAATGGGGGACGAGCATCTCGACACTATTCCGGCAACGGAATCAGACAATGTTGAGAACCTCGTCCCAATCCCAAGTGAGTCCGAGGAAATATTTGACGGTGATTGTGATTTGCAATCTTGTGGAGATTCTCTTGACGTTTCCGAGGTTACTTCCGGAATTTTCTCTAACCCCCTCTTTGAATATAGTGACGAGTACACTTTTTGTGCCGTTAATCCTCTTTTTGATGGGGTGTTAGAGAATGTTGAGAGCGAGGACTCTATAATTTCTAATCTTGATGAGCCCGTAACGGAACCGGGACTCACAGATTCTCCTCGTATGATTGAATCTCTTCATGAGGAGTTCTCCGATGAACTCACTCATATCATACCTCCGCCGGAGTATGATTACTTTGCTATTGATGAAGATCCTGACCCGGGGGGAGATGTACTCTCTCCTAAGAGTTTTATTATCGAGGATATCATCCCGACCCTCCCTCCCGAGGTTTTTCAGAGCTCTAATGATGAAGAATGGATTCCCATTCTGATTATGATCTTTCTCCCCTTCTTCACCTATTCGGTGACTTCTCCTCTTTTTCACTCCTTCGGGAGTGAAGACACCATCTTTGACCCCGGTATCTCTCATTCTTTTCAGCCGTGGGAATCTCATCGGAGTGGAACTTTCATATGCTTCAATGTTTATCCAAACATCTTGAATGAAAGTCCGATGGAGATTATCTTTTCCACATGCTCCCCCAAGGACAAATAAATTCGGGGCGAGTCTAAGCTTTCCGACTCGATACTAAACAAGCGCTTCGTGGGAGGCACCCCATGCTTATCCATCTATCTTCTTATCTATTTTCTAATAAAGTGACGTGAGGAGGGCTACCTCTTCCATTTCTTGTGTTTCGTGGTTTCCTGTGATGTGTACAGGATTACCCGATGATTGAAGACTCTCGTGCTCGTGGTTTTCTCTCCACTCGAGTTTCATCATCCGTTGCTCATCCGATATCCTTAATCTTATCGTTTACGTGTAATACCCCCAAATTTTAAACATAGCAGCGGAAGATTTATTTGGGTGTTACTGTGAGGATCGAAAACAAAATCATAGAAAAACAGCCCAAGACGGCATTTTTAATTTACATAGGTCCATAATACAAATTCAGTTACAAAGCGTTACATCAGAGTGCTAAGGTTTCTCCAAAGAAACATCAATTTAACTGAATTACAACTTTATTTTACACCATTTATTTAAGATAGGGTGCGCCTACTCCATGCCTTGCCTTGCTCCTCTAGTTCCCTGAGATACATGCTTAAAAGTCAACATAATGTTGAGTGAAATCATGGAGTTTGTAGTTTAAATATCAGTTCGATTCACAAGTAAGATTGTATTGAAGATACAATCAGTTTAAAATTTGATATCGCAGTTCATATATTGCCCTAAGTCTCATGACACGCAAACGTTAACAAAGTACCGCATAAACGAATGTGTCCACCAAATTAATGATGAAAGTTTTGCCCTCGTGTAATAGGTGATTTGCCAATTCCTATTTCTCTCAAATATAATGCATCGCGACTAATACGACTAGCAAAAAGCATTCCGTCACAGTATTAGTGGGATAGGTCGTCAGCCTCTAATAGATCTATTCATTATATTCGCGTTCACCGCAGTGATTAATGGCTCATGATAAAAGGGTCTTGTGGCAATATGGTAACTTAGGCATATATCAAGTCAGGTAGCATACAGAAAAATACTTGTGATTTGTTTATAGCATGTATCCCCCTCACGGAGTTTAAAAAGTATAAAGAGTTTAAAAGTGAGGCCATGACTCACCTTAAGCGTTACTGGTGATGATGAAAATAAACTCAGAGGTGATTATAACAACTTCGATATAGAACCTGGTAAATATATGAATAACTGAGAATCTGACTAATTTCTAGTGGTGTGTGTGTATGAATGGTGGATGATGATTAACAAATGATATACAACGATCTAATCGTTGAGAGTGAAGGTGTTATATGATTATGGTGCTCGTGCTCTCGTAAGATCATATCTTCAAAGAGTAAATGAATTTATATGAAATATTAACATGAAATATTTCTAACGCTATTAACTAATATGCAATTAGAATGCGAATATGCATATGAAGTAAAGATATGGTGCAAAAATGAAAAATAAGATAAGAATGACAAGTTATAACAGTTGGTCCTTGTTCTTTCCAGATTTTACATTTTCTACCCTAACCGTGGTTTGTGTTACGTCGTTAGTCCTTGTCCAGTCCATAGTCCAAAATAGTCCAATAATTGTCCATATGTCCATACAAAGCTTGGAGTTCAATGGTATGTCAATTTAAGTCCTCTACCAACTGTTTTCACAGCTTCAGTCCCTAGGTTTCACAGTTTGGCAGTTTTGGTCCTTCCAGTTAGATCGCGTTACATTTTTAGTCCTTTTTGCATAAAAATAACGGGAAAAATATTCCGAAAATTTCTATAACTTTATTAAGTTCATATTAACTTATTTCAATTTATTATTTCAGAAAATAGATTATTTTTGCATTATTGGGCCATTTAACGATTTAGAACAAGGCCCGTTAAGAGTTTTAGAGGCGAGGGCGTGTAAACTGTTTTGGGCTTAAACTTGGGCTATTTTTAGGATTCTAAAAATATATTATATGGGCCTGCTGGACCTTCCTATCGTAAAGTCTTGTTGGGCTTTGGTTTTGGCCCAACCGAATGTTTAAATAATTTCTGAAAATTTTATGAATTTAGAACTATTGTTACTGCTATGATTCGAGTAAATTTTTGACTGCCTAAATGAGCTTACGAAGATAACTTTAAAATACGAAATATGTAGTTTGTTAGGTGGTCATTCGATTTATATGAAAACATCTAAATGTTATGTTCAAAATTCCGAAAATATAATTATATTTTGTAGCCGGGTCGCATAGTTTAGTCTTGAAAATACTAGTATATTTTTCTAAGTGTTTAGGCAGTTGGGTTACCTAAGGTTCATAGCTTGATGGGTTTTAAAACCCACTCGTTATTTTAAGTTGTTGTCGAAAGAGTGGTTTGGCGATTTACTTGGCTGTTTTAAAGGGTCATTTCTCGCTTGTTTTTACAAGGTTTTTAAATGAAAAGTGTAGTTAATTACGTGATGTATTAGGTCGTGTAACGAGAGAACATGGTCGTTAAATTATTTAGTGAGATATGAAGTTATTTTGGAGACATTCTTGGGACTGTTTTCATTCGTATGGAATCACTTAGCATATTTTAGCTTTTCCCCTTTTTATTTATAGCGTGACGTATGAGGGTTGCATGGAATGTATGTTTACATGTTCGAGTACAATGATGCATGTAACTTAGTGAAGTGTCAATATATACGATTTAATGAGAAACATAATAATGCATGGTGTGATATCTTGGTTGTGAAAGTGAGTTTGTGAGGTGACTGTCAAGTCTTCCCAATGTAAGTTCGATTATATATATGATTCAAAATGGGTTGTTGTGTTCTTAACAATAATTGCTATACGTTTAAGTGCATGCCTTGATATAGTAACGTGTATTAGTAAGATGTGTTGTGGTTCTTAAACCTTTCTTAGTGGTGACATGCAATTATGAGTTTGTAACTGTATGGTACGTATAAAATAAAATAGATACGTTCGAATGTAGCATGAGATATGCATGCAAGTGATGTGTAAAGTGCAAAGAATGAAAAGAGGAGTTCATACCACACCTTTAGCAAAGGTGGTGAGGGACTGTGGTTGTTCGAAGAAGATACAAGAAAAGAAGTGAGCTTCGAAGAGCTTTCTACACTTGACTTTACTGAGTTTGCTTCCAAAGTTCTCGACAAAAAGTTGCTTATGATATTTAAGGAATGTTGTGATTTTGATAGAAAATGATAGGTGATAGAGAATAGAAAGAGATCGAATGGAGTAGTTTATATAGGCAAAATATCTCCTATTTGCATTGACCTATTGACCAAATGATTGAAGTACTGTAACTAGGGGACACTTGTGTGTCTTTGCTATCCAAGTTTGTGTGTGAATGAGTATTGGTAGTTGTGGTTTTGGATGCTAGTTCTTGGAGTCTTGCCTATATTCGGTTTTCTACATATGTTAACACAAAGCTTGGACCTTCTATATACAAGTGGTGCACTGAGGTTTAGCTCGCTTTTGAAGGATTAGAATCAGTTAGAAATGTGGTTGGAAGGTTATAATGGTGGCATGCCATAGTTAGTTGTCGACATTTTTAGTTACACGTTTGGGTCGATTATGGGACAAATAATATGGGTTTTATTATCATGCTAATACTTGATATTTCTAGCTAGGTTTTTGTATCATAGTGGCTAGTTGGGTGGTGTATTTGAATGTGTAAAAATATGTGAAGGTTAAGTCTCGATATTAAAAATAAGATCGGGTTTTTGAAATGTAATATCGATCGAATATAAAAGGAACAAAGGAATTAAAATGAAGTGGTGTGTTGGGCTGTGAAATTCGGTTGGGTTGGGTGGAAGTGATGGGCCGAATCATTAAGGGTCCAACCGGTTTGTAGGGTAGAATTTAGGATTAGTATTAGTAATATGGTATTATTGATGTGTTGATTTAGTTAAGTGTATTAGGTGGAAATGGTTTTGTGTTGAATATATTATAGATGTGTTAAATTTTTATTGTGATTATCGTCTCGTCATTGATCGTAAGAATGTGTTGTTGCAACAGAAGTGTTATTTCATGTTTGCGTATACAATATATATATCTATAATGCATTGGGATATTAATAACTAATAATAGAAAAGTTTAAATTTCCCAGCAAAAATGGGCTTTAGTAACTGTAATACGAGATCATCATTAGTCATTAAGATTGATTACAAGGGTTTTTCGCAGGATCTTACATTACGTTTATCTTTGGCATAATTAATAAACGGCCCTAGATTTATGTAGGAGAGCCCTTACCTTTAAGACATTGAGGACAATGTCACGTTTTAGTCTTGGGGGGGGGGGGTAATCTTTCGATTTGATTTTTGCCTTGCATTTTTGCCGTTTTCTCACGCAACCCCGTTTTTCCTCCAAAATTGAAAAAATCCAAAAAATGAGAAAATTTTAAAAATTTTTGCAAAAATATAATAAATTTTGACATTTTTGTTGACTTTCCGCTGGTGAGAGTAGGAATAAAATTCTGACTTGACCGGGCGTGTTGAGCCCTAGCTTGTCCCCTTAACCGTTTATAATCTATAAGCTCGTGCTAGTCTTTTACACAAGGAGCTATAAAATGCGAATTCTTTTTAAGAATTTGCAAGTTCCCGTATCGACTTTATATATGCATGGCTTGATTATAAGGCTAAGCATTCGCGGATCTTATTATTTAAGATTTTAAATTTGCGAAGAACGAGAAATGATAGAGTTGCTTATAAGTTAGATTGCTAAACGTGGAGTAGTTGGATCTCTTTAGAGCTCATCAAAGTTACTTGTGGCTTTTTGTTCCCATAAGCTTGTCTCACTCTAAAAATAGTAATCTAGGAATAATTAAAGCTATTTTGGTTTTGGCGATAATTAGTTTTTATTTCTTCCTTAGAGAATTCTTGCTCATGAAAGTTGGGTACACATCAAGGTACTGTCAGTGTTATGGTGTAATAGACAATTCCATCTTGCCGGCTCGCAACCGATGTTGGGATTGTTATAAAAGCCGTAGGACTTGGGGTTTGGCAACACAAATAATTAATGAATATGATAATGTATAATAATAATCCAAAGCCATAAAAAGTTTTCTACATCTTGCCGGTTCGCAGCCGATGTTGTAGACTTCTAATAAAGGCAGAGGAAAAATTCCAAGGTCATAATAGACTATCACATCTTGCCGGCTCGCAACCGATGTTGTGATTGTTATAAAGGGCCAAGGATTAAATATGTTAATGTGCTTGAATATGTAGATAAAGTGTTATAATGCCAAACTTCGACTCCGGGGGTATCCTAATAAAAGCTTCTGTCTCTGGACTCGTAGATGAGTTGTTTCGGTCGTATATAAAAGGGATATCCTCAAAATCGTGTTAAATTAGAGACCTTGATGTGGACCTCATTTTTGTATGCAACGGTTTTCGAGGGAAGGTTTAGAAACTACTTAGCGTCTAAACTAGGTATCTTTATCGGAATAAGAAATTATCAAAATGAGAATTTGAAGAAATTCATTTCTCACCAAAAATAAAATAAATAGAGGAAAATAGGAATTTGGGAACGAGAAGTAATACACAATTAGCTTCCATGGGTAGTGTTGGCAATCTAACTTGTAAATAACAATGATTTCGTTTTTAAGCTTAGTTTGGGAACTCGTGAAAAATCAGGGACGACGAATTTTATCCGTATGGTCACTTCTTTATGAGTCGTGTTTCCTGCTCGATGACCCTAAAAATTATTGAGAAATAATGATTGTCAACAAAGCCGTCACATGAATAATAAGAAAAATACAAAAATAGAATAAAAAGGAAAATCGGGGAGTTTTTAGAACTTAAGATTTCTTAATCTCTTTTGAAAATTTTGCTACTTCTCAAAGTTAGTAAAAAGAGATTGGAAATTTTCGGTTTCAAAAACGTGTTTTTATAACATTGCATGAGGACATTGCAATAGCTTAGTCTGGGGGATTTTGGTATGTGTGAAACACACTGTAAAACCCGAAAATCTAAAACATGCAAAATTACCAAATTGCCCCTGAAACTTTAAAAAATTAATTAAAGCTTAATTAAAGTTCCGAAACGATCCCAAACTTCTGGAAACAAACAAGATATGATACAAAATAATTTTGACAACTTCGATTAACATTTATACAAGTTGTGGAATGACCAAAGTACCCTTGTGTGCACCGAAAAATTAAATACCCAATTATTAGTATTTAAAAACCATTTAAATTACAATTTAATTAAGGAAAAAAATAAAATTAAGATGGTAAATTGATTGGGCCTTGTGAAGGCCGGTTCTTTGGCCTTAAATCCCTCCCCATAGCTTGACCTAAACCAGATATAACAAATCCCTAATTTATTTTTACCCCATTAACCCTAAAAAAAAAACATTTGGCCGCCACATCTAAAATCATCCACGCCTCCATCCGATTTTTCTGCATCAAGGAGATAATTTTCTGGAGTTCGTAGTGTTGCCAAGAAGGTGGGGAAAATAGCTACAAGGTCCTAGGGTCGATCGTTTGGCTGTGGTGATTTAATTGGGTCGATATAGTGTAGCCGAGCAAAGAAAAATCAAAGCGTGTGACCCTCTTGTTCTATAATCTTCTTGGTATTTTTCTAACCTTCTACTGATCATATACATCATGTAAAAATTATTGGAATTTAACCATGCATTGTGTTTTGGTCGAACGAAAATCTATAAGCTATAAAACCCTAGAATCGAATTAAAATTATAAAACATGTATGCGATTTTTAGGAGCCTTGTATATAATTTTCGTGGGTTCCATATGCATCATATAACATGAGAAAAATAGTATCTTGATTTGTGGATGTCGAATTCATGGGTTTTGGAGTTTATGTATAATCGGATTTTGGAAAAATAAAAGGGAAAATTGTGGAAAAAAATATTGGGCCGATTGATCTAGGGTTTGTAAGGATGAAATCTGGAAATATTGATGATATAATGATGATAGAATGATGATAAAATGATTGGGGAATTATAGGGTTCGATTTTGATGAATATTATGTAAACCGATTTAAAGATAAATAGTTAAGGGGGTGTTTTGTAATTATTAAAACTTGTGGGATATTTTTGTAATGTTTTATAGATCAGGGGGAACATATAAAAATTTTAACATGAGGGTCTTATTTGTAAATTTGGCAAGATATGAAATTATGGGGTAATATATGTGGCGATTTGTAAGTAAATAAAGATGAGGGACTAAAAATGTAATTTCTAGAAAAATCAAGGGTTCTAGGTGTAAATAATAATATAAAGGGTGAAATGTGTAAATTTGAGTATTTATGGGCTTAATATGTAATTATGGCAAATTATGTAAATCGAATTGAAAATTTTAATAAATACAAGGACTAGTTTTGTAATTTACCGAAAGTTAAGGGGCTGTTTGTAACATAATAATATTGAGGGTTATTTTCTGTAATTTGAAGGAATAAAAGGACTTGATGTGTAACATGAATCTTGTGAAGGTTAATTTGTAAATTATATAAGTATAAGGTTTAATTTGTAATTAATTAACAAAAAGGGTATAACTTGTAAATTATGAAACTTGAAGGCTAAAGGTGTAATTCTGGATAATATAAGTGTTTGAATGGTAAAATGATGATAATTTTAATGTGGACCTTGAACTTTGGTGAAAGTTATGTTTATAACCCTGAACTATGAAACTTGTCATAATTAACCCTGAACTTGTGTAAATTGTTAAAATGAATATTACTTCCATAATAAGCTAATTAAAGACCTGGCTTGAATTATATCTCTTGAATCTTACTAATTATGGAAACCTGCAAATAATAGAAAGTTACTAAAAATGGAAGCTACTTATAATGAGAAGATAACTGAACCCCGTTCGTATTTATATCTTCTACTCCTTTAGGTTCGAGGAAGGAGTGATCTTGGTTTCCTGTCAGCTACTCTTGTGTTCTTTGCTTGCTTTTGAATAAGGTACATATATTCTGCTTCTTTGATAAGAGGCCTTCATTTTCTGATTATGATTCGTATTAGGGTTCACTATACCATTGCTATGTTCCCTTCATTCATGAACTCCGATCTTTTGAACCATCATGATATTGAACCTGTTATGATTATGAACCTTTCATTCATGAACCTTTAATTATGAACCTTTGCTTATGAACCTTTGCTTATGAACCTTTGCTTATGAACCTTTGCTTATGAACCATGATTATGAACCTATGATTATGAACTTATGAAACATGATATTGACCTATGCAAGTAAACTAAAAACATGATTCATGATACTTGACCTTTACCCTCAGTTTGATACTACGAGCCACTCACTAGGCATGAGGGTTTCATGTCCATGTCAGTCGATGCACCGATGGCATGACTCTAGGGCAGGAGAGTGATGACCTGTCCCGTCCCTGCACGTTTATGTTTATGATTCATGTTTATGTAGAGGCAGATTATGGCCACCGGGGGCGTATGGATGCATCCTAGATTTGTTATGTACATGTTATGTTATGTTATGCATGGTGATTGATGGTGTGTGCGATACACGTCTTTCACACTCCGGGAGCTAGCTACTCCAACCCATGATTGAGGACACCCCTCATATTTACAGGATACCCATGATTGAGGACACCCCTCATATTCACAGGATACTAAGAGGTCTCCCCTCTGCATGTTTACGATTATGATTATGATTATGATTCATGTTATGTTATGGGCTCGTAGTGGATTTCTGACTTCCTTTACCATGTACCCTTTTACCTTTCCTTATGATACCATGTACTCTTACCTTTCATCTTGATACCATGTATTCATGCTTCCACACTCTTTTACTCATGTAAATTATGCATTATACTACTGCTTGTTACGTTATATCTGTTCACTGAGCTCTAGTAGCTCAGCCGCGTTTCTTTTCCCGCGGCAGGTTTTAGTTGGAAGCTGGGTAAGAGTGAAGAGACTTTGGACCTAGAAGACTTTGAGTAGAAGCCATTAGAAGAGATGTACTTATGGATTTGATAGGCAGTTTTTATTTCCCTTTGTAACCCTTTGTATTGCAAGATTTCATTTGTAACCTTTGAGAACCATTGTATTACTTTTGATTGTATGCTTTGTTTGATCTGATATGGAGCCATTAGTGTGATACTTCTACCCTTGCCGGGTTGGGGTGTTACAATTATGGTATCAGAGCCAGGTTGCGATTCGTAATACATTTACCCTTGGCCTGTGTAAGTTAGGACCACTAAGTTTCCCTGTAAGCGCTCAGAAGATAACCTGTAAGATTTGCTTTAGGATCTCCCTATAGGAACCTAAATTTGACCAGTGAGGAATGGGTAGACTAAGACATATATGTGAGTATCATTTGCTTCCGCATCACTCTGATTCGTGCCCTTGCCTTTAGTTAAGCCTCATCAGAACTTTTCAGGAGTTAGAAGTTTTGCAACTTAAGCTTAGTAACCAAGTAAGTTTGAAATACCTCGGAAAACCCACCTGGATACCTTACACCATTTAAGTTTCATTTTCAGATTTTGACATCCACCTCCGATTTGGTTTGATAAGCTATTTAACACCTTTCTGACCATGTCGTAAGCCATTCAACCATAATGTATTCGACACATTTTGTGAATTCATTGCTTATGCTGAATGTGAATGTATCGTCCGATACTACGTAGCTTGACATAAATCCGTTACTACTCCTATGAGAATTCTGGAAATTATTAACCATGGATATAGGAAGTTATGTTCTTTTCCTTTGAATGACGAATCTTGCTCTGCCAACCATTTCCTTTGGAAGGATATGATGCTATGTTATCTCTGTATGGATTTGTTAACTGAGCATGATGATGCTAATAACGGATATTCTGTACATCTCACTTTTGACAAATATACGATGTTCGTATCGCTGATAATACATATCCTACTTACTGCTTATGCTAAGAAGCTGAACAAATCCCCACACTTGAATTATTCGTTTATCCATCTCAACACTTTTATTGAAACATGTGCTGGACTTCGATATATGAACTATTCCGTCTGATTCAATGACTGTATTCGTTCTATGAATCTTTTGATCTTGACATGTTTTATTGTGTGGTCTTTTATGTATGGACTGGATGACTATTTGTAAAGCTGCCATAGACTACCGCATCTGAAATGAGATCTTAACAATCTATCTCACCCTATCTCGTTATGATGAATCTCCACACCTGAATCTGCTAAAGTTTTACTGCTATGGAAGCACCAACCCTGAACTCATATAATTATCAAGTTTTCCTGACAACCATTACTATCAAATCTGGGGAAGCTCCGCCATTAGAAATATTCTGTTGTACGAAGATTTTCCAGTATTTCCGATGTAGTATGATTTTGTTCGCTTCAGCGATTCTCTTGTATACTCTTGTTGGTTTATGAAGAAGAAGGGAAGAAGGATGTGTCGACGTATCGACTGTACCACTATCTGTAATCATTATCCGTTTCCGCGTGTCAATAATTGATTTGGTTTTTCTTTTGAAACTTCGTATCTGGTTGCATCGTTTTAGATTTGAAGGGCTGAAGCAGCAACCCCAAGAACTTTTAAGAGGGAGGTTAACTAACCGAGAGTAACCTCTGTGAAGTAGTTCAGTGTTATTTTTAAGAAGAAGGAAGGCGACATGAAGTGTATGTGAAAGTCTTCCCTAAGTGATTTCAGAGACGGTCCTTTCACTCGTTCTAACCTCATGAGTTTGAATGATGCCAATGGTATTGGCTAGAATGGTCGTGTCTTTGCGTATTTTGACAAATTGTCATAGTATGACATTGTGTTATGTTCAGGAAACGAAAGAAGAACATAGAGATTATTGATGAGACGACCACTTGATCTGGAGGAGAAATTTGATTGACATTCAGAAGCCATTGTAGACGACACTACCCTGTATGTTGTGAAGACAGAGTATTCCCCAGGAAGAACCGAGGTCGAAGACAGCTATCAGAGTGAGAAACTTGGTGGAAGGATAGTAGAAGACAGTGGCGACAAGCATTACCATGGAAGAAGCATATAGGAAGAAGAGACGAACCTTGCAACGCATAATCTGAAGTTGACAACGGCGGTATTATCTCAAAGCCAGGAGCGGTGTTAGAAGACCTATCGAAGAAACGCAATCCTGTTTCTCTATTCATTTTAGTTGTACTAAGATGAATTGAGAGCAGAAACAGACTTGCGGATGGAGGGTTGCAAAAGGATCGCGACAGAGACTGCTGTTATGACATCACCGTATCAAGAAGAGTTGCTGAAGGCTTGAGGAACCAGACTCAAGTTGTACTCCTTTTCGCCACGAGATAAGATGGACAAGCGTCAAACTACTCCGACTTAGAAGAACCTAAAAAAATTTGCATGTGAATGGACAAATTTTGAAGGGGACACTTGTGTTTAGACGAGATGATTCTGTAGAGGAAGACGCTATCGACGACGTATTCGTTTCCACTCAACCTACTTAAATTCCGTTACCTGATGATGAGGTCCTTTGAATGATTTGGTTCGCTGGTAGTAATTCCGTTCTGTGTTCATTCTGCGTTTGTTGAATAACGATTTGCATGAGAATTTTGAGGAACTATGGAAGGAATTTTGAGATTTACGAATAAACGGATGATGAAGTAACCACTTATTTTTGGCTGAATGGATTTCGATGAGTTTTGGAGTCTTGGATCTATTAACGACGTACCTGACTTCTGATGGACATTTTCGGATTTCCGTTACTCTTCGAGTAAAATTCGTATTCTTAGTCATGATGTTTGACTTTGGTGACCCTGAGACTGTAGGTGGACTAGGTGGATTTAGATAAGCTGTGTTGTTCACGACTTGAGATAAAGTATGACCATCATGAGGGCATATTTATATGATGCTAGTATTATGACGCCTGATCAACGTGATAATACTTACATCATATAACGTGCACTTGTTGTGGGCATAGGATATATCGAGAAGTGCCTTAGAACCTTAGAACTTCTGTTATCCGTTTGAGCTCATCCGCGTTTAGTGAGACTTTGGATTCATTCTACCTATCCATTTGATCTACTGTTCTGGATATTCGACTTGGCACGTTTGGATGCTCGACGAACGTTTGCTGATCTCTACACTTCCGATAATGATCTTAGATTCTATTATAGGGCTTTCTGCCATTTGATGATATCTAACGACATGCTTTCTGTCCGTACGGCTTCGATCTGTTATTATATGAGAATATGCTTTTGTTCTGCTATATATACGATCCGCATTTGTTAAGTCTGTTCATTTGGGTCTGCTATGAGTTAAGCTATGAGATTTCGGATTCTGAGAATAACAAGACCTGTTTGTGTATGAGAATACTTCTGGAAGGCTATATTTAAGTCGAGACTATTTGAAAAGCTGAAGAGTTACTTTTGCACCACCTCATGGTTGCTACGATTCGATGTATTCTCGTTTCATTCGCCTAATCAATTCGATGTAAATCCTACGTACTGTTTGTACGTCTTCCTGGTGAATTCGATTTTCATCCGTATTTTGGTACGTTACCTTTTGGATTCGCACTCAGCATAGTGTGCCCCTGTTTTGTTTTCGATTCGTTTCATTTCTGACTCTTTGCAAATTTCGAGGACGAAATTTTTCTGTTAGGGGGGAAGAGTTGTAAAACCCGAAAATCTAAAACATGCAAAATTACCAAATTGCCCCTGAAACTTTAAAAAATTAATTAAAGCTTAATTAAAGTTCCGAAACGATCCCAAACTTCTGGAAACAAACAAGATATGATACAAAATAATTTTGACAACTTCGATTAACATTTATACAAGTTGTGGAATGACCAAAGTACCCTTGTGTGCATCGAAAAATTAAATACCCAATTATTAGTATTTAAAAACCATTTAAATTACAATTTAATTAAGGAAAAAATAAAATTAAGATGGTAAATTGATTGGGCCTTGTGAAGGCCGGTTCTTTGGCCTTAAATCCCTCCCCATAGCTCGACCTAAACCAGATATAACAAATCCCTAATTTATTTTTACCCCATTAACCCTAAAAAAAAAACATTTGGCCGCCACATCTAAAATCATCCACGCCTCCATCCGATTTTTCTGCATCAAGGAGATAATTTTCTGGAGTTCGTAGTGTTGCCAAGAAGGTGGGAAAAATAGCTACAAGGTCCTAGGGTCGATCGTTTGGCTGTGGTGATTTAATTGGGTCGATATAGTGTAGCCGAGCAAAGAAAAATCAAAGCGTGTGACCCTCTTGTTCTATAATCTTCTTGGTATTTTTCTAACCTTCTACTGATCATATACATCATGTAAAAATTATTGGAATTTAACCATGCATTGTGTTTTGGTCGAACGAAAATCTATAAGCTATAAAACCCTAGAATCGAATTAAAATTATAAAACATGTATGCGATTTTTAGGAGCCTTGTATATAATTTTCGTGGGTTCCATATGCATCATATAACATGAGAAAAATAGTATCTTGATTTGTGGATGTCGAATTCATGGGTTTTGGAGTTTATGTATAATCGGATTTTGGAAAAATAAAAGGGAAAATTGTGGAAAAAAATATTGGGCCGATTGATCTAGGGTTTGTAAGGATGAAATCTAGAAATATTGATGATATAATGATGATAGAATGATGATAAAATAATTGGGGAATTATAGGGTTCGATTTTGATGAATATTATGTAAACCGATTTAAAGATAAATAGTTAAGGGGGTGTTTTGTAATTATTAAAACTTGTGGGATATTTTTGTAATGTTTTATAGATCAGGGGGAACATATAAAAATTTTAACATGAGGGTCTTATTTGTAAATTTGGCAAGATATGAAATTATGGGGTAATATATGTGGCGATTTGTAAGTAAATAAAGATGAGGGACTAAAAATGTAATTTGTGGAAAAATCAAGGGTTCTAGGTGTAAATAATAATATAAAGGGTGAAATGTGTAAATTTGAGTATTTATGGGCTTAATATGTAATTATGGCAAATTATGTAAATCGAATTGAAAATTTTAATAAATACAAGGACTAGTTTTGTAATTTACCGAAAGTTAAGGGGCTGTTTGTAACATAATAATATTGAGGGTTATTTTCTGTAATTTGAAGGAATAAAAGGACTTGATGTGTAACATGAATCTTGTGAAGGTTAATTTGTAAATTATATAAGTATAAGGTTTAATTTGTAATTAATTAACAAAAAGGGTATAACTTGTAAATTATGAAACTTGAAGGCTAAAGGTGTAATTCTGGATAATATAAGTGTTTGAATGGTAAAATGATGATAATTTTAATGTGGACCTTGAACTTTGGTGAAAGTTGTGTTTATAACCCTGAACTATGAAACTTGTCATAATTAACCCTGAACTTGTGTAAATTGTTAAAATGAATATTACTTCCATAATAAGCTAATTAAAGACCTGGCTTGAATTATATCTCTTGAATCTTACTAATTATGGAAACCTGCAAATAATAGAAAGTTACTAAAAATGGAAGCTACTTATAATGAGAAGATAACTGAACCCCGTTCGTATTTATATCTTCTACTCCTTTAGGTTCGAGGAAGGAGTGATCTTGGTTTCCTGTCAGCTACTCTTGTGTTCTTTGCTTGCTTTTGAATAAGGTACAGATATTCTGCTTCTTTGATAAGAGGCCTTCATTTTCTGATTATGATTCTTATTAGGGTTCACTATACCATTGCTATGTTCCCTTCATTCATGAACTCCGATCTTTTGAACCATCATGATATTGAACCTGTTATGATTATGAACCTTTCATTCATGAACCTTTAATTATGAACCTTTGCTTATGAACCTTTGCTTATGAACCTTTGCTTATGAACCATGATTATGAACCTATGATTATGAACTTATGAAACATGATATTGACCTATGCAAGTAAACTAAAAACATGATTCATGATACTTGACCTTTACCCTCAGTTTGATACTACGAGCCACTCACTAGGCATGAGGGTTTCATGTCCATGTCAGTCGATGCACCGATGGCATGACTCTAGGGCAGGAGAGTGATGACCTGTCCCGTCCCTGCACGTTTATGTTTATGATTCATGTTTATGTAGAGGCAGATTATGGCCACCGGGGGCGTATGGATGCATCCTAGATTTGTTATGTACATGTTATGTTATGTTATGCATGGTGATTGATGGTGTGTGCGATACACGTCTTTCACACTCCGGGAGCTAGCTACTCCAACCCATGATTGAGGACACCCCTCATATTTACAGGATACCCATGATTGAGGACACCCCTCATATTTACAGGATACCCATGATTGAGGACACCCCTCATATTTACAGGATACTAAGAGGTCTCCCCTCTGCATGTTTACGATTATGATTATGATTATGATTCATGTTATGTTATGGGCTCGTAGTGGATTTCTGACTTCCTTTACCATGTACCCTTTTACCTTTCCTTATGATACCATGTACTCTTACCTTTCATCTTGATACCATGTATTCATGATTCCACACTCTTTTACTCATGTAAATTATGCATTATACTACTGCTTGTTACGTTATATCTGTTCACTGAGCTCTAGTAGCTCAGCCGCGTTTCTTTTCCCGCGGCAGGTTTTAGTTGGAAGCTGGGTAAGAGTGAAGAGACTTTGGACCTAGAAGACTTTGAGTAGAAGCCATTAGAAGAGATGTACTTATGGATTTGATAGGCAGTTTTTATTTCCCTTTGTAACCCTTTGTATTGCAAGATTTCATTTGTAACCTTTGAGAACCATTGTATTACTTTTGATTGTATGCTTTGTTTGATCTGATATGGAGCCATTTGTGTGATACTTCTACCCTTGCCGGGTTGGGGTGTTACACACATACCTTTTCTTGACCAAAAACGGGACCAAAATGACCAAAAACCCGACCATAATGCCAAAAGATATTGTGTTTTTGTGTTTTTGTATATGCAGGGACGGTTATCGTGAAAATTGAAGAAAGACACAAGAAATCCGGGAAAACGAGCACGGGATACGGAAAAGACTCAGAACCGAAGCCGGGAGAGACATGTTTGGTCAAAAAGTCAAGATTAGTCCTCAAAGATCCACCAAATGTCATAAATCACCCTTAGATCAACTTTTAAAAAATTGACAATTTCAGTCCCTTAAATTTCAGCTCATTCACAAATGGTCCTTATTAAATCTTAAACCCTTAAAAAAAAACTTTAAAACCCGGATTTAAAACCAACCCACCCAACTCACACACTAACCCAACCCACTCTATAACCAAGCCCAGCCCATACCAAAATTCCTTGACCCGACCCAACCAAATAATAATAATAATAACCCCGGTCAAACCACTCTCCCACAGTCAAACAATATAAAAAAAATCTCACTCAAAACACCTGCGCCCCTTTTCACCCCGAACCCAGAAAAATTACTGTGCCTAGAACCCTAGGATTCACCCGTACGTTTTTACAGCAATTAAGGACAAATTCGTCCAATCATTGGGTTTCTAGAAGCGTCAGAGGAGCAGAGTTGCACGAATGGGACAGGTGGCAGCCTCCTATTGGACCGAACACCTCAGAAATATTGATCTAAGGGCTGTGGATGATGGGATGTGATCTAAGGGTGATGATTAGCTCAAGAGCACACGGATTGCCAGAGTGTCAGCCTGGAAGCTTCAGCTCATCTCTATAAATAGGGAGTTCTCCTCATTAGTTAGGATTGTCCAATTTTCATGTTTTAGAGAATTGTTACCATTTTTATTCTTGTCATTTTTAAAAGCTTTCGTAGTGTAAACTTTTCCATTTCAGTTTCAGAATTGTAATTTTACCTTCATTAATGCAATTTAAGTTTTCTATTCCTTGTCTCATTTACATTTTAAGCATTTACTTTGTTACATAGCTTTTCAAACTTTCATTTCTGTTCTCACAAGCTCATTTGAGCTTGTTAAAGCTTTTGAAAAAGATTAATTGGGTCAGTTTAGTTTTAATCTCAATTTTCACAAAAAGTCAAAAAGTCAACTGCTGTATGAAGAACATGAATCTGGGGTTATACTGATAGATCAAATAGAGAAAGGGAAGTATTTGGCCTATCTAAAGATAGGCTACATTGGAAAACTCCTCTGTTCATGCTGAGGGGTGATTTTGTAAGTTCCATTTCATTTTTAGCTTATTTTCTACATATTTCTTTGATCAGCTTATTTAGTGCTTAATTGTTGATTGATTGTTGCTTTTTAGTAGTTTTCATAGTTAGTTAGATAAGTAGTGATCAATATTGTAGCTTATTTCAGTAAGTTGTAGTGCTAAATTAGTCAATTCGGTAGTTAAGGGGTGTTTGGTTCAGAGTGCTATGAGCCTGTTACTGTTTATGTGCCTTTTAGCTTAAGTTTGATTGAGATTATTAGAGGTTAGATTAGCTGTTTTTAGTGGAAATTAAGTTTCCTTGGTCTGATTTGAAGATTTTGAACCATAGGTGCATCATTAGGTTCAAAACTGCCTTAACAAGCTTCCTATAAGCTGATCTTGTTTTTGTGGTTACTTTTGAAATTTGTGAGTTCCTTTTAGTGGTAAAAGTAAGAATCCAAGAGGAGATAACATTTGGTCAAAGTTTTCAAAAGTTTAGACGCCAAAAACCTGAATCTGCTGTCTCAGTTTGTTTTGTTCAGATTTGAGTTTTTTTTTAGCTGCTGATCTAGCTTTGTTTGTGGCTTATTCAATTGAGCTGAAACCCTAATTTTTGGTTTATAGGTAGTTCATATAGCAAGCTTTAAGTGCAACATCTGGGATTTAAGTTTTGAGCTTATTTACTAGCTTTAATTTGGCTTGCAAAAGCCCAACTTAGGCTGTTCTAAACTTGCAGACAGATTTTAGTGTTCCGCGATCTTATCTTGGGCTTATTTGAGTGGGCAATTGACTTTAAAATTTGGTCATTTTTGGTTTAGGAGTAGTTTATAGTATCAGCTTCTAGGATTAGCTTTGGTTTCCCCTTAGGAGCTTTTGGCTAGCTTGTAGAATAGCCCAAAGTGGGCTGTTAACCCATTTGGTTTCTGTTTTAGTTAGCAGCTGTATTAGAGCTTTTGGGGCTCATTCTATGAGCTTTTCTGATCATTTTAAGTTGTTTTAAGTTTTTGATATTGTGTTTTACTATATTTGAGCTTTTGGTAATTTTTGGTTCAGTTTAGCTTAATTTTGGCTTATTGCAAACTGCTTATTTACTGTTACAGCTTATTAGGGTTTAGTCAGTTTCTGAATTTATTTTTCCTAGATTAGAAATTTAATTTTAGAATTACTCAGATTTTTCCAGATTTTTCCTAGTTGTTTTAATATTTTTAAATCAATTAAATAGTTTAAATTAGTTTTAAATTCATATTAAATAAAATAAAAGTCAAAAAAAAATATTTTTCTTTTTCCCAAAATTTTCTTTTGTCATATAGAATGTAGGAAAATTGTTTTCATGCCCGTAGGATTAGTATTGCTCAAATTTCACTATTATAGTTGCGCTAGTACGTAGTTTTTGATTATTTCGCGCGTTTTTAGTTTTTATTGCGATTTAGCTTAATTGTCCTTTACGTTATCATTTCATATGCTTTATTTGTTGATTTCTAGTGTTGATTTACTTTCCGTAGTGATAATTATCAAAATCTCACTTTTATCTCTCATTCACTTCACGTTTCACGATCCCGAATCACAATTCCATTCAATCTTCATCGGGACAACGAACTCGGGGTTTTCACATTATTTCCCTTTTGTGAATTCTCCCTTGATCTATAATTGACTATATCAATTTTTGGCACCGCTGCCGGGGAAGGTTGAAGTGAGTTCGTAATTTCATCTCTCGATTTGTGTTTTGAAGACCCTTCCTCGTGAAGTTTTCGTTTTCATTTGTAAATAATTTTCTTATTATAAAAATCCAAAAAGATTTTCTTTTCAAATTTATTTTCCTTTTTCATTTGTGATTTTTCATGTTTAAAAATCCAAAAATATTCTTCTTATTCCTCTTATACGTTTGATTCTTTATCTCTTACCCTCTATCCGTTTAATTCTATCCTCTTATCTCTCTAAATGTTTAATTCTTATCTTCTTATCCTCTCATCATTTAATTCTACACAATGATTGATTTTCCACAATCTCATCCCCATGATCCTCGGACCATGGAGGATTTTTATCGTCCGACACTTATCGGTAGAGGAGGACCGATCGTTCCAGGAACCGATTTCAAATTAAAAAATCATATGGTTCGGCTGATCCGGAAAAATTGCCAATTTCACGGATTTCGAGATGAGGATGCAAACGAACACTTGAACAAATACTTATCCATCACTCAATCCATAAAACAAAATGGAATTTCTCTTGACAACATCTGTTTGAATCTCTTTCCATTCTCTTTATCCCACAATGCTGAATCGTGGTTTTATACTCTTAAAACCCACTCAATTCATTCATGGGAAGAGATGTTCGTAAAGTTTCTCTCAAAATACTTTCCACGTTCTAAAATGGTGCAGCTTAGGAAAGACATTCTGAATTTCCGGCAATTACCCAAGGAATCCGTATTTGAAGCTTGGGAAAGATTCAAATCATTATTGCAGAAATGTCCAGATCATAAAATTTTGCTTCTTGATCAAATCCTAACCTTTTATAATGGCATAACTCCGATTGATCGAGACAAAATCATGTTGGCAGCTGGTGGAAATCTCATGCGGAAAACTCCTCAAGAAGCATATGATTTGATCGAGAATATGACACATCATCATTATCAATGGGACGCTGAAGTTCATTATAACTCTACCACTGTTTTGAGTGATCATTATTCCGATTATAATTCCGTAGTGAGTGCACGTGTCGAGGTCCTTGATAATAACACTAGATACACAATTCATAATTGTCAGCATCAACAAGGACCAGGTCATCCTCAAACCTTTTACTATTCAGACTCTGACGAGAGTGATGAGGATGAACCTTCTGAAGTATTAAAAGTTCAAACGTCGATTCCTCCTCCGAGTGGCAATCCCACTCCGTCGTCAGAACTTATCATTTCCGACTCTTCCCCTTCTCTCACACCGGTTGAGGGAAGTGATTCTCTCTTGGAAGAGGTCGATGTTTTTCTTGCCCTTGATGATTCAATTTCGCCGAAAATTGTTGAAACTGAAAGTGATCCGGGGGAAGATGATTCAGTAAAAATAATTGATGAACCGTTCCTTTCCCTTCCCCCGAAGGAAGTTTATGAAGAAGTTAATCTTGAAAAGAAGCCGTCAGATCCTTTGGAGCTCGAGCTCGAGGATGCTTGTCCCGAATATGAGAGTTTTACGTTTGACACGGCTAGTGGCAATCCCACTTCTGATCTCAATCTTTCTATCCCATCTTTTGAAACCTTCTTCTTTGATATCGATCATTCGGAGGAGACGAGTAGTGGCAGTACCACTTCTCATGCTCATATCTCTCCTCCCGAATATGAATCATTTCATTTTGATATGAATTATCTTTATCTCGACAAGTTCTCCGATGAACTTTCTTTCTTTCTATTTCCTTCGGAATACGATCATTTCTACTTTGATCTTGAGGAAGACACTAGTCTGGGGGGAGGCATTCTCAATCATGAGAATTTGCTTATCGGTGATTTAATCCCAACCCTCCCTCCCGACTCATTTCTTGAACAACCGAACTTAAACGACAAATCTCCTTTTGAAGAAGATGACGCAATCATTCATAAACTTTAGAAAATTAAAAAGGCTAGAAAGTCACTCACAATGTGACAAGTGTCCACCAACCACTCCCTCCTTTTTTTCTTATTAAATTTGGTTAGGGGGCATTTTGGTCCTTTTAACCCCTTTTTTTATTCCACCCCAAAACTTTAAACGTAAATAACTTTCAAACGATAAACTTTTATGAAAAACCGATTTCACCATAATTTTTAAAAATTTAATTCTCTTTAATTTGGTATACATTATGATATATGAATCGCAACTTTTTTATTTTCAACTTTTTAAGTGGGTGTTGATTTTCTTGAAATTTTCGGTATTCTCGGCTCTAATTTTGACTAGTTTAAAGGCCGAATTTTGCAAAACTTAAAACACGAAAGTTGTAGCTTTTTGGTCATTCTTTACACATAAATTTGAATCACTCAAATCCGATATGATATGAGTGAGATATTACACGTTAAAGATGAACAATAACTGATGAACGTTATCAAAAAATAACTGATGAAAGTTATAAAAAATAACTGATGAACAATATCAAAAATAACTGATAGAACATTATTTTTGATAACATAACACATGACAATAATTCATGAACCAAAAACACATAACAAGGGTCAATAATTGATGAACAAAAAACACATAACACGAGGATAATAATTGATGAACCAAAAAAATAACATAACACATGACAATAATTGATGAACCAAAAACACATAGCAAAGGTCAATAATTGATGAACCAAAAACACATAACACTAGAATAATAATTGATGAACCAAAAAAATAACAACACAATAATTGATGAACCAAAACACATAACACAGCAGAATAACTGATGAACCAATAATTGATGAACCAAAAAAATAACATAACACATGACAATAATTGATGAACCAAAAACACATAACAAGGGTCAATAATTGATGAACCAAAAACACATAACACCAGGATAATAATTGATGAACCAAAACACATAACACAACACAATAACTGATGAACCAAAACACATAACACAGCACAATAACTGATGAACCAATAATTGATGAACCAAAAAAATAACATAACAAGGGTCAATAATTGATGAACCAAAAACACATAACACCAGGATAATAATTGATGAACAAAAAAAATAACAACACAATAACTGATGAGCTAAAACACATAACACATCACAATAACTGATGAACCAATAATTGATGAACCAAAAAAATAACATAACACATGACAATAATTGATGAACCAAAAACACATAACACCAGGATAATAATTGATGAACCAAAACACATAACACAGCACAATAACTGATGAACCAAAACACATAACACAACACAATAACTGTTGAACCAATAATTGATGAACCAATAATTGATGAACCAAAAAAATAACATAACACATGACAATAATTGATGAACCAAAAACAGATAAAAAAGGGTCAATAATTGATGAACCAAAAACAATAACACCAGGATAATAATTGATGAACCAAAAAATAACAGCACAATAACTGATGAACCAAAACACATAACACAACACAATAACTGATGAACCAATAATTGATGAACCAAAAAAATATCATAACACATGACAATAATTGATGAACTAAAAACACATAACAAATGGTCAATAATTGATGATCCAAAAACACATAACACTAGGATAATAATTGATGAACAAAAAAAATAACAGCACAATAACTGATAAGCAAAACACATAACACAGTACAATAACTGATGAACCAAGAAACATGACAGATAGTTAATATGCTCATCAATTGATGAACAAAAAAAACTTAAATTCATACCAAAAAAAAATTCATATTCATCGATTACATCACTTTGATTCGAAACTGGTGAGTAGTGGTTTTCTTTTTCACTGGCTTATGGTCTAAGGGTACCCTTTCCGCCTAACCATTTTAACAAAAACTTAAAGATAAAGATAAACTTAAAAATATACAAAAATAAACAACTCTTTTTTTCTAAATTACAACCTAAAAAACTAGTTGTATAAAATTACAAACTCTTTGTAAATAACACAAGTTCAAACTTCTTTTCATTTACAAGTAATAGAAACAAGTAATTAGAGATTTGATTAGTGGATTATATAGAAAGAGAAACTAGAGATAGAAAAAAAAATCAAAATATTTACTCGCCAACTCACTGCTACTTTCTTATCGTATTCGTAGCTTCCCAAGCACACACACTCACATTTAATTATTTAAACAAAAAGAATCAAATCTGTCACTTTTTCATTTGAAGTCAGAGTAGCATTAGTTGGAAAGAAACAAAGAACAATCTTGAAACTAGTTTATTTATATAAAAATATATGTCAAAAAACACATCGGTGAGAAAGCCTCAAAATTCAACAGCAGATCTGTTGACTTGGTCGGAAATTCCCGCCGGAGAATCTCCGGCGTCTGTTCGTTCTTCAGTTTGGTCTCATCAGGTATTACGCAATTTCATTATTATTTATTATAATGTACGTGAGAACAAGCTAAGAAGGGACCCACAAAGTCAAAAATTACGAAATTATCAGTTGGAACCTGATGTTGACGGCGTGAAGACAGTGATGTTGACGGCGTGAAGACGGTGATGGTGATGGAGACGGTGCTTGTGATCTGGTGACGGTGATGAATATCATCGGAGATAGTTTTCAATTTTGGATCAAGTATGACCATATAGATTATTACTTTTGTTGAATGACTAGTATGCCCCTATGTGTATATCTCCTTTTTTATTTGATCAGATCTTGTATTATGATCCAATTGTTGTAAATACTTTTTAGACTTTGTAGAAGGATCACACTTTTTAAATGATCCTCTACAAGAAATTAAGAATATATATTTGTTTGGTTTACTAATGGGCCTAACAAACAAATACATAAATCTTGATAACAGATTATTTTGATCTTGGGCTTTAAAAGATAAAGTCGGTTATAGTTAATAGTCAAGTTTTGCACTTTATCTTCTTTCATCAGCCGCTCTAAACTCAGAAATAATGGTGTCTTTTATCTCTTTGGTTTTACTGTTTTTCCTTCTCTTATTTAGATGTTAACAATTATCGTTGACGTTTGTTTTCTTTCTTCTAAATTTAGATTCGCATCTCATGTTTTATATCTTGTCTTTTTCATCTCCTATTTTTTAGGGTGATTCTACCATAATCTTATAAGCCATAATTTTTGACAATGATTACTACCATAATTTTTATGGTTATTTACAGCCCATTGTATATACCACTGATCAACCATCGTCTGCTTTTCCTCCTCCAATCTGCCTCATCAGCCATCGCCTGTTAACCTTGTTCTTGATTGTATTATTTTGTTTGTTTCTTTAGCACCTTGTTTGGTTTATACAATGAGTTTTATTAGTTGTATTTTTTATTGAGGTGGTGTTTTAACAATAACATTAATTGCATGTGTTGACTAATCAATAGATGTATGTCTTGATGCATAAATTAATTGTACATATAAAAGGATAAGGATAAAGTTGTGCATATTCTGATTGTACATTGCCATTATTACAAAACATTTGTTTTATTTTAATTCAAATGTACAATCATATCATGCACAACTTTAACTCTCATGTTCAAATGAACATTAGAGGATCCTCATCCTTAAATGAATAGCTATAATACTTAAAATTAAGTTTTTTGGTGTATTTAATGTTAGAAAATTTTGTTTAATATAGTTGTACATTTAGCTTTTATACTTGTATTGCTGAATTTTGAAGATTTCAATGTCTTAGTGCATTTAATGCGCTAAAAGGGCTTTGTGCATTATAAGGCCGGGCGGAGTGCCCCAACGGGTTGCCCAAAGGGTTGTTGAACCCGCCGGTAACACCACCCCGTGCCCAGCGGGTTGGCTTGGGAGGGCTGGTGGGAGGATTATATACCCTGTGAGCAAGCCGGCGAAAGGAACGTTGGAGGGGTGGTTTTTGTAATTTTTTTTTTACCGTTGGAGGGATGGAACGTTGGAGGGCTGGAAAAAAAAGAAATAAATTCTCCCTTGGTTCTCATTTCATACCGTAGCATCAAAGGAAAAAAAAAAAAAAAAAACACCACCATCGATTGAAGAATTAATTTAGTTTGTTTTTATTTTTAAAAAAATGTTGCAATGTTCCTTTTAAACATTTATGTACTTTTCTTTGTTAATTTTTAATGAAATGTTATGTGTTTTAGTTAGAAATTGGTTGGGAGGGCTGGAAGGTTGAAATGAGTTGGCAGAATTTTATTGGTCAAATTTGGGAGGGTTGGAAAATTCAGAGTCATGACTCCTTGTGCCCTAAGGCCACTCCCAACAGTTAACTCAGCTTTAAAATTTAAGGCATGTCACGTCAGCTTTAACACACTCTCCCTTAACTCAGCTTTAACACACCCAACAGTTAACTCAGCTTTAACACACCTTAACTCACCTTTATATCAAATATTTTCAAATTCAACCCCTAAACTTATAATCATACTTCATTTATTAAAAACATAACATTCATTAAACAACATAACATTACATACTTAAATAAAAATAAAAAAAACTTACAACGAAATTAAAAAAAAAAAAAAAAAAAAAAAAATAACAACGAAATTAAAAATAAAATAAAAATAACAACATAAAAATAAAGACAATCCTAAATCTACTGAGGAGGTTGTATTTTTGCTTGATTCGAGCTTTTTCTTGGTTGATCCAATAGACCACGTCTGGATCCTTTCCGGCAGTATCAACCATCAAAAATTTCATTTCCTTTAGCCTTGTTATCGTCTCCTCTTTTTCTTTGGTTGCCCGATACGCGGCTTCGGCCATTTCCCTTTTCGAACGATACTCGGTTGTTATATGCTCCACGAATTGCAACGACGAGCTCGTTCCTCCCATACTCGCTCCCGTGCTCGTTCCTCCCGTGCTCTCAGATTGAGCTTTCTTTGCAGCACGCCTTCCCATTGGCCTTGGTTGTTCATCACGACCAAACAACGCCTCATTTGTTTGGCTTGGTTATTCATCGCCGGTTAAGTCAATTCCTTCCGGCGCGTCCCATTTCATATGCCCCCGTAAAACCTCCCAAGCCTCCTCGTTGCTAAAAGGAGCGGTTTTGTGCTCGTCCCGATACATTTCTCGGGCACGTTTCAGGAAATCCAATTCACTTTCCCAACTTTTTTCTAGGCATTGGGAACGTTTGTAGTACGTGTTGAACTTTGAGCAATCACGGTTCAACGTTTTCCATTTACTTTGGATCATATCCTTGTTTCTCTTTTGATAATTGAGTCTATTAAACTCATTTTGCACCAGTTGCCAAAACGTATCCCTGCTTTGATTTTTCCCCACTTGTGAATCTTCCGTCGCGGCAACATAACACTGAGCAAGTAATTTTTCCTCTTGTGGGTTCCAACGTTTGATGATGTTGGGAACGTTTTCTTCATCATCATCCTCCAAAGGTTCGGGGTTCTTTGATTTTCTAGCCTTTTGTTTGATACGCCCGGTCTTGGTTTTCTTTGGAGGAGACGTTGGAGTGCCGGGAACATCATGGGTTGCGGTTTGAGATTGTTGTGATTGTTGGTTGAATTGGAGATTGGAGAAATTGGTGTTTAGGTTCGCTTGTTGTTGTTGTTCGAAAAATAGCGTTGCTTGATATTGTGCGTAAGCTTCTTGGCTCGACACACCAAGTGGGTTCGGGATTGAAGATGAGCCGGCGTTGGGGTTATTCCACCCGGAGTTTAAGAGATTAAAGAACGTATCGTTCCCGTCATCGTTTAGGTTGAAGCCGGACATTTTTTTTTGGTTGAAGGTTGAAGAAGATAGTGTAATATGTAGTGTATTGATTTGTGGAAGTGTGAAAAAAAATATGGTGTGAAATGGTTATTTATAGGAGATTGAAAATGGTTTTGAATTTTTTTTTTTTTTTTTTTTTTTTTTTTTTTTTTTTTTTTTTAGCACTAGCCATTTGTATTGAAACGGTAACAAACGTTTAGGGGCCTAAAGTGAAAAATAATTTGAAAATAACGGTCGGATAAGGACATGTGCAGGGGGCGAAGTGATTTTTTTTTTTCAAGTTATACCCTTAACGCAGCGTTAAAGGTATAACGCAGCCCTTAACGCTGCGTTAACGCCACCATGTCCCAACAACTAACGCACGTTAACGTGCAGATAACGTGGGTTTTTTCCTCCTTAACTCAAGTTTAACTTATACCGTTGTGAGTGGTCTAAGATAGTATAGTATGAAGTGTGATACATAAACCAATCAATTCATTTATAAGTAAATGGGACAAAATAGCTACATGTGGTGGTTTTACAGTTTTGTGCAGTTTTGTTTTGAAAGCTAAGATTCTGCAGTTTTGTTTTGAAAGCTCTCGTTTCTTGTTCATAGAAATTCAGAGCTTTTTTAATTTTCTTTATGTGATGGTGACTCCCGTTGCATAAATTCTGCTATTAATGTGTAATGGGATTAGGGTGGTGTTAACAAATTTGATGATTTTCTGCGGAGCGTCCTTAGTTCAGATAAAAGCCAATATGATTTCAAATTCCAAGGATGGTTGGAGTCCTATTTGGAATTAATTCTTTCGTCCTTTGAAAGCCAGTGTTCTTGTGTGTGCTTAGATTCTGCATCTTTGTGTGCTAGATTGTGTCAAAGGCCCGGGACATTTGGCAGCAGGTTCTTTCGTGGTGACGGATTTGAAGTATATATTTTGATTACTCATGTTCTCTTATTACTTATCAGGTTTGGAGCATATCGGATTGGTTTCATTTAAATGATGTGGAAATGGCACAACAAAGAAGTTACTTCATATTAGGCCATTGTCGATTTTGCATAAAAATCTTTTGTTTTCCGAGCCTTGTGGACATGCTATTTAAGATCCAATAATCTGATATGGGTGGTTTTGGGTGAGGCCATCAAAGCTCGTTTGGTCCAAGTTTTGTCTTGCCACATTTCTTTTGAGATTTGAGTCGACAGAAATTACAAGGGTTTCAAATATATTTTTTTCAGGAAATCCTAAAACTTCTCAACAAGTCTACCAAACATTCTCAATGTTAGTATACGTACAACAGCAAAGTTCAAAAACTATTACGGTTTACATGTGAGATCATTTAAGCAGACAAGAGAGTAGGCTGAAGTAGGTCGGGACTGCATGCATAAGTCACTCCGGATATTACCATGCGCCAGGCGGTTGTAACCTAGTTGATATTTCAAACCAAAAGCTTATTTTCTTCCAAAAGTTATCAAGGTTAGAAAATTGAGTATGGATTGTATATACTCAATAAGACTCTAACCTAGAAGATTAATAAGACACCATTTATTATGGAATGTGATGAATCACATTAAGTCTTAAAATGAAGTTCTGAATTTGTTAAACTTCTGATGAAGCTAGATATTAACAAACTAATATCAGGAACTATCAATGTGTATTTGTAATGTCCCAAAAGAGAACAATTTGGTGTTGCTCTACTTGCTAAGTATTTATAGATAGTCTATAAATTGCAAAAGGCAAGTGGGAGTTTTTATCTTGAAAAGATAAAATTACAAGATACATAATCTTCTAAAAATACACTAGTGAATGTCATGATGAGGTTAAATATGTTAATGTTAAATCTCAAGATGATGGAATTCATTCATAGATCCGCAAGGATATCTCAAATATTTGAATAATATGCTGAGGATTATGAGTTACAAGATTATGGTAAACTTGTTGATCATTAAGATGAATTGCAAATATTGAATTTGGCAAATTACTCATACTATGAATGTTAAGAT
Organism: Artemisia tridentata subsp. tridentata; assembly: GCA_021014915.2. Lineage (NCBI taxonomy): Eukaryota > Viridiplantae > Streptophyta > Magnoliopsida > Asterales > Asteraceae > Artemisia > Artemisia tridentata. The sequence goes on from CP139506.1 coordinate 365,977,456, forward strand.
GCAGTCCATAAAGATAATTAGTTTTTGGAAACTTAGTTTATCTTGAACTCTATAGTTAGACTATAGAATGAAGATGAGTTTCTTCAAAGGGAATGAAAATCTTAGAGGTTTAAATCTTTGTGTAGAAATCATATGGAAAATTTTGTAAACATATGTAATCTTTTATATAATAAAGCAAAACCCCTAGTGGGGACTTTTCCATTTCAAAAAAATCAAATCATACCTTATTAAGTAATAATCAAATTATTATTATTACTATTTTCTTAAATATTAAATAAGAAAAGCCTAAATACTTCTAAATTTATCCATATTCTACAAAAAAAAGAATGTGATTTGTAATCATTCAATAAAAACTTACAAAAATATATGTGTCAAAATATAAAAAATTAAAACTTGAAAACGGTGGAGCAAGTTTTTCAAAGATTTGGGCTGAAACTTAAAATTCAGTATCATTCCTACTAAATATTTGAAGTCCCAACATTCCCAAATTCCTCCTCCATCAATCAAACTCGATCTCTTATCATTCATTCACGCACAATCATTGACGCAAGAGCATCTCCTCCAAATCTAATTAATATTAAAACCCACTACATTCGTAAATAACCATAATTCAATACCTCAATCAAAGTACAATTGTTTTAAAGGTCCTGTTATAATAATTAAAATCCGAAATTAAAAATAATAATTTATTTAAATGATTAGAAAAAACCCCGCGCGTGCGCGGGCATTATATCTAGTGTATATCTTATGACAAGATTATTAATCACACTTAAGCAATTAACTGTGTTTGAATATTCTTTCTAGGCACATTAAATGTATAAAGATTATGATTGACATCCTTAGTTTCATTAATATGAAATTGACAATGGAATATCAAAACTCTTTCTTGAGTAATTACTTGTGCGAGGACGATAAGTAATCAAAAGGAGTATTTGAATTCAAATAATCTTTGTAAGTGTATAAAGTGCAATAATTCATGAATGGATTAATGCATGCATCCAGGAGATATACTTATGTTAATTATTAAATCCAAGTTTTGATTTATAATTAAAATAAGATAATTCCTTAGTATTCCTGAAAGCTAGTGGGAGTATTATGTTTATTTTCTTATTTCATATACATTGTATAACATATAGGAAGTAATATTCCATATACTTTAAATGTTAAGTATTAGTTTGGAATGAAACTTCACTTGAAGATTTAGGAAATAAACATACAACCTTGGAATATATGTTTATTGTTATAAACATAAGCGGTAAAATAATTAATTCTAATAGAACATGATATATTATTAGAAAGTCTAAATGGATACATATCTTTGAAAAGATATAACATGAATGAAATCTAAGTTTGACACAAGGATTTTTCATGTACATCATGTTATTTGTTGTATCATGCTTGGATGAAAGATGATTTGACAACATTGATATCTAATTGAAAGTTATTAGATAACTAAGTGTAATGAATATGGTTAGATATATAATTACATCCTCAGCCTGTAATTGCTCCTAGATTCTAAGTATGAATAATATGGCAAATTGTTGTGTAATTGTCATAGCCGACAAATCTTGAAAGATTGGAAGGCATCAAACATTACACAATGGATATTAAGTTTACGGATTTTTAAAGAGCATATTGTTGTTTATATACAATAATGTTGGTTTAAATTGAGATGACACTCAATACTAGTCATGGTAGAATTTCATCCTTGATTAATGGCCATATGAACTAGTTGTGTTCAACTAAGAGCATAGTTACATTATACATTAAAGAATTAGAATACTTTAAACTATAAAAGGTTTGAAAGTTTAATTGTCATAAATTGGTGGTTGAGGATGTCACGCATTTTATGAAATATTATGTGGCAATATCAAGATAGTTGAATGCACACATACAAGAACTTCACTAATTGAATTATTGAAATAAGTATTCTCAAAATTCTGATAGATCAAAATTAGTTGATTTATGTCTTGTCAACAAGTATGATTGACATGACTTGAGGCATAATTCATTAACTATAATTATCATGCATTGATCTATTTAGTATTTGGATAAGGGATGTTAAGCAATTATTATTTACAGTGAATTAAAGTACTTTGTACGTTTGTTTTTATTAATAATAAATTGTATCCTATATTTGCATGTTTAAATCTGTGAATAACTTATGTTATTCTAAATAGTCCGTTGTCGATCAATGATATGGGAATATCATTGAATTAAGACAAATATGAGTTTTGGTAGAATATACTTGAAAGTATATTGATGCGTTGACATACCAATTTCACATAATATTCAATGAATTGAATATAGGACTTATCTCAACCGCATGATTGTACTTTATGGATCTTGTCATCAAGTAAATCATGAATATTTATCCTTAGACTTGAGATACCAGAGAATTGTCATGGATGTAGTGCATTTCTGTGAAGCAATTTACCGCTATACGTAATTGGTAGCTATAAGGATTGTTTTCAGAAGTGTTGCAAAGTTCATGGGTTTTGCTTGTAGTCAAGAAAGGACTTGCTCTTTCAAATTCGTTTTGAAGTTTAATACTGCTGGGCCCCTCGTAGGGTTGACAAGATGTTTGCATGACCATGCCCAAGATCTATCTGGAATATGTTCGGAAGATTTGGTAATCTTGCTCAATCACAAACAACGAGAAACAGAATAGTTAAATAAAGGAATGACTAAGATCCATATCCTTATTTAACGTGGTATTAGAAACAAAATGATAAGTATGATGATGAATCATCAAAAGGTTTTTCCAGGAGACCTTACTCGAGTTGTACTGGGGGCATTGGCGTGTTGCTAGACGCTAACCAATGTCATTGCACTATTAAGATCTGTCCAAGTGGGAGTTGTTAGTTTATGGACATATTTTAATATGTGTATGACCGGATTCGAACTCGAGACTACGGGATTGCACACTTTACGTATGAGACTCGATGTTTAAATAATTAATATAAAATGTTATATTTAATTATTAAATTCACAATAAATGACTAAAGAGTGTTAAGTAATTAACGGAATTGACTAACGGTCGGTAAATGTCAATGAGATACGAAGAAAAGAAAACAAGCCAAGAGAAGATTCTAGAAACCCTCTCTTGGGCTTGTTTGTGGCCGAACAATGGGATCCCACATAGGAAATCATTGTAAACTTGATATCTACCATAAGGATATAAATAGAGTTAATTACATAAATGGTCACTGTGGTTTGGCGGTTTTTTTACTTTCAGTCACTGAAGTTTTTTTTTTTACTGATTCGGTCACTATGGTTTGCATATGTTACGGATCCAGTCCATATATGAATTGAAATGACCAAAAAGCCCTTGTCATCTCCTTTTTCAAATCTTTTGACAATTAAGTAACTGCCGTTAGTCATTTATACTAACGGTCATTAGTCATTTATACGTTTTCGTCCGTTTTTACACCTTTTCATCCATTTTTGCACATTTTCATTCGTTTTTACATGTTTTCGTCCGTATTTACACGTTTTCGTCCGTTTTTACACGTTTTCGTCCGTTTTTACATGTTTTCATCCGTTTTTACACGTTATAGTCCGTTTTTATACGTTTTCATCCGTATTTACACGTTTTCGTCCGTATTTACACGTTTTCATCCGTTTTTACACGTTTTCATCCGTATTTACACGTTTTCATCCATTTTTACACGTTTTCATCCGTATTTACACGTTTTCGTCCGTTTTTACACGTTTTCATCCGTATTTACATTTTTTCATCCGTTTTTACACGTTTTCATCCAAATTTACACGTTTTCGTCTGTTTTTACACGTTTTCGTCTGTTTTTAGTGTTTACATCCGTATTTACACGTTTTCGTCCGTATTTACACGTTTTCATCCATTTTTACACATTTTCATCCGTATTTACACGTTTTCGTCTGTTTTTTACACGTTTTCATCTATTTTTACACGTTTTCATCCGTTTTACATGTTTTTGTCCGTATTTATACATTTCCGTCCATTTTTACACGTTTTCATCTGTATTTACACGTTTTCGTCCGTATTTACACGTTCTCGTCCATTTTTACACATTTTCATCCGTATTTACACATTTTTATACGGACAAAAACGTATAAAGATCGGACAAAAACGTGTAAAATGGACAAAAACATGTAAAAACGAACAAAAACGTGCAAAAAGGGACGAAAATGTGTAAAAATGGATGAAAACGTGCAAAAATGAACAAAATGTTGTAAAAATGGACGAAAAGGTATAAATACGGACAAAAACATGTAAAAACGAACAAAAATGTGTAAATACGGATGAATACGTGTGAAAATGGACGAGAACGTGTAAATGCAGATAAACGTGTAAAAACAGACGAAAATGTGTAAATATGAATGAAAATGTGTAAATACGGATGAAAACGTGTAAAAACGGACGAAAACATGTAAATACGAAGGAAAACGTGTAAAAACTGATGAAAACGTGTAAAAACGGACGAAAACGTGTAAATACGGATGAAAACGTGTAAAAATGGACAAAAACATGTAAATACAGATGAAAACGTGTAAATACGGATGAAAACGTGTAAAAACGGACGAAAACGTGTAAATACGGAGGAAAACGTTTAAAAACGGATGAAAGCGTGTAAAAACGGACGAAAATGTGTAAATAATGAAGAAGATGTGTAAATACGAACGAAAACGTGTAAATACGGAAGAAAACGTGTAAAAACGGACGAAAACGTGTAAATACAGACGAAAATTTGTAAAAACGGATGAAAACGTGTAAATACTGATGAAAATGTGTAAATACGGACGAAAACGTGTAAATACGGATGAAAACGTGTAAAAACGGACGAAAACGTATAAATACGGACGAAAACGTGTAAATACAGATGAAAACGTGTAAAAACGGACGAAAACGTATAAAGACCGGACAAAAAGGTGTAAAAAACGGACGAAAATGTTTGAAAACCAAATTTTCGGTTATTTACTAACGGCCGTTAGTATAAAGGACTAACGACCGTTAGTAAAAAGAAGATGACAAGGGCTTTTTGGTCATTTCATTCAGATATGGACTGGATCCGTAACATATGCAAACCATAGTGACTGAATCAGTCAAAAAAAAAACTTCAGTGACTGAAGGTGAAAAAACCGCCAAACCACAATGACCATTTATGTAATTAACTCATATAAATACATCCTCATGTATTCATATTTTGGTATACTTGATTTCAATAGAAGGTCAAACTTCTTCTTTTCTCCTCTCTTGTTCCTAGGTCGACGAGTGAAGCCCTACATAAGGGATTTGCGAGTAACCTTGAACATAACAAAGTGTTTGGTTAACCTATTGTGATCAACAACTAGCATTCACATCGAATCGCTAATAGTACGTGTGTACGAGAGCGTGGTGCAAACACATTATTGTTTGCTACTAGGAGGTGATCGACTTTGTGTTAGTCGACTTTTACAAAACCCTTTATTAGGGTTTTACTTGTTCTTGTTTATTGATTCCTTGTTTTGCTAGGAATCACAAAGGTACACATTTTCTTTTATTATTCGGTTAACTAATTACATGTTATATGATCCTTACGCTTCCGCATGCTCTTTGATGTTTTATGTGTTTTATATATATGTTAGTCATGTTATGTAATTCCAACAAAGGGTGATGGAAAGGATTGATATAGTAGTGTCTAAGTATGGTTCAAGCGTAAAAGTCTTCTAATGTTGAAATATGATCGAGACCACTTTTGATTTTGAGACATGACCTTAAATTCACGAAGAATAGGAGTTTATAAAAATTCTACTCAAATGACTCAGACGTTGTTAGAGTTAATGTATAACTTTTAATATAGGTATGTCCGGTTTCGAACCCGAGACTCGGGATTGCACACAATACGTGAGAGTTCCAATGGTTTGAATTAATTAAATATATATTTTATATTTTAATTATTCATTTCACTAAATAACACTTAACGACAGTTAGTACTTAACGGGGTTAGAGATAACGACCGTTAAAGGACTAAATGTGAAAAACAGGAAAAGAAGGATCTAGAACCCACAAGGGTGGGTTGGGTCGGCCGAATGCTCCTCCTTGGGCTAGGGTCGGTTTGTAATGGCTTTGGGAACAAGTCAGGGTTAGCCTATAAATACAATTCACTTGTATTTGGTTTTTCCCTAATCTTGAATCCCTAACCAAAGCCAAACTTCTCTTCTTTCTCTTCCTCTTGCTATAGCCAATCGACTTTTTTATTCCCACGAGGGAATTCGATTTGTGTTCATAGCATTCAAGTGTTTGGTTGTTAGTGATCTTGAACCTAGCTTTTCCCATTAGAACGCTAGTATCTCGTGTGTACAAGAACGAGTAACAACCTTATTTTAGGTTGTGTGTTGCCTTTGTGTTCGATCTATATATAATCCCTATTAGGGTTTATATAACTTGTTCTTGGAGATCCGATTCCTTGTTCTTGCTAGGAATCAAATAAGGTACGTTTTCTTTTAGTTAATTAATTATATGTTTATGATACATTCCGCTGCGTGATCTATATGGTTATGTGTTTATAGTATTTATATGATTCACAAAAACCAACAGTGGCATCAAGAGCCTCGTTTTAAACATGTAATTAATTACTAAAACCCTAAAAATTGAATCTTGTAGAGATAACATGCAATTTATTGTCTAGGGTTTGTTTAATTTTTTTTATAAACCCTAATATGGGTCGACACCCATAATTAAAAATTAGGGTTTTAGGTTTTTTAATTAAAACTTGTAGAAACCCTAGGATTGCATGCAATTTTTAGGACTAATTAATGAATACCTTATGTGATGTCATTAATTAGAAAACGTACTAATAATTATATTGACATGATAATATGGACTACATGATTATGTGATCAATATGGGATCCATGACAAAATCTTGCATATTTTGTCATGGTATGATTTGTATGTTTGATTGAATTATTTGCTACATGATTTGTATAATAAATCTTAAATTGGGGAAGACCTCAATATATATTAATTAATAAGTTATGTGCAATGTGGTATCTAATTAACCAAAACTTACGCGGCCAAGTTATTTGGCGTCTGTGGACCATTGGGCACAATGAGCTCGAAAACCAATGGGATTTTTGTTAATTACATACATTTAAAATTACACATAGAATTAATATTAGGATTTATTGGAAAAGGTTTGCATGTGGCTATATGATATCGTTGATGATCATATATTTGTTATTATGTGTTTATTTATTTTTTGTAATTACTTGATCTTTTGTGTTTAATATTATGATGGATTGTAACTACAAAAGAGGGTAATTTTCAAATAAAAATAAATAAGACTAATAACTATTAAAGCTTTGTGGTAATTTTATTTATTGCCAAGTCTTATGTGCCGATAATGGTTCGCTTCGCACGGTAATTTGCTCCCAGGCGAGACTAGCAATTAATAAATTACTACATAAAATTGTTTTAGCAAGAAAATCATATTTTTTTAGTTGATTGATTGCAACTGTACAAAAGTGGTCGAAGCGGCAGACCTATTATTGACAAACTATAAAGTGGGTATAAGGTTGGTTCGCATTAAATTGTGACCTTAAAGGGGCGCGTTTTTAATTAGCTTCGGCGGACGTTTGCCCCTCCGCTCGCCTGTGCGTCAATAATAGACTTACCAAGTACGCCATGAAAAAGTACGAAGAATCTTAAGGCAATGTTGTAATTTGCTCAACGCCTCAATTAAAAACTTTGATGATTTGAGCTACGAATGAGTAAACGGTTTTGTTTTTGAAAACATATATGATACAAAGATGAATGCATGACATCTTTGTACATATTTTTTGATTTTACACATCAAAATTTATTACCCTAAAAATTTATGTTGGAAATTAAATGTTCTGAAGATTAAGTTTCAAGAATTACAAGTATTAACAGTTCCAACTGCTGAGAAGAATACTCTAACAGTTCCAACTGCTGATGTATATCTTAGGACTGCTCAAGTTATAACTAACAGTTCCAACTGCTAGTTGATACTGTTGAGTTGAGACTGCTAGATGGATAAGTATTGAAAAAGATATTTGTGTACTAAAGTCAAAAATATACGGTAGATAATATCTTACCCCATGTGCTTAGTTAACAAGTTGTGTACATAGATGCATGTTGTATCTTATGTACTGACACACTCAAGATAAGTTAACAAGTAGGTCGGCTAGACTTTAAGCAATATTGTAAAGATCTTCTTGGACTATAAAAGAAGATCTTAGTCAAGTGATATAAATGTGTCTAAGAGAATAAGTTGTCTAAATGTGTTATTATTAGAACTCTCATAACTGTTAAGACATAGAACAAACACAAGAATATCACAAGTTAGAAAAACTTAAGATTCAAGGTTGTAACCCTAGTGATATTTCAAGATCACTCGTATTATTATCATTAATAATATTGAATCATTTGGTGTTAATCATTCATTGTTCATTGTCATAGAACTAACATAACCATTCCATTTCCATAATACAAATAACCCTCTAAGTGTGGTTAAGTAAATTCCGTGTGCTTAATCATATTCACTCAATATATCATACACACAAAGAACGTAAGGTTTAACCACCTTAACCGTATGTCAACGAATCCTAACAAGTGGTATCAGAGCGTCAGGCTGATATTATTGATTTAGAAGAAGAAGCTTAAGAAATGGATGTTGAATCTATTCAGACAAATGTTGCTGCAAAGATTCCCATGCTCAAACAGAATGAGTTTGAGATGTGGAGGCTGAGGATAGAGCAATATTTCCAAGTGCAAGATTATGCACTTTGGGAAATCATAGAAGATGGAAACTCTTACCAGCCTACCACCACTACATCAACAGTGGACGGCAAAGTTGTGTCAACTCTGCAGACAAAGCCATCATCTGCAGAAGATAGAATAAAGAAGAAAAATGACTTGAAGGCAAGAAGCATGCTGATGATGACCATTCCCAATGATCAACTTCTAAACTTCAGCAAGTTCAAAGATGCCAAGTCATTATTTGAAGCTATTATTGCCAGGTATGGTGGAAATGAAGCCACCAAGAAAACCCACAAGACACTGCTCAAGCAGCAGTTTGAAAACTTCTCCTCTACATACAATGAATCTCTTGACCACATGTTTAATAGGCTTCAGAATATTGTGAGCCAACTTGCTATTCTTGGGATTGAAATGCCTCAAGAAGATTTGAACTCAAAATTTCTGAGAAGCTTACCAGAAGAGTGGGCTATGCATGTTGTTGTCTGGAAGAACAAGCCAGACTTAGACACCATGGAACTGATGGACTTGTATAGCAACTTCAAGATTGTGGAGCAAGATTTGAAGAAGAATGGAGGTACTAGTTCTAATACTGGGAACAAGGCATTTATGTCAACTCCTAGTACCTCAAAATCAAGTGAAGAGGTGAAAGTTGTTGATGATGTTGGTGCTGCTAGTTCATCAAGTAGTACCATAAGTATTTTAGATGAAAAGACTTGTTGTGCCTTTCTTACAAGTCAGAATTATGGGTCCATGCTCTCCTATGAAGACCTCCAAGAGATCCATGAAGATGATCTGGAGGAAATGGATCTAAAATAGCAAATTTCTCTTCTTAGCATGAGAGACAAGAAGTTCTATCACAAGAAGGGGAAGAAGCTCATAATCAGCAACACTGATGCTGCTGGTTTTGATAAGTCAAAGATAGAGTGCTATAACTGCCACATGATGGGTCATTTCTCAAGAGATTGCAGAAGACCAAGGCAGCAAGATAGCAAGAATAAAGGTTTTGGAAGCAAATCCAAGACAGAGGAAGTTATTGAGCCAAAAGCTATGGTAGCTATTGATGGCTTAGGTTTTGATTGGAGCTTCATGGCAGATGAAGAAGAAACTCCTGCTCAGATGGCACTTATGGCTTTTTCTACTACTGAGGTACAAAATCATAAAGCTTGTTCAAATACTTGCACTGCTCTTAATGCTCTACAAGTTTTAATGAAACAATATGATGATCAAAAGATAGAGCTAAGCAAGACTTTTCAAAACTTTATAAACTATAAGTGTGGATTAGAAAAGGTAGAAAAACAAATCACACACTATAAGGAAAATGAATTAGCTTTTTCTGATGACAAAGCTCTCCTAAGACAGGACATATTCTTTAGAGATGCTGAAATTAAGCTTTTGAGAGAAGCTTTTGATAGGGTCAAAAAGGAAAATGAAAACATTCACTTGACTACTGAGGCACTAGAACATGCTTCTAGAAGTGTGCACAATATAGTAGAATGTCAGGTGATTAATAGAGCTAAGTCAGGAGTAGGATATAAGAGTGTCCCACCTCCTTATAGAGGCATCCCTAAACCCCCAGGGATTGACCTAGGAAATTCAGGTTTACCTGAGTTTCAAGAACCAATCATGAAATATGGTTCTAAGGCTAGCAAGAGCCTTAAGGTAGAAAAGATAAGTAAAAGTTTAGATAAAACTTTACTTTATCAGGACAAGGTGTCCTTTGCTAAGAACTTAGATGCTATAGTTGTTGAAGATTGTACAACTGATAGTGATGATGAAGAAGAACAGGTTATGTCTAAACCTGAAGTGGTTAAGAAAGTAGGAATAAAGGTTCCTAAGATAGTCAAACAAAATACTGATAGGCCTAAATCAAACATTAAGCATGTTAGGCAACCAGTTAGATATTGTGAGCAATATAGAACCACCAACAAGCCCAGAGGTAACCAAAGGAATTGGAACAACCTCAAGTCTAACCAATTAGGTGATGACTTTGCTTTTTATAACAAAGCTTGTTACACATGTGGTAGTTTTGACCATCTTGCAGCTTTCTGTAACCATTGGGTATCTGGTTATGAAAACAATAGGGTGAATTTCAAAAGGCAAACTCCTCAAACTCACTTTCACTCTAAGCCCAAAAGTATAAAACCCAGAGCAGTTTCGACAGCAGTCTTTACTGCTAGGCAAGCAGTTTCAACTGCTAGACCATTTAAGACTGTTAACCCAAAACCAACAGTTAAAAGTGCAAAAATAATTTCAAAACATGCACCTAAGACTGTTCTCAGGCCCATTCAATTAAAAGCAGTGGTCCAAAAACAAGTTTGGAAACCAAAGAGTAAAACTGTAAGGCCAGCAGTTAAAACTGCTAGGAAAGCAGTTAGTACTGCTGCTTGGAAAAACAGGGCAAATGCTGTTAAGGCCTCAGCATGTTGGATTCTAAAATCCAATGTTGCATCAACTATCCTTAAAAGATTGAATTACATTGATGCAAGAGGCAGATCCAAGTCAGTAATGGCTTGGGTCCCTAAAAGAAACTAACACTCTTATTTATGTGCAGGAACATTCAAATGATCAGGAAGAGGATCAAGGATACTCAGATAGTGGATGTTCAAGGCACATGACAGGCAACAAGTCTTATCTTTCAGATTTCCAATCAATAGATGGAGGCTATGTTACCTTTGGAGGAGGTGTTGGTGGCAAAATTTCCGGTAAAGGTACCATTAAAACTAGAAATTTAGATTTTGAAGATGTGTTCTATGTAAAAGAGCTAAATTATAATCTTTTTAGTGTCTCAAAAATGTGTGACAAAAAGAATAATGTTCTTTTCTGTGAGACTGAATGTCTTGTACTTTCTCCTGATTTTAAGATGCCTGATGAAAGTCAAGTACTTCTTAGAATTCCTAGAAAGGGCAATATGTACAGTGTAGACATGAAGAACATTATTCCTAAAAAGAATTTAACTTGTCTTGTTGCAAAGGCCACATTAGATGAATCAATGAAATGGCATAGAAGGCTTGGTCATATTAATTTCAAAACCATAAATAAAATTGTTAAGAATGGTTTGGTAAGAGGTTTACCTCACAAAAGATTTGAAAATGATCAAACATGCATTGCTTGTCTAAAAGGCAAACAACACAAAGCCACTTGTAAGCCCAAGATTTTTAACTCTATCAATCAATCATTGTTTATGCTGCATATGGACTTATTTGGACCTGTTTCAGTAAGTAGTATAATGCATAAGAGATATTGTCTTGTTATAATTGATGACTATACTAGATTTACATGGGTTTTCTTTCTATCTTCTAAGGATGAGACTACAAGCATCCTTAAGACATTCATTACACAGATAGAAAACCAAGTAGACAAGAAAGTGAAGGTCATTAGATGTGATAATGGGACAGAGTTTAAGAATAGAGTTATGGATGACTTCTGTAAACAAAAAGGTATTAGAAGAGAATTTAGTGTTGCTAGAACACCACAACAGAATGGTGTTGTTGAGAGAAAGAATAGAACGCTAATTGAAGCTGCTAGAACAATGTTAGCTGATTCTAAGCTACCTATAACTTTTTGGGCTGAAGCAGTCAACACTGCTTGCTATGTTCAAAATAGAGTTTTAGTTGTGCAGCCTCACAATAAGACATCATATGAACTTTTTAATGGTAGAACTCCTGCAATAGGATTTCTTAGACCTTTTGGATGTCATGTGACTATTCTCAATACCTTAGACCATTTAGGAAAATTCGATGGTAAGGCAGATGAAGGTTTCTTTGTTGGATATTCTCTTAATAGCAAAGCGTTTAGAGTATACAACACAAGAACTAAGATTGTAGAAGAAAACCTACATGTGGAGTTTTTAGAAGATAAATCCAATGTAGAAGGTCAAGGACCAAAGAGGCTATTTGATCTTGAATTTCTAACCAAATCAATGAATTATGTGCCTGTTGTTGTTGAAACTAATGAATTTTCAGGTTCACAAGCAACAGATGAGGCAAGGTTAGAAAAGGAGACAATCCAAGATCATGTTTGGATGCCAATATGGTCAAGTACAATTGTGGAATCAACTTCAACAACTGATGAATCTTCTTCTGGCAAAGCTAAAGAAGGTGTTGAAGATGAAAGCAAGAAAGATGGAACTGAGAATCAAGACAGTCAAGTTAGCAGTTCAAAAGCAGTTTGTACTGCTGAGACAGAGCATTCAACTGCTGGCTCTTCAGAAACAAAAGAAGCAGAATTCTCAGATAATGAGGTGGATTTCAACAATCTTCCATCAAATTATCAAGTTCCTTCTACTCCACAAACAAGAATTCACAAAGTCCACTCCCTAGATAATGTGATTGGAGATGTACAATCTGGTGTGAAGACAAGACATCAATTGATGACTTCAGACCAACAAGGGCTTCTTGATGCCCTTTATGCTTCAAAGCAGCATGAGTTTTCAAACTCTTGCTTGTTTGTATGTTTTCTCTCACAAGATGAACCAAAGAACATTCTGAAAGCCTTAGATAATTCAAGCTGGGTAGAAGCTATGCAAGAGGAGCTTCTTCAGTTCAAGATTCAGAAAGTATAGGTGCTAGTTGATTTACCAAGGAATGCAAAGGTAATTGGCACTAGATGGGTTTTCAAGAATAAAAGGGATGAAAGGGGAATAGTGATTCAAAATAAAGCTAGATTAGTAGCTCAAGGGTACACACAAGAAGAAGGGATAGACTATGATGAAGTTTATGCTCCAGTAGCAAGGATTGAGGCAATTAGGCTTTTCTTAGCTTATGCTACATTTTTAGGCTTTACAGTCTACCAAATGGATGTCAAGAGTGCATTTTTATATGGTTAAATTGAAGAAGAGGTGTATGTTACACAACCTCCAGGCTTCATTGACCCATTACATCCAAATAAAGTGTACAGAGTAGTGAAAGCTCTATATGGCCTTCATCAGACACCAAGAGCTTGGTATGCAACACTTGCTTCCTACTTATTAGAAAATGGATTTCAAAGAGGAAAGATTGATCAGACACTTTTCATCAAACATCACAAGAAGGATCTTCTGTTAGTGCAGGTGTATGTGGATGATATTATCTTTGGATCTACTAGGAAGGAGATATGTTTAGAATTTGAGAAACTTATGCATGATAAGTTTCAGATGAGTTCTATGGGAGAACTCACATTCTTTTTGGGTCTACAGGTTAAGCAATCATCTGAAGGCATATTTATTAGTCAAGACAAATATGTTGCAGAGATACTTAGAAAATTTCAATTTGCTGATTCAAAAATAGCAAGCACACCAATGGACTCTGAGAATCACCTTCTGAAAGATGAAGATGGAGAGAGTGTAGATGTACACACTTACAGATCTATGATAGGCTCTTTGATGTACCTTACATCATCTAGACCTGATATCATGTTCCCTGTTTGTGTTTGTGCAAGATTTCAAGTTACTCCAAAGGTTTCTCATTTAATTGCAGTCAAGAGAATTTTTAGATATCTCAAAGGTCAACCAAGGTTGGGCATATGGTATTCAAGGGAATCTCCTTTTGACTTAGTAGCATATTCGGATAGTGATTATGCTAGTGCTAGCTTGGACAGAAAGTCAACAACTGGAGGATGTCAATTCCTTGGGTGTAGACTTGTCTCATGGCAGTGTAAGAAGCAAACAAGTGTGGCAAATTCAACAACTGAAGCTGAATATATAGCTGCTGCAAGTTGCTGTGGTCAAGTTCTATGGCTTCAAAACCAACTCCTTGACTATGGGTACAATTTCTTAAACACTGTTATTCATATTGATAATAGTAGTACAATTTGTATTATTAAAAATCCAGTGCAACATTCTAAAACAAAACACATTGAAATTAGACATCACTTTATAAGAGACTGCAATAAGAAAAGATTAATTCAAGTTCTTAAAATTGCTTCAGAATTCAATTTTGCAGATCTGCTAACCAAAGCTTTTGATGTTGGAAGGTTTCAGTACTTGGTAGCAAGTATTGAAATGCTTAATCCTTAAAATTTCTAATCTTTGTGGTTTTTATATATGTTAAGGTTGTACTGATATCTTTGAAAATTGATACTGTTAATAGAACAGTTAGTACTGCTAGTTCATATTTTGTTTAAACCTTTCATACTGTTGGTCATATGTTGATACTGCTATAAGACAAATGCTGGGCATTTTGTTTCTTGGTTTTGGACTAACAATTTCAGGTATGAACTTTGAGCAAATAATGAAATTTCAAGTGAAATGGAAGCAGAAGAAAAGGGATTCCAGTTGCTTTCATAACAGGTTTATGATGGACTAAGTTTGGGAATTTAAAAAAAAAAAAAAAAAAAAAAAAAAAAAAAAAAAAAACTCCTTAAAACTTCTTTCTTGAAACCTGGTTATCATATTTCACATTGAATTGATGACTTAGTTGATCAGATAGTAACTGATGCAACTCACTTTCTATCATTTTATACTTTTAAGTATAATGAGCAAGTCTAAGGACATCTGATAGAAAGAACAGCTAGTAAAAGTGAATCTAACACTTGTGTTAGAGGTAACAATTACTATGAGCTGGAAACCCTGTCAGGAAGCTCTTTGAATGAGTTTATCTGCACACAGGCAGTTATTTATAACTGAAAACATTGGTTCTCACACAACCAGAGGTTGCTTTAAACCGAAATTTTGATTAAGTGTCTGTTATACACTTGATCCCTTCAAAATGGTTGAAAGCAGTATGATTTTTCAATTCTAAAATCATGAACATACTGCTAAGTCAAATAATTTCTTAAACAAGGATTTTCAAGAGATTCACAAAACCATCCATTGATGGACCATGAATCAAATGTCCACTGATTCACCTCTCATAGGAGTTAACACACCTAGAAGTGATGAGGGCAGTAACTTAAACTCTTAAGGAATTGATGGCTTCATGTACAACATTGTCTGACAAACGAGTTCACATTGATAGATCAGATAGTGATAGGATGATGGTGAGAGATCTTCCAAACAGGGGAGGATAAAATTTTATTTGTTTCAAGGGAGAAAAACATCTCAGGGGAGGAAATAAAAGCTCAAGAAAGGAAGAAAAACCCAATGTATGGAAGGAAAAGACAAGAGCATACAAGAAGATGACATGGAGGTTGAAAATGACAAGAACATTCCAAAGGAGAAAGTTCTATCTAGGTCAAACGAAGAAAAGTTTCAATTTCAGTTTACCACGTTTGTTCATCACTTGCAAAGGCATGCTGATAGATGATTTCACTTGTTGAAACAAGCATCCAAGATACACAGCATCATTGCCTCTTATAATTCCTCCATCCAAGGAAATTGCACCATCTTTTAGTCCAAGATTGGAGCAATGTGTTGATATTGTTAAAGTCAAAGATCAGAAAGCAGATGAGCTTCTAAGAAAGATATTCAATCTCTCAGAACAGAAGAAAGTTCAGATCAAGGGTCTGACTATGAAGTGTTTGAAAGATCTTCACAATCCATAAATTTAATTCAAAAACATGTTGGAATGAATTCACATGTTTAGGGGAGGATTGTTGGGAATTAAATGTTCTGAAGATTAAGTTTCAAGAATTACAAGTATTAACAGTTCCAACTGCTGAGAAGAATACTCTAACAGTTCCAACTGCTGATGTATATCTTAGGACTGCTCAAGTTATAACTAACAGTTCCAACTGCTAGTTGATACTGTTGAGTTGAGACTGCTAGATGGATAAGTATTGAAAAAGATATTTGTGTACTAAAGTCAAGAATATACGGTAGATAATATCTTACCCCATGTGCTTAGTTAACAAGTTGTGTACACAGATACATGTTGTATCTTATGTACTGACACACTCAAGATAAGTTAACAAGTAGGTCGGCTAGACTTTAAGCAATATTGTAAAGATCTTCTTGGACTATAAAAGAAGATCTTAGTCAAGTGATATAAATGTGTCTAAGAGAATAATTTATCTAAATGTGTTATTATTAGAACTCTCATAACTGTTAAGACATAGAACAAACACAAGAATATCACAAGTTAGAAAAACTTAAGATTCAAGGTTGTAACCCTAGTGATATTTCGAGATCACTCGTATTATTATCATTAATAATATTGAATCATTTGGTGTTAATCATTCATTGTTCATTGTCATAGAACTAACACAACCATTCCATTTCCATAATACAAATAACCTTCTAAGTGTGGTTAAGTAAATTCCGCGTGCTTAATCATATTCACTCAATATATCATACACACAAAGAACGTAAGGTTTAACCACCTTAACCATGTGTCAACGAATCCTAACAATTTAAGTGATATGCCGACCAATTAACATGGAAACACCTAAGATGACATTCTATCATTGCTAGCAGCCTCAGCTGATGTGATGATTCAAAGAATGAAGTCAATAGGGGCAAATTGAGCACTTCCATTACTAGCAGCCTCAGCTGATGTGATGGAACGACATCAATTTACACGTTTCTAAATTGGTTAACTTAATTGAGCACTTTCATTACTAGCAGCCTCAGCTGATGTAATGAAACGACGTCAAGGCATAAAGATTTGGGGATGAAACATGCTTACATTTTGCAACCGAGGTTGGCAATATAATGTAAGTCCCATGATTTCTAGGAATTGCAATTAAAAATTGGCAATTGGGTGATCCCGTACCTTGTTGAGTACTTTCATTGCTAGCAGCCTCAGCTGATGTAATGAAACGACGTCAATTAGGATCCTAGTTTTCAGTGAAAATTAAATGGTTTTTTAACCAATGGGTGTTTAATTTTCATGAAATGTTTATTATCGAAAGTACTAACTTTTAAACTTTTTTCTGTAGAAATGGCCCAACCCGGAAACTCGTCAAACTTAACCTCTTGTTTCAAGATGATGCTTGAAAAAGAGAAATTGACTGGGACTAAGAATTTTAACGATTGGTATCGCAATCTAAGGCTCGTTCTTAGGATTGCCAAACGTTATGAATGTCTTAGTGAGCCCCTTCCGGTTGCTCCTCCTGCTAACTCTCCTAATGAACTACTTAATTAGGGAGTATAACGAAGCCTATGACAAGCACAATGATGCGGCTTGTCTTATGCTATCGGGGATGGATCCTCAGCTGGTTAAATAGTTTGAGAATCATGGTCCGATGCAAATGATTGAGGAACTGACACGCATGTTTCAGAAACCTCCCATGGCTGAGTTGTATGACGTACTTGACAACATAGGCAAGTGCAAGCAGGATGCAACAACACCCGTAAGTACTCATGTGCTCGAAATGAAAGGTTATCTTGACCAACTGGATGCACTTGAATGCGGGTATGTGGAAGATGTTAAAGTTGGTCTCATCAACAAATCCCTTAACGAGGAATTGTATGGTGAATTTGTGCGCAACTTCAACATGCATTGCAAGGGGAAGACATCGTTTTCTGACTTGCATGCATTACTCATTGATTATGAGAAAGGACTCACTAAGAAAGCTCCTACACCTGTTGTGATGGCAATTAGAGGTGGTAGAGTAGCTAAGCCCGGTAAACCGAAGCATGTGAACAAGAAAGGAAAGGGCAAAGCTGACAAGGGCAAGCAAATTGTGACTTATCAGCAAAAGCCAAAGAAGAAGAATCCTCCTCCCAAGAAGGATCATCCTAAAAAGGATATGGCTGCTTGTCACCACTGCAATACTCCTGGACATTAGAAGAGGGACTGTCCATTGCTACTTGAGGAGTGTTGCAAGAATAAGAATGCCAAGGCTGGGCAGGGCGCCAACACTTCAGGTATTTTTATGGTTGAATTATTTTCTTTTCCTCGTAAGCAAAATGCCTGGATATATGATACAGGATGTGGTACTCACATTTGTAATACATCGCAGGGGCTTAGAGGAGCGAAGAAGCTGAACTATGGGGAATGCTACTTGTACGTGGGAAATGGAATACGTGCAGCAGTAGAAGCCATAGGGACTTTTGAGCTAGTTTTACCTTCTGGTTTAATTTTAGTGTTGAACAATTATCATTACGCACCTTCTATTGTTAGAGGTGTCGTTTCAGTTTCTTTGTTATTGGATTTGGGTTTTAAGCATACTTTTAATGATAATGGAATTTCTGTTTCTTTAAATTATGTTTTTTACTTTAATGCTATTCCATTAAATGGTGTGTTTGAAATTGACATGGAGAACCATGTATCCAATGGGAATAATTCTTTGTATAGCATCAGAAATAAGAGAGTCAAGTCTAACTTGGACTCGTCTTATTTATGGCATTGTCGCCTTGCCCACATAGGCAAGAAACGCATGGAAAAGCTGCTAAGTGATGGGCTTTTACCTAATATCAATGATGATTCAGTTGATAAATGCGAATCTTGCATATCTGGGAAGATGACGAAGAAACCTTTCCATAGCAATATGGAAAAGGCTTCGGATCTACTTGGATTGATACACACGGATGTGTGTGGTCCACTTAGACATGTGTCAAAACGCGGTGCTACCTACTTCCTAACCTTTACGGATGACTATAGTCGTTATGGTTGTGTTTATTTACTTAAACACAAACATGAAGTCTTTGAGACATTCAAGGTTTTCAAAAATGAAGTAGAATTACAACTCGGAAAGAAGATTAAGGCCCTTCGATCCGATCGTGGTGGTGAGTATTTGAGCCAAGATCTATGTTTAATCTTACAACTCTTCCCTTATCCTTTTGGGACTATGCTCTTGAAAGTGCTGTTCGCATATTAAATATGGTTCCAACTAAGAAGGTTGATAAGACTCCATATGAATTATGGACTGGAAAAGCTCCCAACTTGTCTTACTTAAAGATCTGGGGTTGTGAGGCGTTTGTTAAACGTGACTCACCTGATAAGCTCCAACAAAGATCTGTTAAGTGCATCTTCGTAGGATACCCTAAGGAAACAAGGGGTTACTACTTTTACTTCCCACCAGAAAATAAAGTCATTGTGGCTAGATATGGTGAATTCCTTGAGGAGAGTTTCTTGACTCAAGAATTTAGTGGGAGAGTATATGATCTTGAAAATGATCAAGAAGATGTGTCACCTTCTGAGAACACTAACACACT
The DNA here is from genome assembly GCA_021014915.2 of Artemisia tridentata subsp. tridentata. NCBI lineage: Eukaryota > Viridiplantae > Streptophyta > Magnoliopsida > Asterales > Asteraceae > Artemisia > Artemisia tridentata. Next base: position 365,997,215 of record CP139506.1, read on the forward strand.
TCCTGTGGAACCTGAAAGTTTAGGTCCTCCACCTGAAGTAGAAGTGGTACCCGTCCGTAGGTCTTCAAGATCTAAAAAGGCTCCTGAACGTCTATGTTTAAACATAGATGATGAGGAAACTATGCTATTGGATCACATTGATGAGCCAACTGGTTATAGGGCTGCCATTAATAGTCCTGAAAAGGACAAATGGCAAGTAGCCATGGATGGGGAAATGCAATCCATGAAAGACAATAAAGTCTGGATTGAAGTAGACCTTCCACCCAATGCTAGGGTAGTTGGGTGTAAGTGGCTCTTCAAGAAAAAGACTGACATGGATGGCAATGTACACACCTACAAAGCTCGTTTGGTGGCTAAAGGCTTTACCCAAACATACGGTGTTGACTATGACGAGACCTTTTCTCCTGTGGCCGACATTAGAGCTATTAGGATTCTTATAGCCATAGCTGCCTACTATGACTATGAGATTTGGCAAATGGATGTCAAAACCGCCTTTCTAAATGGTCGCCTAGATGAAGACATCTATATGGCACAACCTGAGGGGTTTGTGAATCCAAAATTTCCTGAGCGTGTATGCAAACTTCAAAGATCCATTTTATGGATTGAAGCAAGCATCCAGGCAATGGAATAAGAAATTTGATGAGGAAATCAAGAAGTTTGGATTTACTCAAAATTTCGATGAGCCATGTGTATACCACAAAGTTAGTGGGAGTAACACTACTTTTCTTGTCCTATATGTCGATGACATATTAATCATGGGAAGTCATATACCAAGCCTTAATGAAGTTAAGGATTATCTTGGTAGTTGCTTTGCCATGAAGGATTTAGGAGAAGCAGCTTACATCCTTGGAATCAAGATCTATAGAGACAGATCTAAACGGTTAATCGGATTAAGCCAAAGTGCTTACATGGATAAAATATTGAAGAGATTCAATATGCAAAATTCCAAGAAGGGATATTTGCCCATGCAAGTGGAACACGGCTTATGCAGCGAAATGTGTGCTTCTACACCTGAAGAGGTGGCATACATGAAGAAAGTTCAGTATGCTTCGGCAATAGGATCTATCATGTATGCAGTTAGATGTACAAGGCCAGATGTGGCGTTCGCTCAAAATTTGACAAGTCGTTATCAGCAGAATCCAGGGAAAGATCACTGGCATGATGTTAAGAACATACTTAAGTATTTAAGGAATACTAAAGATATGTTTCTTGTTTTCGGGGGAAATCCAGACGCAGAACTGAATGTTACAGGTTTATGCGATGCGTCCTTCCAAACTGATAAAGATGATACAAAGTCTCAGACGGGTTATGTTTTTGTCATAAATGGAGGAGCTGTGGACTGGAAGAGTAAGAAGCAGAGTACAACGGCCATGTCTGCTACAGAAGCTGAGTACATTGCTGCATCGGAAGCAGCACAAGAAGCTGTTTGGATAAGGAAATTCATTAAGGATCTTGGAGTGATGCCATTAATTGAATTACCTATAAATGTGTATTGCGACAACTCTGCTGCAATCAAATTCGCCAATGAACCTGGAGTTATGAAAGGCGCCAGACACTTTAAAAGAAAGTATCACTATGTTCGAGAACAAGTCGATGATGGTGAAATAAAAGTACTCAAAGTTCACACAGATGACAATCTGGCTGATCCTTTCACGAAGGCATTACCTAAGGAAACGTTTACTCGTCATGCTCAGGGTATTGGTCTTCGTTTAGCAGATAGTTTCATGTAAATCTGTTGGATTAGTTTTTCGATAGGGACGTGTAAACAATTATTACATTAATGAAATAAAGTGCGGATAACGTTTATTATCATTATTAATATTTGTGTCCTATATTTGCATGTTTAAATCTGTGAGTAATTTATTTATTCTAAATAGTCCGTTGTCAATTAATAATATAGGAATATTATTGAACTAAGACAAATGTGAGGATTGGTAGAATGTACTGTAAGGTTGAGACACCAATGTCACATGATATTCAATATTGGATAAATTGAATATAGGACTTATCCCAACTACATGATTATACTTTATGGATCATAGTCATCAAGTAAATCATGAATATTTATCCTCAGACTTGAGATGCCAGATAATTGCCGAGGATGTAGCTCATTTTCTTTGAGATAGTCTAACGATGTCCGTAAAAGGTAGTTATAAGGGCCATTTTCGGAAATGATGCGAAGTTCGAGGGTTATGCTCGCAGTCAATAAAGGATTTGTTCCTTCAACTTTGTGTTGAAGTTTAATACTGCTTGGCCACTCGTAGGATTGACAAGATGTCTGCGTGCGCACGCCCAAAGTCTATCTGGAAGACGTTCAGATGTTTTGGTAATCTTGATCAATCTTTATATATAATAAAACAAAAGTTTTTTGAATGCCACAATCCCCTTATTCTGACGTCATAATCTTACGTCATATTCACAGTTGTCACCCATTTGAGAAAACCTCGCTTCTATCACCTATTTTCTATCCTCATCTTTTTACCAGGTTTTATTTGATTTATTCAAAGATAAATTTAAGTTTGCTATACTCTCAAATCAGTTCTTCAAAAATCACGATCCTTCTTAATTGGATTATGTTTATCCATGTCATTAGTATTCAAATATTCATCATGAAACAACAATCTTCTCAAACTAAGGTAAATATTTTTTTTTACTCGAATCATATCGGGGGTTTTTGTTATCACGATTCCTATTAGGGATTTTGTTGAGATTATTCATGTATTGTGAATAAAAATCAATTTGTTGTTATTTTGCATCTTAATTTAAAGATGGCTGATATTTTTGGGGGTTTTGCCTAATATCTTGATATGGCTGATTTTTTTTTTATTTTTTTTATTTTTATTTTATTTTATTATTATTATTATTATTATCTGTTAGTGAAATTAGATAATGATTCACTAAAAAAAAAGTTTAAAATTTTAACTGATCTTCCAACTTGATTATCCGATTTTTTTGGTAACATTTAAATTTTAAAGACTGCATGTAGATTGTAGATGGTGGCGCCGGCTGGTTAAAAAGTTAATGGGTCAAACGGGTCACTTCTTAATGCCAGACTGGGTCTGGGGTTGTTCTGGAAACAGTTTCTTGTCCATTTCTCAAATTGTTTTATTAGGTGTTGATGCAAAATTGGTTTCATAATATAACAACAATTTAGTGGGTCGTATAAAAGTATTCTTTGGAAGATTTCAATCCAATTGACCAGTCTTATCCCCTTACCATTTTAACTATCTTTTATTTGACCTCTTTTATGCTAAATCACACGAATTTATCCATGTATAAGTACATTCTTCAATATTTCCACCTTTATGGTATTTGACCTAAATTTGATGCAATGCAGGTTAAGATTTGGGATCCAAGTCTTCGTGGTAATGAACTCAGAGCAACTCTAAAAGGGCATACAAGGTGATGATGCTTTTGAAGTATAAAACCTGTCAAATGAGGTGCATTAGTTTGGTACTGGGTCTAAGAAGTTCTCACATTAATTTTTTCCATGGTATACAGGACTGTGAGGGCAATTAGTTCTGATCGAGGAAAAATTGTTTCAGGATCTGATGATCACTATGTGCTTGTATGGGATAAACAGACCACACAGCTTCTAGAAGAGCTGAAGGGCCATGATGCTGAGGTTTTCGCTAACTCCTTAACTTATTCTCTTATAAGTATATTAATTGGTGAGATGATTATTCTTCTTGTCATCAAATTTTTTGTTCTCTGATCCTTTTGTCCCCGGCTGACTGTCAAATTCATTGAATATGAAATTGGTTAAAAGATGTGACTCACGCGAACTAGAGTCCATTGATGAAAATCAATGAGCTAACAACAGAGTTTGCAACCAAGAATTAGAACCACAACTAAAGTGAATCATAACTGGTTTGAATATTAAAAAATAAAGGTTCTTAATAAGCTCAAACAATTAGGGGGATAAGCTCTTTTAGATTATTTGTCTTGATTTTAACGAAATATAAGCATTTATAGTGTTGCCCACAATCTGTTTGTTAGATGCCAAACTGAATATGGGCTGCATAATTATAGTCATATATTGCAGCATAGTGTTTAGTTCTTCAGTTTGTTCAAATTTAAAAGGGTTATCTATCATTATCTGTCGGGGTGTTTAGGATTGTTTATTTAAGTGCTTATTTGCTTATATATAAGCAGAAACAAGTGTTTGCCAAAAAAAATAATAATAATAAGGCTTATTTGCTTAGTTACACTGAAATAAACACCTCAAAATAAGCCGGTTGATACCTGATTAATTCAACCTTTTCAAAATCAATCAAAGCTCCAGATACCCAAAAGTTGCTGGAACTCGAGAGTGAGAGTGTATAGACTCCCACAAATAAAGCCTTGCTTATCAGGGATTTATCTCTAGAAGTCTGCAACAATGAGCATTTGCTGGTTAGAACTCTCCTTGCATCTTACAATCAAGTTCATGCCTTGATTTTGTTGACTCTTTATTATAAACTAATTATGTGAAATCAATGGCAGGTTGCTGGACCAAGTGGCAGTGGGAAAACATCTTTGTTAAGAGCTATTGCTGGTCTTTGGCGTACTGGTAAGGGAAAGATTACATTCTATGCTAAATATATTGGCGTTCAGGATTAGCCCCGCACACCCGCTGTGGCTCCACATGAAGCAAAAATGTTGGTTGAAAAGAATAATGTTGATAAAATATCAAAATATCGATATTTTAAGGGTGTATTTTTCCTTCCCCAAAGGCTATATATGGTTTTAGGAACCACATCTCAACCGTTACTTTATCCCACTTGGCCTGATGTTTCAGAATCTACATCACATGACTCTAAAGCAACTGGTATGCCATCGCTAGATCTTATTCTTTAGTTTCCTATTTTGCTCAAGTATCCATATGATCTTATTTGCTGTTTTTAAATGATTTGAAGTTTGACTTTCGTATTAAAAAATAATAGCAATATCAATGTTTTATAACCTTGAAGGATATATAATAATGAGTATCCTGGTGAATTTGTTTACCATATCTGTGAGTTATTGTATAATTTGACTCTTGTGCGTACCAAGTTATTTTTATATAGCATGTGCGTCGAATTTGCAGAGCTCATTTCTATTTATCATGAGAATATAAATTAATGCAGTACGTCTTTCTTATGTACACTATACCAGATTAGAATCATATGAAATCCTGAAGAGCTACAAGCCTCGAACGTCAATCTTCCCAGGTGTTCTTGATTATACAGACTGCCCTTACTCCTGGCCTTTTTGTAAACAACCACTTTACGCGGGTTCCATGCCTGTTCTTATTAACACCACCATATTGAACGAAATCGTGTTATTGGCTACTTTGAAGGGCCACCAGCATGGCATCCTTTAAATGAAGAAGGTAATCTTCTCAGTATCCATTTCACATATTCAGACATTATTTGGCCATGGACTGATTATCTTGCACTACACACGCCAATCAAAGAAGGAGGAGCTCAATTTTCTGGTGAAATTGTGGGAAATGTAATGGTGAATGTTTATGGCCCTCCTGGTTTAGGGGAGACGACCTCTCGACATAGTATATATGTGCTGAAATTGAAATTAAAAGTGATCCCGACCCATAAAGGTCAAAGTGCGTTTTGTGGGATCGGTTTCATTATATCAAGTACCCGACCGGTTATGTTCCGCGAGACTCATTAAATGTTCATAATGACATTCTTGACTGGCATGGTCGCATGGAGATCATCTGGATACCAATTTTCGTATTATGTTTAATACATTAAGAGAAGCGGGATTTTATGTTGAAATACTTGGTTCACCCTTGACATGCTTTGATGCATACCAGTATGGGAAACGCTTGATGGTTGATCTTGAAGATGAGTATTTTGAAGAGGAGATACGAAAAGTAATGGATGATGTAATAATTAGTGGATTAAGTTTGGCAGTATTCGGTGATTGGTATAATGTTAACAAGATGGCAAAGATGAGATTTTTCGATGATAATACGCGAAGTTGGTGGACTCCTGTCACTGGCGGAGCTAATGTGCCAGCATTAAATGATCTTTTGGGCTTTGGCACCCTTTGGGATTTCATTTGGAGAAAGGATTCTAAATGGTGGATATAAGATTAAGTATGAGTGTAGCAGATATGCATCCGGGACTAATATTGTTAAATTCCCACGAGGTGGATATCTGCATCACTTCCCTTTGTTTGATAACACAGGAAATGGGGGCACTGATTCTTTCTATCTTTTTGTTAGAGGTGGTAAAACGGGTGGATTTGGTAACGGGTCAAGACGGGTAATTTTTTTAATAAAAACGGATCCCATTCAGGTTGACCCAATCTTTTTTTGTTTTTTCACCGATGTCAAAATAGGTAATATACTGAAATCTTTTATTGAAGTCCATTCTTAGATACTAAAAATGATAGTTTGTGGCATCAAAAGTATTACAACAGCAATGTAATGCATCAAAGTTATTAAATCCTTACTACCTCTCCTATCATTTTGTTCCAAAATACTAGATTATTTTAAGCATATTATTTACATTTCTGTTCTTCATATAATCCTAGAAAAAGGACTATAAGTGTAAACATGTCAAATCAACCCGACCTGGCCGTTTTGATGCATTAGACCATTAATCTTAAGTTCTTTTGTAGTATACAGCTCGACCTCCTTTACGAAAACGTGGACGACCTCCTTTATATGACATATCAAACTGTATGTTTTGAATCCTACCTGCATTTTGCTGTCAAAACAAGACAGTTTATTTGTTTTTAAATATGACTTTGTTTTACTTACAATACAATTTTTTTTATTGCCACCCGCGAAACCCGCGGGTCTATAGTCTAGTTATGTATAAACGAGAAACTACTGTTAATTATGGAATGACAAAGATCCATATCCAAATTAACGCGGTATTAGTAACAACAGGATAAGTATGATGATTAAATCATCACGTGGTTTTTTTCAGGAAAACCATACTCGGATTGAGCTGGGGGCATTGGGATCTGTTAAGCTAGACTAGCCCATGTCATTACTATATTAATAGTTATCCAAGTGGGAGCTGTTAGAGTTAATGTATAACTTTTAATATAGGTATGTCCGGTTTTAAACCCGAGACTCGGGATTGCACACAATACGTGAGAGTTCCAATGGTTTGAATTAATTAAATATATATTTTATATTTTAATTATTCATTTCACTAAATAACACTTAACGACAGTTAGTACTTAACGGGTTTAGAGATAACGACCGTTAAAGGACTAAATGTGAAAAACAGGAAAAGAAGGATCTAGAACCCACAAGGGTGGGTTGGGTCGGCCGAATGCCCCTCCTTGGGCTAGGGTCGGTTTGTGATGGCTTTGGGAACAAGTCAGGGTTAGCCTATAAATACAATTCACTTGTATTTGGTTTTTCCCTAATCTTGAATCTCTAACCAAAGCCAAACTTCTCTTCTTTCTCTTCCTCTTGCTATAGCCAATCGAATTTTTTATTCCCACTAGGGAATTCGATTTGTGTTCATAGCATTCAAGTGTTTGGTTGTTAGTGATCTTGAACCTAGCTTTTCCCATTGAAACGCTAGTATCTCGTGTGTACAAGAACGAGTAACAACCTTATTTTAGGTTGTGTGTTGCCTTTGTGTTCGATCTATATATAATCCCTATTAGGGTTTATATAACTCGTTCTTGGAGATCCGATTCCTTGTTCTTGCTAGGAATCAAATAAGGTACGTTTTCTTTTAGTTAATTAATTATATGTTTATGATACATTCCGCTGCGTGATCTATATGGTTATGTGTTTATAGTATTTATATGATTCACAAAAACCAACAGACGTGACCCATGTTTCACATATTGTCTATGGAGCAAGATGTTATGAACCAATTATTTAAAATTCCCTACTTTTTTTTCATAAGCCTATATGCCCTTTCTTAAAAACTAGATATTGGATTGTTTTCTTTCAACAAGGGCGTATGCCCATACGCACAAAATCGTGCACTTTTTTCGCTCAAATTTGCCAAAACCCAAATTTATGCATTTTATTCTTATTTCGAAAACCATTCACTTAAACAAACCCACATTTCATAAAATGTTACACCAATTTCCAGACACTTCGGAACACTTAAAGGACCATTTACAAAACGCCTAACAGTTCTAAAAATGTATGACTTGGGTAGTCGGGTTATACCTTCAAGCTCCCAAAGTGTGTTTTTTAACAACCCAAATCTTTTTAACTTTTATCCCGCAAGTTTCAAAGAGTGTGACATCCTATTTAACAACGCTTCTCATCACCCTTTTATTTGTTTTGCTTTTTGAAAAATGCTAGGCATATTGTAAGGGTTATGTTTAACTTGCTGGAACACGAATCATGTTATTGTATGACAAAAAATAATCATCCGTTCTTGCAAATAACTAACTACAGGCAACTTAATATACAACTAAATAGTGCATATCTTTTGTACTCTTTTCGTCGTAAAATAAATGTCCACTTTCATATTAAATAAAGTTTTAAAAAATTGAATAAATTGCAAATTTAGTCCCTAAAGTAACACGAATGCGCAATGATCACAACGAGACGATTTTTGTTGCAAAAAAACATTAATGTTTCATTTTTCTGCAAAAAAACCACCGATAGTGACTTTTTGCTAACTTTCGTTATTTATCTCATTAAGTGCCTTGTCACTTAGGGTATTATTGTCATTTCACAGTTCATATATATTATATTGCCGCAAATTTGTGATATCAATGTGACATGACCTCAATGACTAAATTTGCAAAGTAAGTTTTCATCTTTACATATTAAATTGTCAAAGGTCTTCTATCATTACACGCACACACAAACAGAAAAACACACACCCTTAACAAAAAAAAATTCTCATTTCCTTAACCAGTAACATGTCTCGGTGTCTTGATCTCGTGATTGCCTGTAACTCATTTGTCATATCGGAAATGATGATATCCCATTACCAGCGAGAGGTTGAGGAAGACATCCAACATGCACAAGAATTGATGAATAGGTTCCAAAAGCTTTCTAATATGATCGGTATTAGGGGGACCTGATTGTTGAGCTCCAAAACTTAAGGGGTTCGAGAGTTGCAAGGTCCAATGTGAACAAGCTTAGGATGATTCAGACAACTGATTTGCGAAAGATTAGGGGGTTGATGAGGATGCTTAGGCAAACTAACGACGACATTGTTTCCAAGATTGAGTTTGCTGTGAGGCAAACATTCATGTGAGGGGGTTAGTTGCTGGAGGATGGGATGGTTTCTCTTGTTGTTTATGATGAATGTAGGTAGTAGGGGGTTGGGGACTTGTGGTTTCTTTTGTTGTTCTTGCTTCCCCTGTTGAATGTAGATGTAGATGTAGATGTAGATAGGGGTTGTGGTTTCCCCTATCGTAAGCTTGTACATGTATGGTTGATGAATGTAAGGGGTCATTTGATCCCGATTTTCTTTGTAGAATGCGTTCAATTACGTATTTACCGATATAGAGTCTTCGGTTTGTATGACAAACACAACCATGAAAATGACAATATTCTAACCATAAAACACAAACACAAACACAAACATGTAAATGCTATTAATCGAACAATAATACACAAACACAAACATGTAAATGGCATTAATCGAAACACAAACACAAACATGTAAATGCTATTAATCGAACCATAAAACACAAACACAAACATATTATGTATAAGAAATTCGATGCAAAAACAGAGTATTGATAGGAGTGAACCATCACTAAAAATTAACCCATTTGTAATACTTCAAGTTACATAATATCCTTTGGCATGTACCAAAAAGATGAACCCATCACACTACCTCCCCACAGCCCTTGGTCTATCCAAAACAGAGGTAGTATAGTTCAAGTTACATTAGCTAAATTACATATGTAATATACAACCAAATTAAAACTGTTTTGTTTCTACATATTACATAATCCCAAAAGATGAACCCATTTGTAAAACTTGAAAAGCTTCTACTGGATGAACCAACAAGTGATCAACTATACATGCACAATCAAATATATGCAATGTAATGATGCTAGTATAATATGCAATGCAGATATGCAATGTATCCAAAAAAATTGCTAAACAATTCATTAGACTCACCAAGTCAAAATAACACCACATTGTTTCCTATTAATCTTGGTGCCCTTAGACCCAGTACGCAATTAGTGATTTTAACATCACTTCTTGGTCTCAAAAAACCCGTAACCCTAGCTCCCACATTCACAAACCAACACTTGATATCTTCTTCATAGAACCACCCTCTCTAATGACAATACCAGCAAGCCTTGGTAAAACCGGTTTCTTCTTGTTAAAAGCCTCATCTTCATCAACCATTTTCCTTTTCCCTTATCCATAGACCTCTTCACCATCTTTTTATTCTTCCCGAATTCAGCATCAGTATCACCCACAACCTTTCTTTTCAAGTTTACACTTCTCTCCTTATTATATCTAGTCCTAAAAGGAGTTGAAGTACTAGAGCACCGCAAGCTAGCATCGTCTTCTACCCATCCGACAACCTCCCTACCTTCACCCTCTAAATCAATGCTTTTTAAATAATAATCAGATAACCTCTGTTTTCTGTGAGCAACAAACAAATCTACAGAATCATTGATGTGAGGGATGCGAACCTCTCAAAGGAAGTATTACAATCCTCTAGGCAGTGTACCTAACCGTTGTAGTGTAGTATAGGTAAGTCGGGGGGATTGATCATTCTCTAGGGGAATAGTCTCGCAATAGTTGTGGAAAGGTCGAAGTGTATGTCGAGATAGGTCTAGAGGTGAGGGATGATTCTTTTCGTATTTTTATATTTTATGAAAGCAAGTAAAAATCTCGGGTTTTGAAAGAGTGGACGGAATTAGTTGCTAATCAACTAACCCAAAACTAATAATTAAACTAAAATAAACTAAATAAAAAGAAAAATATGTTTGGTGGTAACTCTTATGATAGGAAAAGCAGTGTTTACTTAGACATCTTTACTCCCTAGTTATCTCCTACTGATTTGTCGAATTGTCACGTCCTTGTTTTAATTGAAGCGTTGTATTCCTTAATATTGGTCGTGGGGAGGTGCCGAAGTCCTCAACTCTATGAACATTAGTCTCCCCTAAATCTCTTAAAGTCTGTTAAGTTATCTAGGATCTACAAGCTGCAATTCACGCAATAAATACAACGAGGAAAACCAATAGTGCACTCTATGGTTGCGTTTTATAAGACGTTCAAGCTAATACATATAAGAACTTAGCCAGTTTTCTTATCCTAACGCAAGGCAATCAATTAAACAAGAGACGACAAATCAATGATCAATAACTAGGTTTTATTAGATCTAAGCAAACACTTATTAACTTAAGCTAGCATGTTAAGATAAAGAGAAGATAAACACATAATCAAACAATACATAGACATATCGAATGATCAATGGGATAACTTATCTCTATTGAAACATGAAGTTCAAAGACTGTTAAAGCCTTACAAAAGCTGTAAAATTCGTTTAGGGTTTGCCTCTCCAAAGTATTACACGAATTATGAAAAACATGCGAAAGTATATATAGATTTACAATTGTGACGGCGTCACTTGCAAAGTGTGACGCCATCAGCTCGCCCCCAATTAGGGTTTTGTCTTGTCCAAGTAGCCGTTGTGACGGTGTCGCTTAGGAACTCTGACGATGTCATGTGCTGTCTGACGCCGTCCCTTTGTAAATCTTTGGGCCGTCTCTTGTTAACTTTTTATGAACTCTTGGTCTTCAAATGCACTTGACGCCGTTAGGATATAAGGTCTTCAGATTCATCTGAGGCATCACTTGTTAATTTTGAACCAAGAATCCATCTTCAATTACAAGTGACGGCGTCACGTTGTAATGTTGACGCCGTCAGACTCCCTTATTTGACAGAATTTGGGACTTCGTCGTTTTCTTCACTTTTTCGTCCAAATAAGCCATAAATGTGCAAATCCCAGATTTTTCGTCCCAAGTACCTAAAATGAAAAAGAAACGATTTAGGGCAATATTTGATCATATAAATACAATTTCGGCCTTAAATGACCCCTTAAAAAGGTACCAAATAATTCCTCATCAATCATTCCGACAACCTAGTTCCAACAACGTATGCACATCCTTGTCTGTGTGAATCAACTTCAAACCTTCTTCTAATGATTTTCCAGGCAAACAAAAGAACAATGCCAATTTTTCTTCCCAAATGCGTGCTAACATATGATCCAGACCAATACTAAAGATATGTCTTTCAGAGACAAAGGCATAAAGTTTAGAAACAGACCCTTGTACATACCTCAATGGACCAAATTCAAAGAATCCATTATTGTGCATGTTGAACACAACTTCATCCTGATAAGTAATTAAACCTGCCACCGTTTAAATTCAAACATCAAGAGTCAATTAAAGTAACACACTATTCACATTTATTATTTTAATTCAAACATCAAGTCTAAAGAGCTAATACTGCTGCTACAACAAAGTCCAAGTCCGCTGCACAAGCTACTACATCAACAGCTCTCAATGTGAAGGAAATATCCTAGTTGACTACATTTCCACATGACCAAACACCCTACCTTAGGTTCATATCTACAGCCCATACATATGAACCTCAGAGGCTCTTGCCATGGGCATGACCAAAAAAGGAAGAAAACCTCCTGTTCTATCGAGGCTCAATTGCATTTTCTCTCAAATATCAATACAAACACTCCTACAGTCTCAACAGAACAAACACAGCAGCTATGCCATTGTCACTATAGCTCTATTGAATTTACGACATTTCCTATTCTAACGGCCTACTTAGAACCATAATACTCTGTTTATCCTAAACCTACCAATCAGGGCACTCAATCATGCCACTCAAAGGGGATGCATATAAAAGTCTATATGTGTCCTTAAACACAGATCTTGCTTGAGCTTGTTAGAAACTTTATTGAACACCAAAGAGTATGCGGAATCTATTCTTTAATGTTTAGAAGAATATTAACAAAGTGTTGAACAATGAAACAGTAAACAATGGAACAGTATAACCAAAACGATTCAATATTATTAAACAAATAATACGAGTGATCTGAATATCACTAGGGTTTACAACCTTGAATCTTATCAAAACATACGTACTTAACATCTAAACCTAGGATCTCCTTTTATAGGTACAAGGAGTCCTTTACAAGATAACTATTCATATACAATATACGTATCATTCTAAACTTATAAGATATACACAGAATATCTTCTAAACTTATCACTTTACACGTCTTCTAAACCTTGGCAGTACCTTCTTCCATCAACAATCTTCAGTAGTACAAAGATAAACCTGGCGGTACTAATATTTACACTAGCAGTACTAACTCAGTTAGTACTGTTAGTGTTATTCTTCAACAGTCTTGACTTAAAGCTTAGCAGTATAAATAATTCCCAACAATCCTCCCCTAAACTTGTGATTTACCTCCAAATCAGCAAGTTTCTTTGAATTATTCCTTTGATCTTGAGAGGATTCTTCCAAACACATTATTTCCTTTCTGCTTGTTCAAAGATCTTTCTCAGTAACTCTCTTGCCATATTTGTCTCTTCATCAACTCTGAGTTTAGCAGATATCATCACAATGAGACTATCTTTTCTCAATGGATATTCTTTTTCTACCAGCATAAATACATCAACTCCATCTTTTGTAGATACATGATGAACTCCACATGTATCATACAACTTCCATGTTATTCCCAGATTATGAGCTTGAAACTTCCATAGATCATCATCTGGATCAGGCTCAAATAGTCTTTTTAATTCATCCCATAATTCTTTCTCCTTGTCATCTGCTATTTCTGTCAGGTTGAATCTGGCTTTAACTAAATCCCATAACTTCACTAAATCTTCTCTGTCAAATACTTTAAGCATGTCTTCAAAGTATTTGTACACCTCAGATCTATCTCCAACTCTAATTATCTTCTAGAATTTCCCAAAATCATCTATGTAGATTTCCCAATCTATAATTGGATATTTTGCCTGTAATGGTTCAACATTTATACCTTCTGGAATAACAACCATCATCTGTTGAAGTTTCTCATCAGTTAACTCCTCTTCTTTTTCCTCCTCTGCTGTAGATACTTCTTCACCAATCTTCTGTTTCTTTGAAGATTCAGATTCCAAAATTAATCCAGCTCTCTTTGTACTTCTACTTGCTTCATCTGTTCCCATGGGAGTAAATGTGTTCACCCTTCTGTGAACCCTTTCAAACTCACTCTTGATCTCCTCAAAACATTTTCCTTGGAAATCTTTCCTTGTGTATCCAGCCATGTTCCTCATGTAAAGAATCATGGTGGTTCTTTGCTCAGTTTGATTAGGTGGTTTACTCTTCTTTTCTTTTGCTTTTAGTTCTGCAGCAGACTTTCTTCTTGAATTTATTAACTCAGCTAGTTGTCTTGACTTTTCTTCAATGGACAACATTTCATCAACTCTGAGTTCACCAAGCCTTGACTTTAACACATCATCAGCATCTATCAAAGACTGAACTTGTGCAACATCATCAATCCTTGCTTGTTCTTCTTCATGTAACTTCATAGCCAGAAGTGCATCTGATTGTACTTGTGCTTCAGATGTTTCTCTTGCAAGTCTTTGTTCTTCAAGAAATTGTGCAATCTGATCTTCTTGTGCTTTCCTAGCTACCTCTTCATCAAAACTAATCTGGGCTAGAACACTCTTTTTCACCTTCTTTGGTGGTTCTTCTTCAATCATAATGCTCTTTCCTTTATTTGCCCTTTGTCTTCTAACATACACAACCCTAACAGTACTAATCTCTGCACCAGTAACACCAACAGTACTAACTTGTTCTTGAGCAGTACCAATATTTTTAGCAGCCAAATTTTCTTCACCTATATCAGCATCATTAACCTTGTTGGGAATTAAGATAAACAGTTAAGACTGTTGCATGTAAGTTGGTACTGCTGGAAGATATTGAAGACAAGGCTGACAGTACTAAGTCAGTTAGTATTGCTCACACATTATAGTTAGTACTGCTTATAATTTTTGTAATCGTATAGAAGATAAGTGTAGAAAGGATTTTGTGTATATCTTACTTATATAGATGATAGTTATCTTGTACAGGAATCCTTAGTCTATAAAAGGATTGCCTAGGTTATTGAATAGGAAACAAAGTTATACGTAAGTTCTTAGAAAAGATTCAAGGTTGTAAACCTTAGTGATAGGAGATCACTCGTATTATTGAATTAATAATATTGAATCGTTGAAGTGAATTATTTGTCTCTTGTTCATATATACATTGTTTCATTCGTTCATACAAAACACATCAAATAAATCTTCTGAGTGCTTGCTAGTAAATTCCGCGTGCTAGACTAGCATTATTCAAAGTATCTATCTAACACAAGGAGTGTGTGTAGATCCGGTCAAGTGGTATCAGAGACAGGTTACTGATACTTTCATTTAGAAGATCGAGACAAATTTATTTAAGAAGAAGATGGACATGGAGACAACTACAAGTCAAACCAACATTGCTGCTAAACTACCAATGCTTAAACCCAATGAGTTCGATATGTGGAGATTAAGAATTGAGCAATTTTTTCAAGTGCAGGATTATGCACTTTGGGAGATCATAGAAGAAGGTAATTCCTTTAAGCCCACAACCACAACGACTGTTGTTGAAGGTAAGACTGAAACAGCGGTGCAAACAAAGCCAACTAAGAGTGAAGAGAAAGCTCAGCATAAGAATGATGTTAAAGCAAGGAGCATGCTACTGATGACAATCCCCGATGATCAATTACTGAACTTCAGTAAATACAAGTGTGCTAAAACTCTTTTTGAAGCTATTGTTGCAAGGTATGGTGGGAATGAAGCCACCAAGAAAACCCAGAAGACCCTTCTCAAGCAACAGTTTGAGAACTTCACAGCAACAAGCAATGAGTCACTAGATCATATGTTTAATAGGCTTCAAAAGCTAATGAGTCAACTTGCTGTTCTAGGAATTGAGATGCCTCAGGAAGATCTCAACTCAAAATTCCTAAGGAGTCTACCATCAGAATGGGCCATGCATGTGGTTGTCAGGAAGAATAAGCCAGACATTGATTCTATGAGTCTGGTGGATCTCTATAGCAACTTCAAGATAGTTGAACATGAAGTGAAGAAGTCTACTGGATCAAGTTCAAGCTCAAGTTCTGGAAATTTGGCCTTTGTGTCAACTCCCAGTACCTCTAATCCAGAAGAAGAAGTTCAAGTTGCTGGAGCAGTTGGTACTGCTAACTCTAACAGTGGTACTGTTAGCAGTACTAATGGACTTTTGACTGAAGACACTTATTGTGCTTTCCTTACTACACAGCACAATGGTACTATGTTGACTCATGGAGATCTTCAAGAGATTGATGAAGATGACATTGAAGAGATGGATATCAAGTGGTAGCTCTCTCTTCTCAGCTTGAGAGCTAAAAGATTCTTAAAGAAGAATGGCAAGAAGATAATCATAAACAGCAATGATGTTGCTGGGTATGATAAGTCAAAGATTGAGTGTTTCAATTGCCACAAGAAAGGTCATTATTCAAGGGAGTGCAGATTTTCAAGACAACAGGATGGCAAGAGTAGAGGATTTGGAAGCAAATCAAGGGTTGTAGAAGTTACAGACTCAAGCTCAAAGGCTATGGTTGCCATTGATGGCTTAGGGTTTGATTGGAGCTACATTGCAGAGGAGGAAGCAAAAGCATCAACAGAGATGGCACTTATGGCTTTCTCAGACTCTGAGGTACAAGTTTCTAAATGTTCTAAATCATGTGATGCATTAAAAGAATTAGAAACACTTAGAAAACAATATGAAAATCAGAGAATAGAGCTAAACCAGACTGCTTTTAATTTAGCAAATCATAAAAGGGCTTTAGCTGTGTTAGAAGAACAAATTGTTCATTATAAAGGTGATGAGTCTAAGTTTGCTGATGATATGATTATTCTTAAGAGAGATTTGATGTTTAGGGAAAATGAAATTAGTGTGTTGAAACATGAACTGGAAAAGATAAAACAGGCAAAGGAAAACATTCAGATGAGTGTAGACAAATTAGAGTTTGCATCTAAGGGTGTTAGTAAGATAGTTGAGTGTCAAATCCTCAATAAAGCTAAGTCAGGCCAAGGATACAAATCAGTTCCACCTCCTTATAGGGGAATTCCAACACCTCCAGGCATTGACCTAGAACACACAGGACTACCTGAATTTCAACTACCTGAGCTTAAATATGGTCCTCAACCTAAAGAGAATGTAGTTGATAAACCTGTGTATGAGAGTGCAAGTGATGCCTCACTTTCTGAGGATAAGGTGTCCTCAGCTAAGGACTCAGATGCTTCAACCATAGAGGAATGGACTTCTGATGATGAGGATGATCAGGCTGTGGTTAAGCCTGTTAGTGTTAAAGTGGAGGAACCAAAAGTTCCCAAAGTGGTCAAACCTGAGACTGTTAGGCCTAGAGCTAATGCAAAACCTTTTAGACCAACAGTTAGGTATGCAGAAATGTATAGAACCACAAACAAGCCAAGAGGTAACCAAAGAAATTGGAATGGCCTCAAATCTCACCAACTAGGTAATGATTTTGTTTGTTATAGGAAAGCTTGTTTCTCATGTGGTAGCTTTGACCATCTTGCATTTTATTGCAACAACAGGGTATCTAGGTATTCAACTCCTAGGGTGAACTCAGTAAGACCTCCCACTCACCCTACAAATGCTAGAATGATACCTAGATCAGTTCTGTTAAGGTCTGGACTAAGAACAATTAATACTGTTAGACAAACAGTTAATACTGCTAAATCAACAGTTAATACTGTCAAACCAAATAGACCTTTTTACCCTAGACAAACAATTCAAGGTGCAAAAACTCTTTCTAAATCAGCACCAACAATTGTTAGAAAACTATTTCAAAACAAGGCAGTGATTAATAAACAAGTTTGGAAACCTAAAGTTGCAATTGCAAACCCAGCAGCTCATACTGCTAGGCAAGCAGTTAACAATGGAAGTTTTAAAAACACTGCTAAGGGAAATATGGGTAATGGTATTAACGCATCTGCATCATGGGTTTGGAGACCACTTCAATCTAATGGTACTCCAACAGTTCTAAAAAGATTTAATTATGTTGATGCTAGAGGCAAGCCTAAGTCTGTTATGGCTTGGGTGCCACAAGTAAATTAATTTTTCTTTTTATGTGCATTGTTAGTCATATGCTTGTTATGTTGTGAGACAAGTGCTCTGCACTTTGTTTTCTATTGTTGGACTAACAATTGCAGGATGAGTGGAGCTTGTGGATTAAATGCTTTATGTTTTGGACTGAATGGTGATTTGGAGCTCAGTATGTTATCTGTGCACACAACAAATGGTTATTGGTTCACCATGTCTAACCCACATAAGAACCAACTAGTCCAGAGCAAACGGTTTCTGGTAAAGACTAATCAAATCCGTTAATGGTTGACAATTTACCAAAAATTGTATGGTTATCAACTCACCATATCTAACTGTGAAGAGTTGGCTAGTCCAAAGCAAACGGCTATTGGTAAAGACATATCAAATCCGTTGATAGCTGATAGTTTGCTAAAAACTATATGTGTGTTATAATATTTTAGAAACCATATAAGTTTATACTGTTCTTTGAAAATTTTGATAAAGGTTTGTACTGCTAGTGCAAAGTTTATACTGCTAGTGTAAACTTAGTACTGCTGAACTAGCCGTTATAACTGACGTGTCAGTAATTAATTTTTGGTTAAAAACTAGCCGTTGGCGGTTTGTTGCGATTTTTACTGATTGAATTACGATTTTCGAGGGATCCTCTTCAAGATATTTTAACTTTTATTCTATTATATTCTAAAATAAAAGTTACCATATTCTTTAAGTCGGTTACATTAAAAATCCTAATTCTCTCAATAATATCTCATCTAACTTTCATCTTCTACTTTCTAACCTAAATCTTCATTATTCACCACAGTTAAAATCAAACTTTACTAAGAACATCATGGCTAATTTGGATTTTGTCAAGATACACAATCAAGTCGCTTTTATTGAGAAAACAGAGGAGGGAGATGGACCGAAATTTTATGAGATTGTGGATTTTCTAAACCACTCCAACATAAGGTATGCTTTAACTGTTTCTCCTACTCTATATGTCTCTCACATCACACAGTTCTGGCAGAATGCAACTGTCTTGACTAGTGAAGATGGAGACTTAGAAATTCATTCCAAAGTGGATGGCATATCGTTTGTTGTTACCGAGTCTGCACTTAGGAGACATCTTAAGTTGCAAGATTCAGATGGTATCCACACTATGCTTAACACTGAAATTTTTGAACAACTTTTAAGAATGGGGTATGACACATCTAACCAAAAACTGACTTTTCAAAAAGGATGTTTCTCCCCACAATGGAGATTTCTGATACATACTCTCTTACATTGCTTAAGTCCCAAAAAGACAGCATGGGAGCAATTCAGTAGCAATATTGCTATTGCTCTTATTTGTCTGTCAACTAACAAGGTCTTTAATTTTTCAAAATTTATTTTTGAGAGTATGGCATCAAATGTTAACAGTAAAACTAAGTTTCTTATGTATCCAAGATTCATTCAAACTTTTCTGAATAAGAAAAAGAATTTTCTCAAGAAACACAAAGAAACTTTTTCTACACCTAGCCTACAATCAAAAGTTTTTCAAAACATGGCTATGGCAAGTTGGTTGTTTTCAGGGGTAGTAGTACCTCTCTTTCCAGAAATGCTTCAAATTGAATTGAGTGAAGGTTCAGAAAACCCATCTGATCCCCATCACACACTCAATCAAAATCCTGAAAATACCCAAACACCCCCAACCATCACAACTTATAGGAGAAGGTCTCAACCTAGTCATACTAGAGTTGCAACTGGATCCTTGCCCCATGATTCACCGCTCCTAACAGGTCACACAGTTAGAAGCGATGAGGGCTGTTCTTCACAAAATGAATTGATGGCTCTTTGTACCAAGTTGTCAGCTCAAGTAGAATCTTTGGAGAAGGAGCTCAAGTCTCATAAAGCAAACTTTTTCCAAAGTATACACCAAGCTAACTGTTAGGGTGAAGAAGCTAGAAGAACATCTAAGGAGGAAATGGGTAAGAGCAGTATTAGATGAAGATTCTTTTGATGGTGATTATTCAGATGATTCAGGTGATGATGATGGTGGTGATTCTCCCAAACAGGGGAGGATATCAGATAAAGGAAAGGGGGATAGTTTTAAAACTCAGGGGAGGCATGAAGAAGGCACTAGTAAACATGATGAAGGTTTTGGTAATGTTGCTGATATGGATGTTGAAGATCAGGAACAACAAGAAACTACTCAGAAAGAAGTGGCAGTTCATACGGGTGAGATAGAACAAGAAACAGTTCATACGGTTGAAATAGAACAAGAAACCGTACAAACTGCTGAGACACATTCAGATACTGCTGAGACAGAGTATGAAAGAAAAAGATCAGCAAAGGGAAAGAAGCCAATGACATCTGAAGAAGCTGAACAAGAAGCTGAAAAGATCAAGAAGGTAAAGCCAAGAACTCGAGGACAAATAGAATTTGATGTAGAAGTTGCAAGGAAACTTCTAGAGAAAGATTTAGCTGATGAACAAGCTCAGATAGCTCAAGATGCAGAATTAGCAAGGAAGTTGGCTGCAGATGATGTAAGAAACATAGCTGAATTCATGGAGAGAACAAGATCTGAAGATGTTGATCAAGAAGTCTTCAATGAACAATTACAATATCTGTTAGATTCTGATTTGATTGTAAGAGCTCAAGCAATGATGATTCTTAGAGATGAAGATCTAAGTGAAGAAGAAAAGTCAGAGAAACTTAAAGAATTCATCTTGTCAAAGAATAAAGAAGTTACTTGGAATGACTTAATGCAGAGAATTAGAGATAGGCAAAAGCATGGTTACAAGACAAAGATGCCTACCAAGAAAGAACAAGTCAGTTTTATGAAGCATTATTTGAAGAACCAAGCAAATTACAAGATGAGTGATTTCATTGGAAAGACAGATGCTGAGATAGAAAAGAAGTTCTATGAGACCTATGCAAGACTGAATACTTCAATCAAGAAGGATGCTACAAAGAGAAAAAAAAGAACCAGAAGTTCTAGAATCTGATGTTACAAAGAAGTCAAAGTCTGGAGAAGAAAGATTGTCTGATGAGCAGATTAAGAGTATGATGGTGATAGTTCCAGAATCTACAAACATCAAACCATTACAAGTAAAACATCCTATTATTGACTGGGAAGTTTTCACAGATGGAAGAATGAAGGGATGGAAGATAATAAGACTTGGTGGTATTACTGAAAGGTATAGGTTGTTTGAAGATTTACTCAAAGGTTTTGATAGAGAAGATCTTAATCAGCTGTGGAGCCTAGTAAAAGAGAAGTTCAAAGTTCAAGACCCTATTGAAGACAAAGATAAAGAGTTATGGGTGCAATTGAAGAGGATTTATGTTGGGAATTAAATATTCAAGAAGTTTAATATCGGATTCTATTCAAAGAAATACTCTAAGTGTGATTCTGCTGCTAGTGCATTTGGTTCCTGCTGCTAATGTTTGTTCCTGCTGCTAGAACATTTGATTCTGCTGCTAGGCTTAACATTCTGCTGCTGTTGATCCTGCTGCTATTATACTTGTTCCTGCTGCTAGCGATAAACTCATTGCTGCTGCTAATGAACATTCTGCTGCTAAGTGGATAAGTATGAAAAGATATTATTTGTATTTTGGTCAACAATATACGGTAGATAATATCTTACCCCATGTGCTTAGTTAACAAGTTGTGTACACAGATACATGTTGTATCTTATGTACTGACACACTCAAGATAAGTTAACAAGTAGGTCGGCTAGACTTTAAGCAATATGTAAAGATCTTCTTGGACTATAAAAGAGGATCTTAGACTCGATATTATGTGTGTTCAATAGTGCATAAAATAGATAAGTTGAAAAACATATAACTGTTAAGACATAGAACAAACACAAGAATATCATAAGTTGTAGGAACTTAAGATTCAAGGTTGTAACCCTAGTGATATTTCAAGATCACTCGTATTATTATCATTAATAATATTGAATCATTTGGTGTTAATCTTTCATTGTTCATTGTCATAGAACAAATATAATCATTCCATTTCCATAACACAAATAACCTTCTAAGTGTGGTTAAGTAAATTCCGCGTACTTAATCATATTAACTCAATATATCATACACACAAAGTCACAAGGTTTAACCACCTTAACCGTGTGTCGAATCCTATCAAGTGGTATCAGAGCAAGGCTGATATAGTTGATTTAGAAGCTAAAATAGAAATGGATGTACAAGATGCTCAGGTTTCAAATGTTGCTGCAAAGTTTCCCATGATCAAACATAATGAGTTTGAGTTATGGAGGATGAGAATTGAGCAATATTTTATGGTTCAAGATTATACTCTTTGGGATATCATTATGTATGGTGATTCTTTTTCACCAAGCTATTCAGATGTTGTCCGTGAAGGCAAAACACTTAGGAAAAGAAATACTGGACCAATTTCCAATGATGAAAAGATACAGAGAGAGAAATGATCAAAAAGCAAGAAATTTGTTGCTTATGACCATTCCTGGTGAGCAGATGCTATCTTTCAACAAGTATCTTGATGCAAAAACTCTTTTTGAAGAGATTTGTGCATGGTTTGGTGGTAATGAAACTACCAAAAAGACACAGAAGACATTGCTGAAGCAACAATTTGAAAACTTTACTGCTTTTAGCAATGAAACTCTTGATAAGCTGTTCTCAAGGTTGCACAAGCTTGTCAGTCAGTTAGCTGTGTTGGGTGTTGAGATAGAGAAGGAAGATCTCAACATGAAGTTTTTGAGAAGTCTACCTGATGAGTTCCATACTCATGTTATTGTCTGGATGAACAAGCCAGACATAGAAACCATGAAACTTAATGATTTGCACAACAACTTCAAAATTGTTGAACAAAGTCTAAAGAAGTCTGGAAACTATGGTACTAGTTCTGGGAATGCTGCACTCTTATCATTTCCTAGTATTAGTAAGACTGAAGAGGTAGATGAAGTTGAAAGTGTTTCTAATGCAACTTATGGTGGTCCTTCTACTAGTTTACAAAAGGATATTGCTGGACTTGGAGATCCAACATTTTATGCCTTTATAACCAGTCAATCTAGTGGTTCTCCTCTAAACCATGAAGACCTTGAGCAGGTAGATGGTGATGATTTGGAAGAGATGGATATTAAGTGACAGGTTGCTTTACTTAGCATGAGGGCTAAGAAGTTTTGGCAAAAAACTGGGAGGCAAATTACCATAAATGGTAATGAAACTGCTGGGTTTGATAAGAAGAAAGTGGAGTGTTTCAACTGTCATAGGTTAGGACACTTTGCTAAAGAATGTAGAAGCCCAAGGAATCAGGATAATAGGAACACATGGTATAAGCAAGATAAGAGAAAGGAAGTAATAGTTGAAGAGCCAAAGGCTATGTTAGCTATTGATGGTGTTGGATATGATTGGAGCTCTATGGCTAATGAAGAGGATGCACCACCAAATGCTGCTCTTGTTGCCAATGAGATTGCTCTAATGGCCTTTTCTGATTCATAGGTAAATTCTATCATAAATTGTACTGAATCATGCTCTAATCTTAAAGCTTATGAAGACCTTAGTAAGAGATTTGATGCTCATCGAGAAGAGCTACTTAATGCACTTTTTAATTTAGCTAATCACAAAAGAGGTCTAGGTGTTCTAGAAAAACAAGTCTTACATTTTAAAAATAATGAATCTAGTTTTGTTAATGACATTAATATACTTAAAAATGACATAAGGATCAAAGATGAGTGTATTGTTGAGCTTAATGATTCATTAGCTAGACACAAAAAGGAAAAAGAAAATGTTAAGATAACTGTAGATGCTTTAGCTCATGCCTCAGAGGGAGTTAATAAGCTTTTTGAAGCTCAAGTAACCAATAAAGCTAATTCTGGTGTAGGTTATAACACTGTTCCTCCACCATATAGAGGTATTCATTCACCTCCAGGTATTGACCTAGCACATACAGGTTTAGCTGAGTTTCAAGAACCAATCATGGACTATGGTTCTAAGGCTAGCAAGAGCCTTAAGGTAGAAAAGATAAGTAAAAGTTTAGATAAAACTTTACTTTATCAGGACAAGGTGTCCTTTGTTAATAAAGGAGATGCTATAGTTGTTGAAGATTGTACAACTGATAGTGATGATGATGAAGAACAGGTTATGTCTAAACCTGAAGTGGTTAAGAAAGTAGGAACAAGTGTTCCTAAGATAGTCAATCATAATACTAACAGGCCTAAAAACAAGGTTAAACATGTTAGGCAACCAGTTAGATATTGTGAACAATATAGAACCACCAATAAGCCCAGAGGTAACCAAAGGAATTGGAACAACCTCAAGTCTAACCAATTAGGTGATGACTTTGCTTTTTATAATAAAGCTTGTTACACATGTGGTAATTTTGACCATCTTGCAGCTTTCTGCAACCAATGGGTATCTGGGTATGAAAACAATAGAGTGAACTACAAAAGGCAAACTCCTAAGTCTCACTCTCACTCTAGTTCTAAGAGAACAAACCCCAGAGTAGTCAAAAACAAGTCTGACTCAAACTCAGATCCTGCTGCTAGACTAATGGTTCCTGCTGCTAGACAAATTGTTCCTGCTGCTCGACCATTTATGACTATTAACCCAAAATCAACAGCTAAGGGTGCAAAAACAACTTTTAAATATGCACCAACAATTGTTCTAAGGCCCATTCAAACAAAAGCAGTGGTCCAAAAACAAGTTTGGAAACCAAAGGGTAGAACTGAAAAGTTAGCAGTTCCTACTGCTAAGCAATCAGTTCCTGCTGCTAAGGGAAACAGGGCAAATGCTGTTAAGGCCTCAGCATGTTGGATTCTAAAATCCAATGTTGCATCAACTGTCCTTAAAAGATTAAATTACATTGATGCAAGAGGCAGATCCAAGTCAGTAATGGCTTGGGTCCCCAAAAGAAACTAACATTCTTATTTGTGTGCAGGAACATTCAACTGATAAACAAGAAGATCAAGGATACTCAGATAGTGGATGTTCAAGGCACATGACAGGCAACATGTCTTATCTTTCAGATTTTCAATCATTCAATGGAGGATATGTTACCTTTGGAGGGGGTGTTCGTGGCAAAATTTCTAGTAAAGGTACAATCAAAACCGGAAATTTAGATTTTGAAGATGTGTTCTATGTAAAAGAGCTAAATTATAATCTTTTTAGTGTCTCACAAATGTGTGACAAAAAGAACAATGTTCTTTTCTGTGAGACTGAATGTCTTGTACTTTCTCCTGATTTTAAGATACCTGATGAAAGTCAAGTACTTCTTAGAATTCCTAGAAAGGGCAATATGTACAGTGTAGACATGAAGAACATTGTTCCTAAAAAGAATTTAACTTGTCTTGTTGCAAAGGCCACATTGGATGAATCAATAAAATGGCATAGAAGGCTTGGTCATATTAATTTCAAAACCATAAATAAGATTGTCAAAAATGGTTTGGTAAGAGGTTTACCTCAGAAAAGATTTGAAAATGATCAAACATGCATTGCTTGTCTAAAAGGAAAACAACACAAAGCCACTTGTAAGCCCAAGATTTTTAACTCTATCAATCAATCTTTGTTTATGCTACATATGGACTTATTTAGACCTGTTTTAGTAATGAGCATAATGCATAAGAGATATTGTCTAGTTATTACTGATGACTATAGTAGATTTACATGGGTTTTCTTTTTAGCTACTAAGGATGAGACATCAAGCATCCTTAAGGATTTCATTACACAAATAGAAAACCAAGTAAGCAAGAAAGTAAAAGTCATTAGATGTGATAATGGGACAGAGTTTAAGAATAGAGTTATGGATGACTTCTGCAAACAAAAAGGTATTAGAAGAGAATTTAGTGTTGCTAGAACACCACAACAGAATGGTGTTGTTGAGAGAAAGAATAGAACACTAATTGAAGCTGCTAGAACAATGTTAGCTGATTCTAAGCTTCCAATAACCTTTTGGGCTGAAGCAGTCAACACTGCTTGCTATGTTCAAAATAGAGTTTTAGTTGTGTAGCCTCACAATAAGACATCATATGAACTTTTTAGAGGTAGAACTCCTGCAATAGGATTTCTTAGACCTTTTGGATGTCATGTGACAATTCTCAATACCTTAGAACATTTAGGAAAATTCGATGGTAAAGCAGATGAAGGATTCTTTGTTGGATATTCTCTTAATAGCAAAGCATTTAGAGTTTACAACACAAGAACAGAAATAGTAGAGGAAAACCTACATGTGGAGTTTTTAGAAAACAAATCCAATGTAGAAGGTCAAGGACCAAAATGGCTATTTGATCTAGAGTATCTAACCAATTCAATGAATTATGTGCCTTTTGTTGCAGAAACTAATGATTTTGCAGGTTCTAATACAACAAATGAGGCAGAGTTAGAGAAAGATCAAAATGATGTGATAATGCCAATATGGTCAAGTACAATTGTGGAATCAACTTCAACAACTGATGAATCTTCTTCTGGCAAAGCTAAAGAAGGTGTTGAAGATGAAAGCAAAGAAGATGGAACTCAGAAACAACAAAATGTTTCTGCTGGTAGCATTTCTGTTGCTGCTGGTAGTGTATCTGTTTCTGCTGATAATTCTGCTGCTAAGCTTCATGATTCTGCTGTTCGGCCAACTGATTCTGCTGCTGGCCATTCAGAAACGAAAGAAGCATAATTCTCAGATAATGAGGTGGATTTCAACAATCTTCCATCAAATTATCAAGTTCCTTCTACACCACACACAAGAATTCACAAAGTCCACTCCCTGGAACATGTGATTGAAGATGTACAATCTGGTGTGAAGACAAGACAACAATTGATGTCTTCAGACCAACAAGGGCTTCTTGATGCCCTTTATGCTTCAAAACAGCATGAGCTTTAAAACTCTTGCTTGTTTGTATGTTTTCTCTCACAGGATGAACCAAAGAACATTCTTAAGGCCCTAGATGATTCAAGCTGGTTAGAGGCTATGCAAGAAGAGCTTCTTCAGTTCAAGATTCAAAAGGGTTGGGTGCTAGTTGATTTACCTACAGGTGTTAAGGTAATTGGCACTAGATGGGTTTTTAAGAACAAAAGGGATGAAAGGGGAATAGTGATCAAGAATAAGGCTAGATTAGTAGCCCAAGGGTACACACAAGAAGAAGGGATAAACTATGATGAGGTTTATGCTCCTGTAGCAAGGATTGAGGCAATTAGGCTTTTCTTAGCTTATGCTTCATTTTTAGGCTTCACAGTTTACCAAATGGATGTCAAGAGTGCATTTTTATATGGTACAATTGAAGAAGAGGTGTATGTTTCACAACCTCCAGGCTTCATTGACCCATTACATCCAAACAAAGTGTACAGAGTAGTGAAAGCTCTATATGGCCTTCATCAGGCACTAAGAGCTTGGTATGCAACACTAGCTTCCTATTTATTAGAAAATGGATTTCAAAGAGGAAAGATTGATCAGACACTTTTCATCAAACAGCACAAGAAGGATCTTCTGTTAGTGCAGGTGTATATGGATGACATTATCTTTGGATCTACTAAGAAAGAGATGTGTTTAGAATTTGAGAAGCTTATGAAAGATAAGTTTCAGATGAGTTCCATGGGGGAACTTACATTCTTTTTGGGTTTGCAAGTTAAGCAATCATCTGAAGGCATATTTATTAGTCAAGACAAATATGTTGCAGAGATACTTAGAAAATTTCAATTTGCTGATTCAAAAATAGCAAGCACACCAATGGACTCTGAGAAGCACCTTCTGAAAGATGAAGATGGAGAGAATGTAGATGTACACACTTACAGATCTATGATAGGCTCTTTGATGTACCTTACATCATCTAGACCTGATATCATGTTCCCTGTTTGTGTTTGTGCAAGATTTCAAGTAACTCCAAAGGTTTCTCATTTGTTGGGAATTATGATATGAATCAAGAGCAGACAACTTAGGTCTGGTAGTTTATCTAAGTTAGGTCTGTTTGTGTTATTAGGTCTGGTAATGTAATGTTAAGTCTGGTAGCATGTTTAAGTCTGGTTGACTTGTAAAGTTAAGTCTGGTCGTGAAGTTAGGAAAGTCTGTTAGAGTTATGTTAGGAAAAGATACAAAACGTGTATGTATCTTTATAGAAGATTTGTGAATATCTTCTGAGTCGGTTAGTATTAGGGTTTCCTTGTGTTATAAAAGGATCCCTAAAGATTGTTAGTTCAGATGTGAGAGTTGTACGAGTTCACTATTGTGATTATAATCAATATACGAAGTTAGTGATATTTGTGTGTGTTCTTCATTGTTCTTGTTAAGATTCCGCATTAACAATAACAATCACCTAGGGTTTCTCAATTAGATTGGTTTGGTTTTATCCTAACCATCTACTAGGTATTCAAGACTACTTAGTGATCCACATACAATTCGTGGACCAACATCATTTAACTGCAGTCAAGAGAATTTTTAGATATCTTAAAGGTCAACCAAGGTTGGGTATATGGTATTCTAGGGAATCTCCTTTTGACTTGGTAGCATATTCGGATAGTGATTATGTTGGTGCTAGCTTGGACAGAAAGTCAACAACTGGAGGATGTCAATTCCTTGGGTGTAGACTTGTCTCATGGCAGTGTAAGAAGCAAACAAGTGTGGCAAATTCAACAACTGAAGCTGAATATATAGCTGCTGCAAGTTGCTCTAGTCAAGTTCTATGGCTTCAAAACCAACTTCTTGATTATGGGTACAATTTCTTAAACACTGTTATTCATATTGATAATAGTAGTACAATTTGTATTATTAAAAATCCAGTGCAACATTCTAAAACAAAACACATTGAAATTAGACATCACTTTATAAGAGACTGCAATGAGAAAAAGTTAATTCAAGTTCTTAAAGTTGCTTCAGAACACAACTTTGCAGATCTGCTAACAAAAGCTTTTGATGTTTCAAGATTTCAGTACTTGGTAGCAAGTATTGGAATGCTTAATCTTTGAATTTTCAATCTAATGTTTTTATGTAAATAAATTTTTGTTTCTGCTGCTGGCTTTATATAATTCTGCTGCTATTACAAAATGTTTGTGCTGCTAGTACAAATTTTAAAATGTGTTATTCATATAGTTGGTCATATGATTTTTCTAATATGTAAGATCCTGTGAAAAACCCTTGTAATCAATCTTAATGATTAATGATAATCTCGTATTGCCGTTTATTAACGCCCATTTTTTTGCTAGAAATTTAAACTTTTCGATATTGTTATTAATAGCAATGCATTATATATATATATATATATATATATATATATATATATATATATAATATATATATATATATATATATATTAAACACACCAACACTAGAGATTATCTCTCCGACGCAACATCACATTTTTATGAACAACGACAAGTAATCATATTCATCTAGTTATTTCACTACACTTAACCAAAGTTAATATCACATAATTTTCTTAACTAAAACACAAACACTAATACTAAACTACCACTACAAACCGGTTGGATCCATAATTGCTCGGCCCAACAACAACCCCTCAACCCTATTATCAATAGCCCATCGAGCTAGCCAAACCAAGGGAACATCACAGCCCACTTAACCCACCTATTTGAATTGTTGCATTTCTTTGTTTTCTTTTCTTTCACCCGATCAATACAACACTTCTTCAAGAACCCCATGCAAATCTTAAAGATCGAATATGACAATTATACATTTTAACCATCAAACCCAACTGATTTTTGCACAGCCCATCACCACAATACTTAGTTCACTTACTTCCTTGCTTCCTTTATAAATCCGATCGATATACTGCTCAAAAAGAAAACCACATGCAATGTTAAATGTCAAACTGAAACTTCACATGTTTTTTTTTATACATTCGAATACACCATTAACTAACTACTAGGATACCAAAAACCCAACTAGAAAAAGCAAGTAGGAACCCGATACTAAACTCATTTTTGGTTGTACCCATTTCGACACAAACATAGCATTAAAGACATCAACTCAAGATATTATCGTACTCCAATAATTCCCACAGACCTACTAACTATATTACTAATAAAATGTGATACTTCATATGCCAAATAAACAAGAAACATGAATTGTAGCTAAGACACTCAAACTTATGATAATATGTGTAAGAACCAAATGAAACAAGAAGCATACAAGGACTAGCAGCCAAAATCACAACTACTCACACACGTTTCACACTTAAATTAGCAAATCAATATACAAGTGTCCCCTATACACAGTGGTTCTAATCATTGGGTCAAGAAGTCAAGGCAAATTGAAGATATTTTACTTATATAAATCCCCTCCATTCGATCTCTTCTATCACACATCATTTTCTATCAAAATCACCACATTCCTTAAACATTATAATCACTTTCTGTCGAGAACTTGGAAGCAAAGCATTAGGAGTCAAAGCCTATAAACTTTTCAAAGCTCACTGCCTTTGCGTGTGTCTCCTTCACACCCATTTCACTATCAAAATACCTTCACTTAAACCTACTCCTTCACAAACAGAGAGCTTAATCAGTTTTGGAGTAAAAGAGTCCGAAGCAAGTGGGTTGTTTCATTTCGTGTTCCATCCGACTAGCACTAAGTCTCCACCACCTTTCTCAAAGGTGTTGTAAGTCTTCTTGTCCCCTCTTAAATATATCTCACGTACTCATGCATGCATATCTCATAAACATTCGAACACATTTATTTTTATTATACACGCCACACAGTTATAAACTCACGTCGCATGTTACCAAGTATGGTTTAAGAACTCCACTCACATCTTGCTAAAACACGTTAATACAACACACCATGCATTATTATGCTTCTCACTTAAAAACGTATATAGTGACATTTCATTAAGTTGCATGCACATTGTATTCGAACTTAAAACATTTGAGCTCAACCGGTTAACGAAAGATAGAGAAAATATGACAGACCTTAACTTGTTCGAACCACCCATGTCACGTTTAACATATGACCACCTCATGAATGTCACCCTAATTCAACTCGAACTCGAATAATAACTCCCACGCCAAACCAGTTGAAAAGAGATAGAAAGATATCCAAAATTTTACTAGTTAAAACTCACCCGAACTAATCACTTCACGTTTAATTTAATGCGAAACATTACATGCAAAACATAAACATTATCGCACTTCTCAATAGTTCGCATGGCAAACTAAATATTTCGTATTCTGAGATCCCACCCATAATATCATATCGACACTCAAAATAATCCCTTTTTAATGCCACTCGACTAGTGCAAACACTTAGAAAATTTCATGATACATTTCACAAACTTATTTCATTCGACCAGCCCAAAAACCATTAATATATTTTCGAAATCTTGTATATAATATATATAAATTATTACATCACTCAATAGACAAGCTGGCAAACTATATTTTTCATATTATAAGTTCGACCTCATGAACTTGTTATCACACTCAAAACATATCATTTTGATCGACCACCACTAGTAACTAGCAAACGATTTCAGAAATTATATATAAACCTTCGGTTGGGCCAAAATCAAGCCCAACAAGAGTTTTCAATAGCAAGGTCCAACAGGCCCGTATAATATATTTTTAGAATCATAAAAATAGCCCAAGTTCAAGCCCAAAACTATTTTCATGCCCTCACCTCTAAAATTATTAACGGGCCTTAAATAGACTCGTTAATCGGCCCAATAATGTAAAAATAAGCTCAATCAGGAAATAAGCACTTAAAATAAGTTAAAATAAACTTAATAAAGTCATAAAAATTTTCAGAATATTTTCCCGTCATTTTTATACCAAAAGGACTAAAAATGTAACGCGACTTAACCGAAAAGGACTAAAATTGCCAAACCTGGAAACTAAGGGACTGAAGCTGTGAAAACAGTTGTAAAGGACTTAATTTGACATACCATTGAACTTCAAGCCTTATATGGACTTATGGACAATTATTGGACTATTATTGGACTATGGACTGGATAAGGACTAACGACGTAACGCAAACCACGGATAGGGTAGAAAATGTAAAATCTGGAAAGATCAAGGACCAACTGTTATAACTTGTCATTCTTATCTTCTTTTTTATTTTTGCTCCATATCTTTACTTTTTATGCATATTCGCATCATAATTGCATATTAGTTATTAACGATAGAAATATTTCATGATTATATTTCATTTACTCTGGGAAGATATGATCTTACGAGAGTACGAGCACCATAAGCATATAACATCTTCACTCTCAACGATTAGATCGTTGTATATCATTAGCTAATCATCATCCACCACTCATACACACACACCACTAGAAATTAGTCAGATTCTCAGTTATTTATATATTTACCAGGTTCTATATCGAAGTTGTTATAATCACCTCTGAATTTATTTTCATCATCACCAGTAACGCTTAAGGTGAGTCATGGCCTCACTTTTTAAACTCTTTATACTTTTTAAACTCTGTGAGGGGGATACATGCTATAAACTGATCACAAGTATTTTTCTGTATGCTACCTGACTTGATATATGCCTAAGTACACCATATTGCCATAAGACCCTTTATCATGAGCCATTAATCACTGCGGTGAACGCGAATATAATGAATAGATCTATTAGAGTACTGACAACCTATCCCACTAATACTAGGACGGAATGCTTTTTGCTAGTCGTATTAGTCGCGATGCATTATATTTGAGAAAAATAGAAATTGGCAAATCACCTATTACACGAGGGCAAAATCTTCATCATTAATTTGATGATCACCTCCGTTTATGCGGTACTTTGTTAACGTTTGCGTGTCATGAGACTTAGGGCAATATATGAACTGCGATATCAATTTTTAAACTGATTGTATCTCCAAATACAATCTTACTTGTGAATCGAACTGATATTTAAATTATAAACTCCATGATTTCACTCAACATTATGTTGACTTTTAAGCATGTATCTCAGGGAACTAGAGGAGCACGGCAAGGCATGGAGCAGGCATACCCTATCTTCAATAAATGGTGTAAAATAAGTTGTAATTCAGTTAAAATAATGTTTCCTTGAAGAAACCTTAGCACTCTGATGTAATGCTTTATAACTGAATTTGTATTATGGACCTATGTAAATTAAAAATGCCGTCTTAGGCTGTTTTCTTATGATTTTGTTTTCGATCCTCACCGTAACACCCAGATTAATCTTCCGCTGCTATGTTTAAAATTTGGGGGTGTTACAGTTTGGCATCAGAGCTTCGGTTATAGAGAATCAAATGTTTTTAAACGTTGGACTATAACTACATTTTTCAAACAAATTAATTATACACCATGTTACCTTAAACTCTCCATGCCTGCTTGCTGCCGCGCTCGGTATGTTATACATTAGGATTATCTTATATAAGCCTCTGCAGACTTATAGTTACTGTGCACAACTAGATCATCTTATGCTTATAATACACAACTTGATGTTAGTAAGTTACTTATTTTACTATATATGGATTATTACAGTACTATGTCGTTTATCACCCACTTTAGTGTATCATCGGAGCCGGACTCCGAGGGATCACTAGCATCAGTCACGTCCCCCATACTTCCCGATGCTGTAGTACCAGAGATTGTGCCCGACGCGATTGAACCCTTTGTAGAGGGTAGAGCCGCCGACATATCTTTATTAGATGACCCCTATGTGCCAGATTTGCCAGCACCTACGTTACCACCACATTTTGTCTATGACACCTACTCTCCTTTCTATATACCACCCCCAGACGACTTGTACTATGAGAGTCAACAATGGCTCCCTGCTGATGATTTACCCGAACCCCATCATGTTGCACCACCATCACTACCTGACCATGTGCTTGACACACATACCCAGACATATCCACTACCACCTCGACAGCGGGATCCGATTCCTGCAGAGGATATTCCTTCATCGAGTAGACGTCGCATCTCAGACCAGATACACCCATCCTTACCATCACTGCCTTACCCTCCTGGTTTCACTCCCCCAGCTCAGACTCATGATGCTTGGGAAGGATTTAGACCAGTAGTCACCCACACCCTTATACCATCCACAGTAGTGACGCGCCTCGAGAGTCACAGAGAGCAGATTGAGTCACTTCTTCGGATGATCGACCATGTGCCATTGGATTCCCCGGGTACTATCACTGACACTCTGCATAGGTTGGCGTCCAACAGAGCAGTGGTACAGCAGTGCTTGAGACAGATGCATACAGACTTGGCAGATACCCATTCCCACGCGATATCCATACGTAGAGAGGGCCAGGACTTAGCTTGGGAGGCTCACTTGGCACAGCGTAGAGCTGACACATTAGAGAGACTCATGGGAGACATACAGATAGAGCATCAGGATGAGATACAGAGACTCAGAGACCAGATCTCAGAGCCCACGAGGCGTACGGATAGACCTGAGCAGTAGACATAGTTAGCATGATTGTATAGTTTGAGACATTGTAGTCTGCCGCATGTGGCAATTAATAAAGACTCTTGTATCGTTTTGTTGTATAACTCAACTGATCAAGTTATTAATGTTGTAATGCTGGTAGTAATGTACTATATATCTGTTAACTTATGTATTATGGTTGTTCGTATGTATTGTAATTGTATCCAGACATGTCGTGATGTTACCTGTTATTATTATGATTCTCTAATTGTGTAAATATTGTAAAAACCTGAACACATAAAATATGGTGACATGAAATTCAGTTTGTATGATTAAATCGATTGTTCCTTAACAATTCCACATCTGTAAATTGATAGATTACAGAGACATCATAACTATGGAAAAATATTCAATTTAATCATCATTTCACACCATGATTTCATTGTGCATATACTCAGCTATCCTATCCAAATTCTAAATCTGTATTCTTGTGCCATTAATAGAAAATGGAACATAGCACACACGAAACTACCAACCAGACCGTAACACTGACAATTGAGGAGGTTCGAAGAATGATTGATGAAGGCATCGCCGCAGCACGCGAGATCGATGCAGCAAACCGCTCAAGCAATACTATGGGAGCAACAAATGAAAGTGAGGCATCTACTCCACGTAAATGCACTTACAAAGAATTCGTGAGTTGTCAACCCACCACCTTCAGAGGCGTAGAAGGAGTGACTGAATTAGCCCAGTGGTTTGAATGCATGGAAACGGTATTCATGAGAAGCAACTGTGCAGAAAACAACAAGGTCACTTTTGCCACCGGAACCCTAAGGGGAGATGCATTATCTTGGTGGAATGCTACTGTCAAAATAATGGGTGCTGAAGCAGCATTCCAAATCTCTTGGACCGAACTGAAGAATAAAATGCTGGAGAAGTACTGTCCACGGACGGAGATCAGAAAGCTTGAAGATGAATTTCACGAGTTAGTGGTGAAAAACTGTGACGTCAGTACATACAACCGAAGATTTCTAGAATTATCTCTTCTGTGTCCACACATGGTATCTGACTTGGAAAAGCTGTTGGAAAAATATGTGGAAGGACTACCTTCAAGCATTGAAGGAGATGTTACCGCATCCAACCCAAAGACCCTCGAAGCTGCATTCGTGTTTGCTCAGCGAATGATGAATCGAGAGCTTAAACGAGGTTCTAAATCCACAGTCATTGGGCAAAAGAGGAACTATGATAACCCTAGCAGCAACAACCGGAACAACAACAGTTATTACAATCACAACAGGAGCTACCGCAACAATGACTGAAACAACCGCAACAGAGATTACCAACAAAGCCGAAATGACCGTCATCGTCAACAGAACCGTCGTCAAGAAGCCGCAAGAGCCTATGTGGCTGCACCTGCTGAAGGAAAAATGTATATTGGGACAAAACCCTAGTGCAATCGGTGCAAGATGCATCATACAGGACCATGTACCGCCATCTGCGGTAACTGTCGGAGGATAGGCCATGTGACCCGAGACTGTAGAGCCACGGGAGCAAATGCGCACCCTGTAGCAGTAAAGTGCCACGGCTGTGGTGAAACGGGTCATTATAAAAGTCACTGCCCCAAGAATGTCAATCAGGTTGCCCGAGGAAGAGCTTACGTACTCGGAGATGGAAACATGCCACAGAATCCCAACGTCACCACGGGTACTTTCTTACTGAATCAACATAGTGCTAAGATATTATTTGATTCTGGAGCTGATAGGAGTTTTGTATCTACTTCATTTGCTTTATTGCTTAATATTGCGCCCGTAGAATTAGATACCTCGTATGAAATAGAAATAGCCGACGGAAAACTGTTAAACACCAACACCGTACTCGAAAACTGCACCTTAACCCTCCAAAACAAAACATTTCCAATTGATCTCATGCCCATTCAACTTGGAAGCTTTGACGCAATTGTGGGTATGGATTGGCTATCCAAACATCGTGCCCGAATCATCTGCGACGAAAAAGTTGTCCAAATTCCCATAGACAATGAAACGTTAACCGTTCGTTGTGATCACTATAAAACCCAACTCAATATCATCTCATACGTCAAAACGGTGAAATACATAAACAAAGGATGTCACGTCTTTTTAGTCCAAGTAACGGAAGGTGAATCAAAAGAGAAAGAAAAACGACTGGAAGAAGTGCCAGTTGTAAATGAGTTTGCGGAAGTATTCCCCGAAGACTTGCCCGGTATTCCACCCATCCGGCAAGTAGAATTTCGAATCGACTTAGTGCCTGGAGCAGCACCCGTTGCAAAAGCACCATATCGATTAGCCCCTTCCGAAATGAAAGAATTATTTGAGCAGTTAAAAGAACTGTCAGATAAAGGATTCATCCAACCCAGCTCATCACGTTGGGGAGCACCAGTCCTGTTTGTCAAAAAGAAAGATGGAACATTCCGAATATGCATCGATTATAGAGAGTTGAACAAACTCACAGTGAAAAATCGATACCCATTACCAAGAATAGACGATCTATTTGACCAACTGCAAGGATCGAGTGTTTACTCAAAAATCGATCTAAGATCAGGATACCACCAATTAAGAGTCAGAGAAGAAGACGTTCCCAAAACAGCCTTTCGAACACGATACGGACATTACGAATTTCGTGTAATGCCATTTGGTCTTACCAACGCACCGGCAGTGTTCATGGATCTAATGAACCGCGTATGTAAGCCATATCTGGACAAGTTCGTAATCGTATTCATCGACGACATTTTGATCTACTCAAGTAACGAAAAAGAGCATGCGGAACATTTGAGAACCATTTTGGGTGTACTCAAGCAAGAAAAACTGTATGCAAAATTTTCCAAATGTGATTTTTGGATCTCCACCGTTCAATTCTTAGGTCACATCATAAACAGTCAAGGTATTCACGTTGACCCCGCCAAGATCGAAGCAGTTAAAGGCTGGGCTTCGCCCACCACTCCAACTGAAATTCGACAATTTTTAGGACTCGCTGGTTACTATCGAAGGTTTATAGAAGGTTTTTCCAAAATCGCAAAACCTTTGACAGAACTCACCCAGAAAAACAAGAAGTATATCTGGGAAGAGAAACAAGAATCAGCATTTCAACTCTTAAAACAAAAACTCTGTGAAGCACCAATTCTAGCACTACTAGACGGGAGCGAGGACTTTGTAGTATATTGTGACGCATCGCATCATGGTTTAGGTGCGGTACTAATGCAGAGAGACAAAGTCATAGCTTATGCGTCTCGACAACTCAAGAAAAATGAGGAAAATTATACCACTCATGATCTAGAACTAGGAGCAGTAGTATTCGCTCTTAAAATATGGAGACATCACCTATATGGTACAAAGTGTACGGTATACACCGATCACAAAAGTCTTCAACACATACTGGATCAGAAGGAGTTGAATATGAGACAGCGCCGATGGATAGAACTACTCAACGACTACGACTGTGAAATTTGCTACCACCCCGGTAAAGCGAATGTCGTGGCCGACGCGTTAAGCAGAAAAGAAAGAACCAAACCTCTTAGAGTTCGATCATTAGAAATGACAATTCATTCACCACTCCCATCTCAAATACTCATAGCCCAATCGGAAGCTCTTCGGGAAGAGAATCGAGCTCACGAGAAAATTAAGGGCATGTTAGAAAGTGAGAACGGATTCATACGAAGATCCGATGGAATGTTATGCTTCAAGAAAAGATGCTGGATTCCCCTCTATGGAGGTATTCGAGATTTTATCATGCATGAATCTCACAAGTCTAAATATTCCATTCATCCCGGATCCACCAAAATGTACCAAGACCTCAAACAACTCTACTGGTGGCCAAACATGAAAGCCGACATTGCAACATATGTTGGGAAGTGTTTGACTTGTTCAAGGGTCAAAGCCGAAAGTCAGAAACCTTCTGGACTACTTGCACAACCCGAGATACCAGTTTGGAAATGGGAACGAATCACTATGGATTTTATTACCAAGTTACCAAGAACGTCGACCGGATATGACACCATTTGGGTTATTGTCGACCGCTTAACCAAATCAGCTCATTTTCTGCCTATCAAAGAAACTGACGAGTTGGACACACTCGCTCAGTAGTACTTCAAAGAGATCATAATCCGACATGGAGTACCAGTCTCTATCATCTCAGACAGAGACAGTCGATTCACTTCAGGATTTTGACAATCCCTGCAGAAAGCCCTCGGTACTCAATTGGACATGAGCACCGCTTATCATCCTCAAACTGATGGACAAAGTGAAAGAACAATCCAAACCTTAGAAGATATGCTTAGAGCATGTGTGATTGACTTCGGAAAAGGTTGGGACAAACACTTACCATTGGTTGAATTCTCGTACAACAATAGTTACCAAGCTAGCTTGAAGGCTGCACCTTTTGAAGCACTTTATGGGAGAAAGTGCAGATCACTTATCTGTTGGACAGAAGTTGGTGACATGCAGCTTACCGGACCAGAACTAATCCACGACACAACAGAGAAAATATTCAAAATCAAACATCGTCTCCAAGCCGCTCGTGACAGACAAAAGAGTTACGCAGACGTGAGGAGGAAACCCATGGAGTTTGAAGTTGGAGATAGAGTTATGCTAAAAGTTTCGCCCTGGAAGGGGATGATACGCTTCGGAAAGCGTGGAAAACTCAACCCAAGGTACATTGGACCATTTAAAATCCTCGAGAGGATTGGCCCAGTTGCCTATAAATTAGAACTTCCAGAAGAACTCAGTAGGATACACCCTACATTCCACATATCACAACTTAAGAAATGCCTATCGGACGAGACTCTCGTCATTCCGCTAAAAGAGATTAAACTGGACGACAAACTTGTATTCACCGAGGAACCCGTAAAGATAATGGATAGAGAGGTTAAGCAGCTCAAACAAAGCCGTATTCCTATTGTGAAAGTAAAATGGGACTCTAAGAGAGGACCAACGTACACATGGGAACGCGAAGACCAAATTCGTGAAAAATATCCACATCTATTCCCGTAAACCACTCTTAGTAGCCATTTTAGACTTGAATTCCGGGACGGAATTCGAATGAGGGAGGAGTACTGTAAGATCCTGTGAAAAACCCTTGTAATCAATCTTAATGATTAATGATAATCTCGTATTGCCGTTTATTAACGCCCATTTTTTTGCTAGAAATTTAAACTTTTCGATATTGTTATTAATAGCAATGCATTATATATATATATATATATATATATATATATATATATATATAATATATATATATATATATATATATATATATATATATATATATATATATATATATATATATTAAACACACCAACACTAGAGATTATCTCTCCGACGCAACATCACATTTTTATGAACAACGACAAGTAATCATATTCATCTAGTTATTTCACTACACTTAACCAAAGTTAATATCACATAATTTTCTTAACTAAAACACAAACACTAATACTAAACTACCACTCCAAACCGTTTGGACCCATAATTGCTCGCCCCAACAACAACACCTCAACCCTATTATCAATTGCCCATCGAGCTAGCCAAACCAAGGAACATCACAGCCACTAACCCACCTATTTGAATTGTTGCATTCTGTTTTCTTTTCTTTCACCCGATCAATACAACACTTCTTCAAGAACCCCATGCAAATCTTAAAGATCGAATATGACAATTATACATTTTTAACCATCAAACCAACTGATTTTTTGCACAGCCCATCACCACAATACTTAGTTCACTTACTTCCTTGCTTCCTTTATAAATCGATCGATATACTGCTCAAAAAGAAAACCACATGCAATTTAAATGTCAAACTAAACTTCACATTTTTTTTTTATACATTCGAATACACCATTAACTAACTACTAGGATACCAAAAACCCAACTAGAAAAAGCAAGTAGGAACCCGATACTAAACTCATTTTGGTTGTACCCATTTCGACACAAACATAGCATTAAAGACATCGACTAAAGATATTATCGTACTCCAATAATTCCCACAGACCTACTAACTATATTACCAATAAAATGTGATACTTCATATGCCAAATAAACAAGAAACATGAATTGTAGCTAAGACACTCAAACTTGTGATAATATGTGTAAGAACCAAATGAAACAAGAAGCATACAAGGACTAGCAGCCAAAATCACAACTACTCACATACGTTTCACACTTAAATTAGCAAATCAATATACAAGTGTCCCCTATACACAGTGGTTCTAATCATTGGGTCAAGAAGTCAAGGCAAATTAAAGATATTTTACTTATATAAATCCCCTCCATTCGATCTCTTCTATCACACATCATTTTCTATCAAAATCACCACATTCCTTAAACATTATAATCACTTTCTGTCGAGAACTTGGAAGCAAAGCATTAGGAGTCAAAGCCTATAAACTTTTCAAAGCTCACTGCCTTTGCGTGTGTCTCCTTCACACCCATTTCACTATCAAAATACCTTCACTTAAACCTACTCCTTCACAAACAAAGAGCTTAATCAGTTTTGGAGTAAAAGAGTCCGAAGCAAGTGGGTTGTTTCATTTCGTGTTCCATCCGACTAGCACTAAGTCTCCACCACCTTTCTCAAAGGTGTTGTAAGTCTTCTTGTCCCCTCTTAAATATATCTCACGTACTCATGCATGCATATCTCATAAACATTCGAACACATTTATTTTTATTATACACGCCACACAGTTATAAACTCACGTCGCATGTTAACAAGTATGGTTTAAGAACTCCACTCACATCTTGCTAAAACACGTTAATACAACACACCATGCATTATTATGCTTCTCACTTAAAAACGTATATAGTGACATTTCATTAAGTTGCATGCACATTGTATTCGAACTTAAAACATTTGAGCTCAACCGGTTAACGAAAGATAGAGAAAATATGACAGACCTTAACTTGTTCGAACCACCCATGTCACGTTTAACATATGACCACCTCATGAATGTCACCCTAATTCAACTCGAACTCGAATAATAACTCCCACGCCAAACCAGTTGAAAAGAGATAGAAAGATATCCAAAATTTTACTAGTTAAAACTCACTCGAACTAATCACTTCACGTTTAATTTAATGCGAAACATTACATGCAAAACATAAACATTATCGCACTTCTCAATAGTTCACATGGCAAACTAAATATTTCGTATTCTGAGATCCCACCCATAATATCATATCGACACTCAAAATAATCCCTTTTTAATGCCACTCGACTAGTGCAAACACTTAGAAAATTTCATGATACATTTCACAAACTTATTTCATTCGACCAGCCCAAAAACCATTAATATATTTTCGAAATCTTGTATATAATATATATAAATTATTACATCACTCGAAAGACAAGCTGGCAAACTATATTTTTCATATTCTAAGTTCGACCTCATGAACTTGTTATCACACTCAAAACATATCATTTTGATCGACCACCACTAGTAACTAGAAAACGATTTCAGAAATTATATATAAACCTTCGGTTGGGCCAAAATCAAGCCCAACAAGAGTTTTCAATAGCAAGGTCCAACAGGCCCGTATAATATATTTTTAGAATCATAAAAATAGCCCAAGTTCAAGCCCAAAACTATTTTCATGCCCTCGCCTCTAAAATTATTAACGGGCCTTAAATAGACTCGTTAATCGGCCCAATAATGTAAAAATAAGCTCAATCAGGAAATAAGCACTTAAAATAAGTTAAAATAAACTTAATAAAGTCATAAAAATTTTCAGAATATTTTTCCCGTCATTTTTATACAAAAAGGACTAAAAATGTAACGCGACTTAACCGAAAAGGACTAAAACTGCCAAACCTGGAAACTAAGATACTGAAGTTGTGAAAATAGTTGTAAAGGACTTAATTTGACATACCATTGAACTTCAAGCCTTATATGGACTTATGGACAATTATTGGACTATTATTGGACTATGGACTGGATAAGGACTAACGACGTAACGCAAACCACGGATAGGGTAGAAAATGTAAAATCTGGAAAGATCAAGGACCAACTGTTATAACTTGTCATTCTTATCTTCCTTTTCATTTTTGCTCCATATCTTTACTTTTTATGCATATTCGCATCATAATTGCATATTAGTTATTAACGATCGAAATATTTCATGATTATATTTCATTTACTCTGGGAAGATATGATCTTACGAGAGTACGAGCACCATAAGCATATAACATCTTCACTCTCAACGATTAGATCGTTGTATATCATTAGCTAATCATCATCCACCACTCATACACACACACCACTAGAAATTAGTCAGATTCTCAGTTATTTATATATTTACCAGGTTCTATATCGAAGTTGTTATAATCACCTCTGAATTTATTTTCATCATCACCAGTAACGCTTAAGGTGAGTCATGGCCTCACTTTTTAAACTCTTTATACTTTTTAAACTCTGTGAGGGGGATACATGCTATAAACTGATCACAAGTATTTTTCTGTAT
Organism: Artemisia tridentata subsp. tridentata; assembly: GCA_021014915.2. NCBI lineage: Eukaryota > Viridiplantae > Streptophyta > Magnoliopsida > Asterales > Asteraceae > Artemisia > Artemisia tridentata. Next base: position 366,040,074 of record CP139506.1, read on the forward strand.
GCTACCTGACTTGATATATGCCTAAGTACACCATATTGCCATAAGACCCTTTATCATGAGCCATTAATCACTGCGGTGAACGCGAATATAATGAATAGATCTATTAGAGGACTGACAACCTATCCCACTAATACTAGGACGGAATGCTTTTTGCTAGTCGTATTAGTCGCGATGCATTATATTTGAGAAAAATAGAAATTGGCAAATCACCTATTACACGAGGGCAAAATCTTCATCATTAATTTGATGATCACCTCCGTTTATGCGGTACTTTGTTAACGTTTGCGTGTCATGAGACTTAGGGCAATATATGAACTGCGATATCAATTTTTAAACTGATTGTATCTCCAAATACAATCTTACTTGTGAATCGAACTGATATTTAAATTATAAACTCCATGATTTCACTCAACATTATGTTGACTTTTAAGCATGTATCTCAGGGAACTAGAGGAGCACGGCAAGGCATGGAGCAGGCATACCCTATCTTCAATAAATGGTGTAAAATAAGTTGTAATTCAGTTAAAATAATGTTTCCTTGAAGAAACCTTAGTACTCTGATGTAATGCTTTATAACTGAATTTGTATTATGGACCTATGTAAATTAAAAACGCCGTCTTAGGCTGTTTTCTTATGATTTTGTTTTCGATCCTCACCGTAACACCCAGATTAATCTTCCGCTGCTATGTTTAAAATTTGGGGGTGTTACATAATACAAGACAAGTACTTTGTACTTTCTTCTTTTGGTTTTAGACTAATAATTTCAGGTATGAATATGTGAACACAAAGGAAATTTCAAGTGAAATGGAAGCAACACAATGCTGATATTGGCTGCTGCCATAATAGGTTTATGATGGACTGAGTTTGGGAATTTGAAACTCCTTAAAACTACTTTCTTGAAACCTAGTTATGATATTTCACATTGAATTGATGACTTAGTTGATCAGATAGTAACTGATGCAACTCACTTTCTATCATTTTATACTTTTAAGTATAATGTGCAAGTCTAAGGACATCTGATAGAAAGAACAGTTAGTAAAAGTGAATCTAACACTTGTGTTAGAGGTAACAATTACTATGAGCTAGAAACCCTGTCAAGAAAGCCTTTTGAATAGGTTTATCTTTACACAGGCAGTTATTTATAACTGAAAACATTGGTTCTCACACAACCAGAGGTTGCTTTAAACCGAAATTTTGATTAAGTGTCTGTTATACACTTGATCCCTTCAAAATGGTTGAAAGCAGTATGATTTTTCAATTCTAAAATCATGAACATACTGCTAAGTCAAATAATTTCTTAAACAAGGATTTTCAAGAGATTCACAAAAACCATTCATTGATGGACCATGAATCAAATGTCCAATGAATCACCTTTCATAGGAGTTAACACACCTAGAAGTGATGAGGGCAGCAACTTAAACTCTTAAGGAATTGATGGCTTCATGTACAACATTGTCTGACAACAAGTTCTAAATGCTGGATCAGATGATAAAAGAAGATATATTTTGGTACATAGTGAGATCTTCCAAACTAGGGGAGGAAACAAAAGTTATTTGTATCTCAGGGGAGGTAACAATCTCAGGGGAGGAAATAATAGCCCAGAAAAGGAAGATAAACCAATAAAAGGAAGGAGAAGACAAGAGCATACAAGATGATGACATGGAGGTTGAAAATGACAAGAACATTCCAAAGGAGAAAGTTCTATCTAGGTCAAACGAAGAAAAGTTTCAATTTCAGTTTACCACGTTTGTTCATCACTTGCAAAAACATGCTGATAGATGATTTCACTTGTTGAAACAAGCATCCAAGATACACAGCATCATTGCCTCTTATAATTCCTCCATCCAAGAAAATTGCACCATCTTTTAGTCCAAGATTGGAGCAATGTGTTGATATTGTTAAAGTCAAAGAACAAAGCAGATGAATTACTGAGAAGATATTCAATCTTGAAGAACAGAAGTGTTTGAAAGATCTTCACAATCCATAATTTAATTCAGAAACATGTTGAAATGGATTCACATGTTTAGGGGAGGATTGTTGGAAATTAAATATTCAAGAAGTTTAATATCGGATTCTATTCAAAGAAATACTCTAAGTGTGATTCTGCTGCTAGTGCATTTGGTTCCTGCTGCTAATGTTTGTTCCTGCTGCTAGAACATTTGATTCTGCTGCTAGGCTTAGCATTCTGCTGCTGTTGATCCTGCTGCTATTATACTTGTTCCTGCTGCTAGCGATAAACTCATTGCTGCTGCTAATGAACATTCTGCTGCTAAGTGGATAAGTATGAAAAGATATTATTTGTATTTTGGTCAACAATATACGGTAGATAATATCTTACCCCATGTGCTTAGTTAACAAGTTGTGTACACAGATACATGTTGTATCTTATGTACTGACACACTCAAGATAAGTTAACAAGTAGGTCGGCTAGACTTTAAGCAATATGTAAAGATCTTCTTGGACTATAAAAGAGGATCTTAGACTCGATATTATGTGTGTTCAATAGTGCATAAAATAGATAAGTTGAAAAACATATAACTGTTAAGACATAGAACAAACACAAGAATATCACAAGTTGTAAGAACTTAAGATTCAAGGTTGTAACCCTAGTGATATTTCAAGATCACTCGTATTATTATCATTAATAATATTGAATCGTTTGGTGTTAATCTTTCATTGTTCATTGTCATAGAACAAATATAATCATTCCATTTCCATAACACAAATAACCTTCTAAGTGTGGTTAAGTAAATTCCGCGTACTTAATCATATTAACTCAATATATCATACACACAAAGTCACAAGGTTTAACCACCTTAACCGTGTGTCGAATCCTATCAATTTATGAACCAGATAGTGGAGAATCAATGTGGAGGTTTCAAGCTGAAGTCAAGGATGTCTCTTGGAAACTATTTGATACATGTGGAGTGCATAAAGTTTCTACCAAGGATGGAATAGAAATTTATATGTTGGTGGAAAAAGAATACCCTCTCAGATCAGGTGTTTTATTAGCTATGATAACAGTTTCACTTAAGGTTAGAGAAGATTCTGAGATGGCAGATATGTTAATCACAAAGATATTTAATTTGGCAGAGCAAAGAAAAATCAGTGACAAGAGATTATAATGATAGATGTTTGGAAAATCCCCCCATCATAGGAGATGAAGCTTAATTTGAAGAAACTTAGTGATTTGCACATAAATCATAAGTTTAGGGGAGGATTGTTGGGAATTAAGATAAACAGTTAAGACTGTTGCATGTAAGTTGGTACTGCTGGAAGATATTGAAGACAAGGCTGACAGTACTAAGTCAGTTAGTACTGCTCACACATTATAGTTAGTACTGCTTATAATTTTTGTAATCGTATAGAAGATAAGTATAGAAAGGATTTTGTGTATATCTTACTTATATAGATGATAGTTATCTTGTACAGGAATCTTTAGTCTATAAAAAGATTGCCTAGGTTATTGAATCGGAAACAAAGTTATATGTAACTTCTTAGAAAAGATTCAAGGTTGTAAACCCTAGTGATAGGAGATCACTCGTATTATTGAATTAATAATGTTGAATCATTGAAGTGAATTATTTGTCTCTTGTTCATATATACATTGTTTCATTCGTTCATACAAAACACATCAAATAAATCTTCTGAGTGCTTGCTAGTAAATTCCGCGTGCTAGACTAGCATTATTCAAAGTATCTATCTAACATAAGGAGTGTGTGTAGATCCGGTCAAACCTCCCCTGAGTCTGCTCCCTCTTGTACTAATGAAGTGTTTGGATCTGCATCAATATCTTTAATTTTTCTCCCCTGTTTGGAAGAATCAAACAAATCATCAAAGTCATCATCTTCATCTGAACTGGAGGATTCCACAATGTTAGCTCTTCTTTTAGCTTTGTTGGCTTTAAGCTTTTGCTCCAATCTCTTCATTCTTTGTATAACTTTGGTAAGGGCACCTCCATATATCTGTTTGGTCTGTTTTAGTTCATTTTCCAAGATGGTGACCCTGTTTGACAATGCTGTACATGAATCCATCAATTTCTTAAGTTTCTGGCTAGCCTCATCACTTCCAGGTGTGTTACCTCCTAGGAGAGGTGAATCATGGGGCATGTCCCCCATAGTTTCCAGTTGGCTGGGGAGTCCACCACCTGTACAAAATCCATGAGGACTTGACACATTAGGTGTTTCCATGGATTGGGTCTTATCTGTATTACCACTGACCTGTACTGCATCTAAGCTAGATACAGTAGTGGTAGCCCTCACCATTTTGTCATAGACAGCTTCATCTGCTACTAGGGATTGAGTAGTGATGCGTGGTTTTGCGACCTTACAACAGGTTTTACCTCTCGAGGGATCTCAAGAGGCTTACAACCCCACCAGGCAGTGTACCTGACCGATGTAGTATAGTGTAGTGGTAAGTACGGGGGATTGATCGTTCTCCACAGGGAATAGTGTTCGTTAGGTATGAAAAACTACTTTAATAGGTCTAAGGGTGAGAGAAGATTCTTTTTATGTTTTTATAATTTTTTGGAAAGCAAGTAAAATCTCGGGTTTGAAAGAGTGGGCGGAATTAGTTGCTAGTCAACTAACCCAAATTACTACGAATGCAAATTAAATAAAATAACAGAAAATGAAAATGTTGGTGAAAACTTATGTGGAGGGAAATGTGTTTACTTAGATTTCCTTACTCCCTAACTATCTTTTACCGGTTGATTAGTGTGTATTAGTTGCGTGGATGACGGGTGTATTCCTTAATACCATTCGTGGGGTGGCGTACGTACTTCCCCAACTCTACAAGCTCCTACTTCACTCCTATGTCGAGCCGGCTAGGAAGCTCCTAACATGGGATCACTAGAATTCGCTTGTGCATTAAATACAACCATAAAAACCTTTAGTACGCATTGGTTCATGTTTCTTAAGACGTTCAAGCAAGTTACCGAATAGGAAGTTAGCCAGTTTTCTTAAGCCTAACATAGATGAACAATCATCCAATACAACTAACAACACACTAATAACCAATAATCAATAGCTAGGTTTCATTAGATCTAAGCAAACACAAGATAAATCTAGCCTAACATGTTAAACAAAAGACAAGAATAAGATAGAATCAAACAACACATAGACATATTGAATGATTAATTGATAACTTATCTTCAATGTAACATGGAAGATCTCAAGGCAAAAAGCCTTGAAAGAGCTGCCAAATTCGTCCTAGGGTTTTCACACACAAAGTTCCCCAATAAGTTCCACACTAATGACAAAGAATTGCAAAACTATATATAGATTTTTAGATCTGACGGCGTCACGTTATGGAGTGTGACGCCGTCACCTCGCCGCTTTTAGGGTTCTCAGATGACCTTCTTGACGCCGTCCCTCTTTAGCTCTCCAAAATCCGTTCTGGCTTATCAAATCTTGACGCCCTCAGACTATGAACGTGACGCCGTCCCTCTTTAAATTATAACGTGACGACCTTGATCAAATTAAAGGGTGACGCCGTCAGAATTCCCATGCAATTTTCACTGGCTTATCATGAGTAAATTTCACATCCACCACTTTTGCCAAGCCATGACGCCGTCCAGGGTTAATCCTGACGCCGTCAAAGGTAACTTCCAGCAAGATTTTGAGACTTTGTCGTTTTCTTCACTTTTATGCTCCAAAAACGTCCAAAATGCTTCCTTTTCCAGATTTCTTCTCAAAAGTACCTAAAATGACAAAAGGAACGATTTAGGGCAATATTTGATCAAATAAATACGATTTAGGGCTTAAATGACCCCTTAAAAGCGGTACACTTTTTGCTTCATCAAATACCCTTACACTTGAGATTTGCTTGTCCTCAAGCAAATGCGCTTTTATTCTAATCAAAACACAAGTTAGGGGTCATTTAATGCTAACATAAAAGTAATTACAACAAATAATCGTTCCACTTTAATCATAATAAGCACGGAGATTATAAACTAGCACCTCACAAGTAGTGTTTAGATACTCACATCTCTCAAGTGTCATCAAAATAAATCTCATAAATGGAAACGGATAATATCTCTCACTACCTGTCATAGCAAATAGATTACCATAGGCTTGGGAAAGGATCAAAAACCTCCTCCACTAGGCGTAAGCACCTAAGATAAACTATCAAAGAGGGCTTTTAAATGGGTTATAATGTTAGGTGTAGGGAAAAGGAAAACACGGTTTTGTTGGACAAAGGATATTTTACTGGTGGCGAGTTAAAGATCTTGATCAATTACATGTACTATACAATGTTGCTAAGCCAAGACTCGACTCAATCTTAAGCTAAAAACAAAATAGCAAAAACATAAAATGAACATAAAAATGAAACGGGATGGTAGTCCGTATGTTTTTTCTACTTTTCTTTTTCTCATTTTTTTTGTATTTTTCTTGATTTTTTCGACTTTTTTTTTTTTTTTTTTCTTGCATACACTTTTGCCCTACCATTCAAAATAATACATCATAGGGGCATTGCATTCCCCTTACACTTGAACTTTTACATAACTTTACAAATAACTATTCTAATGACTCGAATTAAGATAATTGAAAAACTTGGAGTACTTTTAAAATATTTAGCACATATGGGGGTAATAAATGATGATCTTCCCCATTACTCCATTACACTAGTACTTTACCCATGAGTCCCAATCGTCCCAAAACAATATGTACAAGGATATGACTCGACTTAGCAACCATGTAATCAACTAGATAATTAACTTGGGTTTAAACAAATGTTGTCACAATAATGCACTAAAGATGAGTGCATACAAGGTAGGCTAAGGCGATTTGGGTGTACATTTAAGTGGGGTGTAAACAAATTCTTCCTTTAAGTAAAATGCTTAAAGGTCGAAACGAAAAGATAGGCTCTGAGGGGTGTACTAGGGGTATCGTGTACTAAAAATGAGTACAACGCAAAGGGTGTGGGAGAATTACTTGACCAATGTAGCCAATGTAATTATAACAAAAACACAGGTGTAAAACAATGGGTTTATCCTAATGCCTCTTATCATGTAGTAAATCTAACTACACGAATGTAGTCTCACTTGTGGCCTCGGAATGGTCCTAACGCAAGTTCTAGAATCTAAGTGCTACCGGTACACACATCATAGCATAAATGCTTTTCCTACCAATTCTAGGGGCGAACCTCACATATTTGGGGGTGGAAAATTTTTTTAGTGGTACGGTTTTTGTGCTAGTCATATAACTCCTATCCGTGAGACGCTCATTAAGATCAAAGTTTCACTCCTATATGTTGTAAAAATTTTTTAATTTGGCACTAAAATTACCCTAACAGGTGTTTATCTCAGTTTTATTACACATCTACTATTAAACAAACAAAAATCAAGCGTAATAGCATTCTCTAAAATCGTACTTTTACCCCCCCCCCCCCCTTACACTTAAGATGAACATTGTCCCCAATGTTCAAATAACAAGATGTAAAAGTAAATAAGGTAAAAGAATGAAATCAAATACTCCCCTGATTCGTTCGGTGGATAAAGAGGTAACATGGTTAGATCTTCTTCCAAGAGAATGTAGAAGCTTCAAGACTAATGCATCGCCAAAAGCTAGATTCCACATACATCTCCTTGTCCAAAATAACCTGTTAATCCTGAGAAAACAAACAAGAAAAACCAAAGCATCAAACCGAACAAAGACAACTCACAACTAGGTGTAATTCCAGACTTAGAAATAAAACAATAAAAGATATAATGCTTGCGGAATGAATGTTTTGCAGGTTCCTGGAGTTTATAAGTTAGAGATTTAATAAAAACTTTTTATGAAAACAAAACTTTCAAAAATTTCAGAAAATTAAAACCTGACGCCGTCAGGTTGTAATTCCTGATGCCGTCAGAAATGATCTGACAGAATTCTCATGTTAAGTTTCCGGAAAATTTCTGGAAAAACCTATACCTCATTTCCTGGAAATCCTGCAAAATATCATTATGACTCGATACAAGCATTTGACTCAAACAAATACTAATATGTATGTTAATTTAATATTATTATGATTCATGTTCATTTGTTCTAATAAACCGATTTGACTTTCCCTTACACTTATCTTTTGCAAAATACCTTTATATGTAGTTAAGACGAAGTTAAAAACAAAATAAAGCATTTTCACAATTTTAGTTTTGAACATGAATCAATAATAATAAAAATTAAACATACATACGGAAGCAAATAAAATCAAACAAACAAATAAATAAACACACAAAGCAAATAAAGCTTGGGTTGCCTCCCAAGAAGCGCTTGTTTTTGTTCGAGTCATGAGCCTGACTCTACCCTTATTTAATGGATAAAGGAGAGGTTTTCCCTACACTTAGGATTAAGTGCGGGTGATAGTAGCGATACATACCAGCTCGGTAGGAGTATGCCACGTGAGGAAAGAGTGGTGGATGAATTAAATGCTCAAAGGGGTGTGCTCCTTTCATCATAACCTTACCTAGTTCACTTTGGTCAATGGGTGAATTAAAGTTTTCTCCTAAAAAGGGATCATCTTCTATCAACTTCGAGAGATTCCTAGTTGGGAATCCATCTTGACCTAATAAACCCGGTTTAAACCCATAGTGTTTCTTGTGATCTATCATGAATGGGTGATGTAAGTATGTAAGGTCATGGTTCACTCCTATATTAGCTTCCTCACTACAAGGCTTAATGTCTACTACCTTAAACTTAAGACTACCCGGACTATATGTTTTGATGGGTGGATCGGGACCTAATTTAATTCCTAAATTTTCATCCAAGGATGGAAGATTAGGTAACGATTTTGGTTGAGGCTCCGGCTCATCAAAACTAGGAACTTCCATAGGACTAAAAGAAAGGTTGTGATCACTAAAAGCATTCAAACCTATTTCTTCTAGTTGTGTTTGGTCCAAGGGCTCTACCTCTATTGGGGTTCCTATAGTCTCTTCTACATCTTCCGGGTAAGTAAAGGGCGGTGTGTATGCCTCAGACAATGGTGGGACTTGTGGGGTACTTGGTGGGCTTGGGTTCTTTACAATATCCTCCATCACATTAAGATCACCAATGTGTTCATCTTGTATTATGGTAGGGCCTAACCATGACATGCACTTAGGTACCTCAACTCTACCCACCTCATTCCTAAACAAACCTTCCGATTGATTTATCCAAATACCAAATAGGTCTAAGCTTGCATTTTCTGGGTCACATGTTCCACTTCTTTTTTGGGCGAGAATCTCAAAGATTTCCCATGCCTCTTCATCACCATAATCCCACATTTTCCCATCTTCCATATTTTCAATCTCCTGCTGGGTTTGGCGGTCGATACGAGTGTAAAAGATTTGAAGTGGAAACAATAAGTCAAGACCATGATGAAAGACCTTTTTTAATAAGTATTTGAAACGAGTCCATGTATCGGAAAAAGATTCACCATTATGTCGACGGAACATAAAGATGTCATTTTGGAGTGGAAGGGGTAGATTATGTAGTGGATTCACGTTCTCCATAATGGTGAACGGAAGAGTCAATGGAAATTTCTTTTACGAACAAAGACACAAAGAAAAAGATAGACTAAAGAAAATCCTAGAAAAATAAAATAAAAATCTCACTAGAAAGGAATCTAGTGAGTAGACCTATAAAATAAAAATTCAACCTAAACAATAACTATTCCCCGGCAACGGCGCCAAAAACTTGATGCGTGGTTTTGCGACCTTACAACAGGTTTTACCTCTCGAGGGATCTCAAGAGGCTTACAACCCCACCAGGCAGTGTACCTGACCGATGTAGTATAGTGTAGTGGTAAGTACGGGGGATTGATCGTTCTCCACAGGGAATAGTGTTCGTTAGGTATGAAAAACTACTTTAATAGGTCTAAGGGTGAGAGAAGATTCTTTTTATGTTTTTATAATTTTTTGGAAAGCAAGTAAAATCTCGGGTTTGAAAGAGTGGGCGGAATTAGTTGCTAGTCAACTAACCCAAATTACTACGAATGCAAATTAAATAAAATAACAGAAAATGAAAATGTTGGTGAAAACTTATGTGGAGGGAAATGTGTTTACTTAGATTTCCTTACTCCCTAACTATCTTTTACCGGTTGATTAGTGTGTATTAGTTGCGTGGATGACGGGTGTATTCCTTAATACCATTCGTGGGGTGGCGTACGTACTTCCCCAACTCTACAAGCTCCTACTTCACTCCTATGTCGAGCCGGCTAGGAAGCTCCTAACATGGGATCACTAGAATTCGCTTGTGCATTAAATACAACCATAAAAACCTTTAGTACGCATTGGTTCATGTTTCTTAAGACGTTCAAGCAAGTTACCGAATAGGAAGTTAGCCAGTTTTCTTAAGCCTAACATAGATGAACAATCATCCAATACAACTAACAACACACTAATAACCAATAATCAATAGCTAGGTTTCATTAGATCTAAGCAAACACAAGATAAATCTAGCCTAACATGTTAAACAAAAGACAAGAATAAGATAGAATCAAACAACACATAGACATATTGAATGATTAATTGATAACTTATCTTCAATGTAACATGGAAGATCTCAAGGCAAAAAGCCTTGAAAGAGCTGCCAAATTCGTCCTAGGGTTTTCACACACAAAGTTCCCCAATAAGTTCCACACTAATGACAAAGAATTGCAAAACTATATATAGATTTTTAGATCTGACGGCGTCACGTTATGGAGTGTGACGCCGTCACCTCGCCGCTTTTAGGGTTCTCAGATGACCTTCTTGACGCCGTCCCTCTTTAGCTCTCCAAAATCCGTTCTGGCTTATCAAATCTTGACGCCCTCAGACTATGAACGTGACGCCGTCCCTCTTTAAATTATAACGTGACGACCTTGATCAAATTAAAGGGTGACGCCGTCAGAATTCCCATGCAATTTTCACTGGCTTATCATGAGTAAATTTCACATCCACCACTTTTGCCAAGCCATGACGCCGTCCAGGGTTAATCCTGACGCCGTCAAAGGTAACTTCCAGCAAGATTTTGAGACTTTGTCGTTTTCTTCACTTTTATGCTCCAAAAACGTCCAAAATGCTTCCTTTTCCAGATTTCTTCTCAAAAGTACCTAAAATGACAAAAGGAACGATTTAGGGCAATATTTGATCAAATAAATACGATTTAGGGCTTAAATGACCCCTTAAAAGCGGTACACTTTTCGCTTCATCAAGTAGGAACTATGTGCTGAGGAACACTAGATTCCTATCCAGATGACTCCTATATGGTGATGAAGTTGGTTGTGAGGCTGATGGAGTAACAGAAGAACTTGTGAGTGTGTGATGGGACTCAACTGGGCTTGTTGATCCTTCACCCTGAATATTTTGAATTTGAGCCAACATATTATCAAAAAGAGGTACTACTATCCCATTAAACCCCTTAGAAGCCATGCTCATGTTACTAAAAAGTTTTAACTTAAGGCAAGGAGTTGGATAAACATTTTTATGAGATAGCAGCAAACTTTTCCTTATATTCAAAATCATTTGGATAAACCTTGGATACATTAAAAACTTATATTTTTTATCCACATTTTTCACCATACCATCAAAAATTAATTTTGAAAAGTTAAAAGTCCTGTTTGTTGCTAAACAAATGAGAGCAGTTGCAATATTGCTACTGAATTGCTCCTATGAGGTTTTCTTTGGACTTATACAATTAAGTATGGTATGAATGAAGAATCTCCATTGTAGGGCAAAACAACCTTTTTGAAAAGTCAGTAATTGAGAAGTTGTTTCATACCCCATTCTGGAAATGTGATAAAAAATTTCAGTGTTAGGCAAAGAAGTAATACCATTGTCATTTGCTAAATGGAGATGTCTCCTAACAGATGATTCAGTAATAGTTATTGTTTTGCCATCAACTGTTGCAATTAACTCTTTGTCTTCATTCTCAAATGTATTGACAGTAGCAGTATGCCAAAACTGATTGATTTGAGAGACATAGAAAGTAAGATTGACTATAAGAGCATACCTTATGTGGGTAGTGTTTAGAAAATCTACTATCTGGTGAAAGTTTTTACCTTCCTCTGTTTTCTATAAGAATGCAACCTGGTTGTACTTATCAACAAATTCCAAATTCGCCATTAGATTGATAAAAATTTGATTAGTATGTTGGGTTATCGTTTATGAGTGAATTGAGTGTTTGGTATAGCCAATTGAGAATTTATAGTGAACACTTAGGGTTTTAATTGGACCGACTTCAATAAATTGTTTCTTTAGAATGAAGAAATCGTATAAATTAGATAAAAAGTGAAAAAATATCCAATTTAGGAAACCCTTAAGTGAAGTAATTGACCAAAATTTTCTCAACGGCTATAATTAAAAAATGGTTATTACCCAAATAGTACAAACGTCTACCCAGCAGTACAAAGTTTCACGCTAGCAGTACAAACTTTTGTCTAGCAGTACAAACTTTTAGAAAAACTTTTTCTTAGCAGTATTGACTCAATTTTCTTTTAAAACCATACTGCCCACAAACTTTTGAAGGGATTAAGTGTAAAGGAAGACACTTAATCAAAATTTCGGTTGCATTTAACCTCTGGTTGTGTGAGAACTAATATTTTCAGTATAAATACTGCCTGTGGTCAGATAGACTCATTCAAAGAGCCTTCTTGACAGGGTTTCCAGCTCGTGGCAAGTGTTGCCTCCAACACAAATGTGTTAGATTCACTTTTGCTCGTTGTTCTCAATACCATATATCCTTAGACTAACACACTATCAAATGATAGAATGGTATAGAGTGAGTTAGCTCAGTTACTATCTGACTAACTATGACCATCAATTCATGTTCAAAATACCATAGATTGAGTTCAAGAAGGAGATTTTAAAGAACCTCCCAACTCAGGTGTAAAACCTTTGTCAAGTGATCCCCAAATTCCTTCTATCATGAATCAGTTGCACCAACATTGAGCAACATCAGTGCAGCAAACAATCCACCACTTTGCTTCTCACACAATACTAACTCCAATCATACTGCTTGCTTATCCTGCAAATGTTAGTCCAAAACCAAGAAAACACAAACCAAAGCATTTTCTATATAACAGAATCAAATTTGACTAACAGTTTAAACTTAGCAGTACAAACTCAACTGTCTAACAATTAACAGTACAAATCCTTTACAAAGACACTTAGAGATTAAAACTTTATGGATTGAGCATTCCAATACTTGCGACCAAGTACTGAAACCTTCCAACATCAAGACCTTTTGTAAGTAAGTCAGCCCAATTGTTATCTGTATGTATTTTAACAACTTGAATTAACTTTTTCTCATTACAATCTCTTATAAAATGATGTCTAATCTCTATGTGTTTTGTTTTAGAATGTTGAACAGGATTTTTAATAATACAAATGGTACTGTTATTGTAAATAAATATCATGTTGTTCATAAAATTATACCCATAGTCCAGCATTTGATTCTGAATCCAAAGTACTTGTCCACAGCAACTAACAGCAGCCAAATATTCAGCCTCAATTGTAGAATTAGCCACCACAGTTTGTTTTTTACACTACCATGATATCAACCTGTTCCCTAGGATTTGACAATCACCTGTTGTTGACTTCCTATCTAAACTTGCACCAGCATAGTCACTATCACTATAAGCCACTAAATCAAATGAAGACTCCCTAGGATACCAAATGCCCAATTTAGGTTGACCTTTTAGGTACCTAAAAATCCTATTCACAGCATGTAAATGTGAAGCCTTAGGAGTGACTTGAAATCTGGCACATGCACACACAGCAAACATAATATCTGGTCTGGATGATGTAAGATACATCAATGATCCAATCATTGACCTGTATAAATGAACATCAACATCATCACCATCTGCATCTTTAAGCAAAGGCTTCTCTTTATCAAAAGGAGTACTAGCAATCTTGGCATCTGTGTAACCAAATTTATTCAAAATCTCAGCAACATATTTATCCTGGATGATAAATATACCATCTTCCTTCTACTTGACTTTTAACCCTAAAAAGAAATTCAGTTCTCCCATAGAACTCATTTGAAACTTATCATGCATTAGTTTCTCAAAAGCAGTACACATCTCCTTCTTGGTAGAGCCAAAAATAATGTCATCTACATATACTTGGACCAGCAAAATATCACCCTTTTGCCTCTTGATAAACACTGTCTTGTCTATCTATCCTCTGTGAAACCCATTGCCCAATAGATACTTGGCCAAGGTTTCATACCAGGCCTTGGAGCTTGATGCAAACCATACAGTGCCTTCACCACCTTGTAGACCTTGTCAGGATGATCAGGATCTTCAAACCTTTGTGGTTGCATAACATACACCTCTTCATCAATTGTACCATACAAAAAGTCACTCTTCACATCCATTTGATAAACCATGAATCCCATAAATGAAGCATAAGCCAAAAATAGCCTTATTGCCTAAATTCTTGCTATAGGTGCAAACACTTCATCATAAACTGTGCCTTCTTCTTGTGTATATCCCTGTGCAACTAGCCTTGCTTTGTTTCTGATGACAATAGCTCTCTCATCCTTCTTGTTTCTGAACAGCCATTTTGTACCAATTGCCCATATACCCTTAGGCAAATCAACAAGAACCCACACATTTTGAAGCTTGAATTGTAAGAGCTCCTCTTGCATTGCTTCTACCCAAGATGGGTCACTAAGAGCTTTTGCAATCTTCTTGGGTTCTTCCTAAGATAAGAAACTGGAAAATAAACAAGTGTGAAGGTCTTCATGAATTGCACTGATGAAACCTTGTTCTTGTTCATTTGTTTCCATTGTCATCCTCCTTGTCTTTACACCAGACTGTATATCACCAATCACAAGATCAAGTGAATGATCTCCGTGAACTCTTGTATGTGGAGTTGTAGGAGCTCGATAAGTGGGAGGCATGCTGTTTAGATCCACTTCATCATCAGAGAAATCAGCATCATTAGAAATTGTTGGACTAACAGTTTCAATATTTGGCCCAGCAGTACTATCATTTGGCTTAGCAGTACCATCATCATTAGTATTGTTTTCAGGTGCCACTTGTTCTTGATTATCAACTCCACTTTCTTTACCATTAGCATCACTAGAAGTAGGTGGATCATCCTTCTTTGAAGATGAATCAAATAGAGAACCATCTTCCCAAATTGGCATCGAAATGTGATCTTGACCAGTCTCTTTCTCCATGCTAGAATCACCTGTATCAACACTGGCTTCTGTATCTACAAAATCATTAGTATTTGTACCTGCAATAACTGGTACATAGTTCATAGATTTTGTTAGAGCATCAAGGTTAAAAATCCATTTTGGACCTTCACCTGCAATATTAGACTTATTCTCCAAAAATTCAACATACAGGTTTTCTTCTTCCTTCCTGGTTCTTATGTTGTATACCCTAAAAGCTTTACTATGTGTAGAGTAACCAACAAAGAAATGCTCATCTGACTTTCCATCAATCTTTCCCAAATAAACTAAGGTATTAAGGATAGTAACATGACATCCAAATAGTCTCATGAAGCTTAGTGCATGTGTTCTACCTCTAAATAGTTCATAAGGAGTCTTGTTGTGAGGTTTGACCACTAAAACCCTGTTCTGCACATAACAAGCAGTATTAACTGCTTCAGCCCAAAATGAAATAGGTAGCTTAGAGTCAGCTAACATGGTCCTAGCAGCCTCTATCAGTGTCCTATTTCTCCTTTCAGCAATACCATTCTGCTGAGGAGTTCTAGCTACACTAAATTCCTTTTTAATACCTTTTTCTTCACAAAATTCATTCATAACTCTATTTTTAAACTCTGTCCCATTGTCACACCTGATGATTTTTACTTTCTTATCAACTAGGTTTTCTATTTCTGTTATAAAGCTCTTAAGAATGTTACTGGTTTCATCATTAGTTCCTAAAAAGAAAACCCATGTAAACCTGCTATAATCATCAGTGACCATAAGATAGTACTTCTTATGCATTAAACTACTCACAGATGTAGGACCAAACAAGTCCATATGAAGCATAAATAATGGTTGAGTAATAGAGTTTTGAGACTTGGGCTTACAAGAAGCTCTGTGTTGTTTTCCCTTAAGACAGGCAACACAAGTTTGGTCATTTCCAAAATGTTTTTGAGGTAAACCTCTTATCAAACCATCTTTTACAATCTTATTAATGGTTTTAAAATTGACATGACCAAGTCTTCTATGCCAAAGCATTGATTCATCATCTGTGGCTTTTGCAACAAGACAAGTTAGATTCTTTTTAGGAACAATTTTCTTCATATCAACACTGTACATGCTGCCTTTTCTAGGAATTTTAAGTAATACAAGACTTTCATCAAGTAGCTTAAAATCAGGAGACAGGACAAGACATTTAGTGTCAGTAAAAAGAACTTTGTTCTTTTTGTCACACATCTGTGAGACACTAAAGAGATTATACTTAAGTTCCTGCACAAAGTACACAACCTCAAAATCAAGTTTACCGGTTTTAATTGTACCTTTACCAGTAATTTTACCACCTCTTGCTCCTCCCCCAAAGGCAACATATCCTCCATCAAAAACTTTGAAATATGAGAGGTAAGACATGTTCCCTGTCATGTGCCTAGAGCATCCACTATCTGAATATCCTTGATCTTCTTCATCATCTTGTGGATGTTCCTGCACATAAAATAAAAGAAATTAGTTTCCTTTGGGGACCCAAGCCATTACTGACTTGGATATGCCTCGTGCATCAATGTAGTTATATTTCTTCATGATAATTGATGCACTATTGGGTTTGGTAGGTCTCCATTCCTAACATGTTGAGGCCTTAACAGTATTGCCCCTATTTGCCTTAACAGCATTCACTCACCTAGCAGTACTAACTACTGGCCTAGCAGTACAAACTGCTGGCTTAGCAGTTCTAACTGTTTGGCACCATTTCTTGTTTTTAAACACTGTTTTCTCATAATAGGACCTTTTACCAGTTTGTTGTGCTGATTTAGGATAAAAAGTCAATGGTTTAGCACTGAAAACTGTTGATTTAGGGTGAGCAGTACAAACAAGCCTAACAGTATTCAAATGTCTAAGGTCAGTTCTCATCAACACTGCTCTAGGAGCCATGTTTCTTTGAGCATTAGGGTGATTATATTTAAAAGCCATTTGTGTTCACCCTAGAATTCCCATTTACCACCCTTTCCCTTTGGTAGTAGTTACAATTAGCCTGAACATGATAAAAACTGCCACAAGTAAAACATGCTTTATTGTACATGACAAAATACACTTCCTAGTTGTTTGGACTTCAAGTTATTCCAATTTCTATGATTACCCCTAGGACTTTGTGACCTGTTTTGTGATCTATACATCTCTGCATATCTAACTTGCTTCCTAACTGGTTTTTCAATTTCTATTTTATCCACATTAGGAACAACAGTTTTCTTTTCTACTTTAACTTCTGACACATTCTCCTCAACCAATGAGGTCTCACTAGCACTCTCAAAGGATTCCTTAATTTCTTCAGACTTCTCTATACTAGCACTCTCACTGGTCTTATGTCCATATTCAAACTTAGGCTATTGAAATTCCTCTAAACCAGTATGTGCCAAATCAATACCTGGGGGTTGATGTGCCCCTTTATAAGGTGGTGCAACAGACTTATAACCTAGACCTTTCTTAAAGTTATTAGTAAGCTGACACTCTACAATCTTTTCTATGCTTTTAGTTGCTCTTGCATATCTCTCTATATTCACTTCAATGCTGTCTTTATCTAGCTTAACCTTTTCTAGCTCCTTTTTAAGCTCATTAATTTCTCTGTCTTTAAACATAATATCTCTTTTCAAAACAGCTATATCCTCAATGAATACAGTTTCATTCTTTTAATAGAAAACAATCTCTTCTTTTAAAACAGCTAAACCTCTCTTATGATTTGCTAAATTATAATTAGATTGGTTAAGCTCTATTCTTTGGTCATCATACTGCTTTTTAAGAGTTTCATAATCTTTTAAAGCTAAACAGGATTTTGAACAAGCTTTAACTGTATGTACTTCATAGTCAGAGAAAGCCATCAGTGCCATCTCTGTACGTGATTCATCCTCAGCCATAAAGCTCCAATCAAATCCAAGTCCATCAATAGCCACCATTGCCTTCGAAGAAGTCTTTTCCTCATTCTTCCTGGTGCTTTCTTGATTTTTGGAACCTCTGCTATCTTGATTCCTACCCCTGCTGTCCTAGTTCCTTGGCCCTCTGCATTCTCTAGCAAAGTGTCCCAACTTATGGTAGTTATAACACTCCACTTTTGACTTGTCATACCCAGCAACATCACCTGGACTGATAGTGATCTTCTTTCATTTCTTCTGATAATACCTCTTGGCCCTCATACTTAGCAAAGCAATTTGCCACTTCAAATCCATCTCCTCCATATCATCTTCATGAATTTGTACTAGGTCTTCATGATAAAGCTTAGACCCACTTGCTTGACTGGCCAAGAATGCATAGACAGTTTCATCACCTAAGCTAGTAGTACTAGTTTGTGAACTAGCAGTACTAACTTTAGGGTTAGCAGTACTAACTCCTGAAACCTCTTCTGGACTGCTATTGCTGGGATATGTCACAAATTCCATGTTCCCAGAGGTAGAACTTGAGCCTCTAGTCTTTCTCATGTAACACACCTAATTTCTTGATATGCAGCGAAATTCAAACTGGGTGTTACTCGACGGCAAAATAGTTATAACAATAAAAAACGATCTCTAATTGAGTCGTTTTAAAAGTTTTATCATTCGAATATCAGAGTTTACAAAATAATGTCCCAGTAGTTTTACAGTTTATTAAATAAGTTTTCGAATGATAATAAGATTTTAGCCTTCTATCAGTATCCGTGCCCCTCCGTGCCATCCTCGTTCATTATAGACCTAAGATAAACATGCTAAAAGTGTCAACACAAAGGTTGGAGAGTTCATATAGTTTATAAGTAAAACAGTTGATTTCAATAGTTTCAAGTTTGGGCGATAATTGTAATGATTACAAATATCGATAAAATGAATAGTGGGCTACGTTGTTTTACACCCATAGTGTTTGTATAATAATCCGTTGAACACAAGTTTCAAGTTGGATAATTGTATATAAATACAATTATAGTAAAACAGTAATATTGCAGTACATTATATTGCTCTAAGTCTCATGACACGCAAACCTTAATAGATGGACATCATAATAATGACGTAAGTTACTGACATTATAAAAATGTAAGTAACAAGGCCCTCGGGCAAGAGCTTGCCAACTTCCTGTTTAATCTCAAATAAAGTGCATTTGGCTACTTATCCAGCAACACAAATGGGGTGTCAACTACCAATAGATCTATTCACTATATTCGCGTTCACTCGCAAGTGATTAATGGCTCATGATATGAGGGACTTTTAGTGGCAATAGTGTGTAACTTAGGCAATATTAATCAGGATAGCATGCAGAAAATACTTGTGTTCAGCATCTATTAAGTTTTAATAAACAAATAGAGTGTTTCATCAACTGAATAAATTGTTTATGATAAATGAGTAAAATTCGTAAGTAAAACGAGCATGTATCTCCCCCAAAGAGTTCAAAATAAGAAGAAGAGGGGCTATGACTCACAGTAATATGTAAAAGTTTAGAGTACTTGTGAAAGTAAAAGCAATTAGTCGAGCATGTATCTCCCCCAAAAATAATTTAAAACGTATAAAAGTAGGGGCAATGAAACTCACCTTGAACTAATGATATCAAAACGTATAACGGAATCGATGGATAGGCCGGGGAAACCTCTACGCGCAACCTAGAATATGATGTTATGTCTTAGGTTCTAAAACAATGAAGTGAATATATAAACATGCCTTATATAGTTATTACATTAATTATGCTTGGATACTTAATGTTTGTAAAGTTGTATAAGCGTTTAAGTCTAGTTTGGGATTTTCGTTTATTTAAGTTTTCCCGTCTAAATCTACCCGTTATTTCTAAACCGTAAATGTTCACGACTCGGTTTTTAAGTCTTCAGAAAGGTATTTAAATGAACTTTCCAGATTTGTGGGTCCCACTGCCCCTAAAGTTACTTAACTAATGTCAAATTACTAATTTCCCCTTTTATATACATGCTGTTGGTTACAGCAACTCACAGTCTCTCAAAAATGGCCATAAGTAGGTTTATACGACTCTGTTTTATGCCCCATTTTTGGCCACGTTTAAGTTAGGATGTTAGCTAAAACTTTTATTTTTTGACCAATAGGGGGTTCTAGTCAAGGTTTATGATTTTTACCCGATTGAAATATGTTACTCATATTTTGACACTTGTTACCGTTTTGGCTCTAATTTATTCATACGGATGAGTTACAGGGTGAGCCAAGCAGAAAAATGACCACAAGACAAAGGACTATAATCCTATATTTTTGCTTATGATCTAAGGTTCACTGGTCTTATAACGACCTAAAATCCGATATAGCTTTGAACATTTGATATGAATATAACATAAGTTGGAATATACGTTACGATTTAAAACTACAAATATGGAATCTATAACTTAAGGCTTATTACGATTTCGTACAATATAGAAAAAACTACAAGAAACAAAGTTCTAATCCTAAGCTATACAAATTTAGCCTAACCCTTATTTCGTTTGAAAATGTCACACGTGACACAAGTCCTATAGGGCCAAATATTTATTTAACTTGTACACAACTTAGCACTTGATGTTTTGATCAATAATATTTGAAAGATTGGGAAGAAATAGTCTCCCCTAATCTCCCTAAAGACTCGGAAAACCGAACCTCTATCTCCCATTCGATTCTCATTTAAAACAACCATTTATCACACATTCTCTTTTCATGCACTAAACCCTAAAAACATACTAAACGGCTGGTCATTTTGGCTACAAGAAAATTAAGAATTATTCGATTTGAAAGTGTTCTTTTGGTTCCTTGATTCGTCCTTATAATCGGTTTGAGGTAATCTTTAATCGTTCTTGTATTATACTACTGGTATTATTAAGAAAAACTTAACATATATGTGGTCGTTAATATGGACATACAAATGAATATAACTTGTCACATAAAATAATAAAACGTATAAACACATATGTGTATCATATGGTGTGTTCTCTTCGAATTGATATTGGTTGGTAATGATGGTGTATTGGTGTATGAGTTGCGACTGTATGTGTGGGAGTCGTGTATGCAAGGAAATAGATTGGAGTTGTGGGGTACTTGTAATGGGTGTGGGCACGTATTCTTGTTTTAAAAAGAGATTAGGATCGATTGTGCCTCGTGGTTAATATGTGTGTCGATTTCTTGTTTTCTTTTCTCTATTCGAATCAGCTTTTGTTCCAACCCTAGATCTATGTCATTAAGAACTATACATGATTATTAATACACGTTTAACATGACATGCAAATCTGGAAACCCTAGCTGAAAATTAACGAGGGCTTTGAAAGGGACTTAGGGTTTGATCTATGATTTTATGTGGGATTCGTTGCATGCTTGCCTTCTTACTTTTGATGTTAAGTGTGTGTGTATTGTGTGATATAATGTGTATGTGAATGATGTATTAAACCCATATAAAGGTGTGTGTTAATTGGATAAAAAGCGGATAGGCGTTAAGAGTTGTTTTAGTCTCATTATTTCATGTATTGGTATCGTTATTTTTGTTGTCAAATGGTGTGGTGGTACGTGGGTTATGGAGTGGTCAAATAAGGTCTAAACATGGTTACAAGCTGGTTTGAAAAGGGTAAAAGGTGTGGTAATGGTTTGGTTAAAACATTGTGCGTTTTGTAAATAAACATGTGATATAATGGTCTTAAACGGGTTTTGAACGGGACTGTTTTGTAATCTGAATATGTTTGCAGTATTGCTTGAGTTTCATAACTGTATAATACTAGTTCTTTGCTTTTAAACTTAGTTTAATGTCATATTTAAGTTTTGCAATTGGTTTGGAATGAATTAGAGTTGTATTGGTCATGCTTTTGAATTTTATGGGATCATGTGTCAAACCTGAGTTTTGGAAAACTAAAATCAATCGATGTTTTTGATTTTTAATTTTTAAACCACGAGGAACTGAGGGCACTTCTTTTACAGGGGTGATACTTCAGTTATGTGTGACTTTCTAGAATTTTTGTGGATTTTTCTGAAGTGTCTCAATGGGTTGATTAAAGGCAAACTTTCTGTATGTATGTGCAGTTAACTTTCTGAACATGTCTGGAAAGTTGATTTTTAAAACAGTACTTGTGCTTGGTAATAAAATCTATAAAAATTTGTGAAGGTGCTAAATTAATATGGGGATCACATATAATTATTTCAGAACTTGTAGAGCTTATTTGGAAGGCCTTAAAAATCATAAGAATGTGATCCAGATTCACTAATATATCCTAATTAAGTGATATATGATTTAGAAGTACCTATAAACCCTAAGTTTGATTATTTATGAATGTAACCCTAACTTACTAATTATGAAAACTTGCTAAATATGGAAAGTTACTAATTCGGGAAAGATTACTTCATTCGGGAAACTCACTTGATATGGCAGGTTGCAAAATATGGAAAGTTACTAAATATGGAAAGTTACTAAATTTGGAAAGTTGCTATAAATAGCAGGGAACCCTAATATGTCAATCTGAACAACAATAAGTACTGAATCAGAAATAACTTATGAAATGGTTCTTAAATAATAAGACGATCATTAATTCGTGTAGATTCGCTGAAGAAGGAGTAACTTCCGATCTTTGTGATATGGTTCATTTCCGGTTTGAGGTACAGATATTCTACCCTTTCCCAGTAAGGGTTTTGTTCTCATGACTTTTTGATCCTTGACTTGATTCATTTGCTTGATATGATTCCGTTTGATATGATTAGTTGATATGATCCATTTGATATTATCATTTGATATGATTCTGTTTGCTATCCATTCTGTTATGGTGATCTGTATATTATCTCATTGATATGAGATTATGTTCTGTTGATATGCTCTGATTGATTATGCTATACTAGCTCCGTTATGATTATGGATAGCCTTGCTTTGTTTATCTGTTCTGTTGCCCGAGCTAACTAGCCATGGAGGTACCATGGCCATGTCATTGAGGCACCAATGGCATGACACTTTCTGTGGAGGTGTGATTGATCCACGGCGTTCCCTTTTGATATGCATGATTATTTGCGCACTTTGGCCATTATGTATACATATGTACAGTCTAGTACTTGCATATGTATTTTTGTTTTGCTGGGAGCGTATGGATGCATCCTAGGTATATGTTTGGTGTGATTATGATGTGATTTAGTGATTGGTTTATGCGTGCCATGCACCCCATTTCACTTTTGGTACATTGGAGTCTGCAGCTCCTTGTACGACTTATGATTTGATGGATATATGGATATGATTATGATTATGTGACTAAGCATGTGGCATGCTTTCTGAGCTCGTTGGGCTTTTCCTTATGATATTATGATTTGATTTCGTTTGGTTCTGGATTTCCTTATGATATTTATGTCTTACTTCTGTTTTGCTTCTTATGATATATGACATTTTGTTCAGTTGATCCTTAATCTCTTATTCGTTTGGCACATGATATTCGTTTTAGCAGGAGCTTATGTTTTCCTTTCCCTATACTTATATATGTTTTGATTATTCGTTCATTATATATATCTGTTCACTGGGCTTTTTAAGCTCAGCCGCATTTCTTTTCCTGCGGCAGGTTTTAGGTTGGAAGTTGGGTTTGGGTAAAGAGTGCATAGGAGCTCTTAGTAGACTACCCTGACGATAGACACCATTTTCCTTTGGATTAGACTTGGATATAGCTTCAGTTAGATTTGAGCTTGGATTTGTATTTAAGTTTTGGAACTCATTATGTATAGAGTTAGTATTTCGTTATTATCATTAGAACGCCTTTGTAACCATTATGTTTATAAGTCTTCCGCTTGCGTTTGTACGTTCTGATTGACACCATAATGTGGCATTTTGACCCTTGTCGGGTTGGGGTGTTACAGATCTAGCCCAGATTGCCCGTTTACAGCCCCCTGTCCAGAAACTGTTTTGCGTTTAAAGTCCTTACGATGTTTCTAGCATTTTAATCCAATTTACCAAGCATAATCAAATATAATAAGCATATAGAACATATTAAATACATGAAATACTAATATTTATAGAAATCAAAGGTGAATCTAGGAGTTTACTTACAATCCTTGTGAAGAACTAAACAAGAAACAAGGAACTAGAACACTAAACTAAATCCTTCAATCGAAAACCCTAGCTTCCAATCCTTCAACACAACTCTTGCAAACCTTTGCTAGCCTTGATATAACCCTTGTAAAATCCTTTTAATCTTAGCCCTAATCACCTTGTATAGCTCTTAATCCAACCATGGAATCATCAAAGTAACACTAGTTTTATGTAGAGAATAACTAGGCCTTCATCTTCTATGTATAACTTGGAACTTGGAAATCAAATGAAGAGTGTTTGATGTTGTTGGTTAAGTGAACAACTAAGAGAGGGGAGGAGGGTATTTATAGGGCCTTGATGAGGTTAGTTTACACTAAGGTATGATCTAGAATGAACCACATGATGCATACTTGGTTGATTTTTAGCCTTAAGACTTTCTATGGCTCCTAATGTAACACACGATGCTCTAAATGTTCATACTTAAGTGGGAGCGACTAGGTGGATAAACTTGGTATTATATAAGTTACGGAGTGAGTTTTGGTCCGGTTAATCGCTAACTGTAAGCCGTTAAGTCACGAAACTTAAAACCGGGTATCCTAAAAATATGAAACTTCTAAGAAATGTTAAAACATATCAATATACTCTAAAAAGTATATTAAATGAGTGATAACTTTTATTGGGGTGCTTAATTGTCGTAAAAACCTAAAACTGTAGGCTTAAAACGCGTAAAACGCAAAACCGAAAAATGTAAATTTCCAAAACTCTTGAAAATGTCGTAGGAGTTAAGGAACAAGGTGACATGGTGTAAATTTGTTTGATCCATAGCCACAAGGTTAGGGTTTGGTTCGAATGGTTAAAACGAGAACACCTATGTGTATACTTGTTCGAATTTTAGCCTTTCAGTTTGAATGGTTTTAAAAGAAACCGTGTGTATAGCTTGATAAAATGTACCAAGGTATAGAAAATCAAAGGGACATGGTGATGTGGCTACATTGTGCTCATACATTTTCTTAGTTGATGTTCTAGTTTGTTTAGAAACAAGTTAGGGTTAGTTTGGTTATGTTTTGGTTCCATTCGAACTAGAAAGGATCAAGGGTGGCGTTTTAGGCTTAAGATACTTATACCTAGGTTATAATATGTTGTACTTGAGGTTTAGAAGTGTAGTAACCTTAGTTGGAGTCCTTTAGTTAGGTTTAGTTATGTTTAGTTAGGTTTAAAATAATAAAAGTATAGATTTAAGTTTCATGTTTTAAGCACTTGTACTACAAGCATTAAGGACTTGTACTTTAAGTTTGTAAATTATAAGAAAATTCAATTTAAGGCTTGTGCATTAAGGAATTGTATTATGTGCTTTACAATAGGTACACTAAGGTTTATAATAGATTTTATATTAATAATTAGTTTCCATGCATTAAGGACTTGTACATGTGCAAGAAACACTTGTACATTTATATTTTATAGAAATCATGTACACATTAATTAGGGTTTGTGATTGTGATTTTATTACATAAAATCATAGAATTATGAATTTTGGGCTTGTAACGGGAAGTAAAGTAAAGTTTAGGTTTCTGTGCTTTAAGGGCTTGTACATTAGCTTTAGGGTTTTGTACTTTAGAGTTTGCACTTTAGAGGTCCTCAGTGCACTTTAGGGGTTATAGTGCACTTTAGGGGTCATCAGTGCACCTTAGGGGTTATAATGCACTTTAGGGGTCACCAGTGCACCTTAGGGGTTAAAATGCACTTTAGGGGTTTTATGAGAACTTTAATAGATAGCAAATGTTTAGTTTAAACGTCTAATAGTCGTGTGTTAATGAAATAACGTAAAGTGGCAAATAAGAGTTTCAATCTTTTATACTTGACATATAAAGAATGTTTATTTGTAATAAATATAAGGCACGTTGGTGTTGATGAGCACGTTTATTAAGAATGTAAGTTACGTCACATTAGTTAGTTGTTGTGATTAGATAAACTGATAACGTTTAATTAAAAAAAATTAGACGTAGAAAATGGATAAGTATTCTTTCGTTAGAATATTAATACAAGTGGAAATTTACCAGTAGTTACATCTCACCTCCTGTTCAACAATCTTAAGATTGTTGTACAGATCATCAAGACTCATTATATCAATATCTGGCTTATTTCTCCAGACAACTACATAAGTATCACATTCAGCAGACAGACTTCTTAAGAACTTCATATTAAGATCCTCCTATGGAATCTTGTAACACCCCCAAAATATCGCAGCGGAACGATAGTGTCAATGGGGTGCTACTTCTTAATATAAAGCACAAGGTATAGAAAACGACCTCTAAATGAGAAGTTTTGAAAAGTTACCATTCGAATTATTTAAATCAGAGTTATTACAAGAGGTCCCAAAGTATATGATTACATAAATGTTTTCAAAATGAATCGAATGGTAAAGGATAAAAGCATAAGTCTCCAAAGCATGCAAATGACTCTATGATCCATGCATCCGCTATCGCCTTACTAACTTGAGATAAACATGCTAAAAAGTGTCAACACAAAGTTTGGTGAGTTTATATAGTTTAGTTAAATTGTAAAGCCTTCAAATAATGTTTCCACAGCAAAGGTATTGTAAATCCATTCAGTTCCAAGTTCCGCCCATACAAAACTTTCAACCTATGTGTTCACAACTCACTGCTAAAATATAGTATGAGTAGGACATATGTGTATACGATATATGTGAGTACTTAATGTAATGAATAACAGCCAACTGAACCTCATGACAAGTTTACGTAAGTTTACACAAGAATACTGGATTATATTCACCCAAGGCCATGAATCTGGGACCAAGGGTGGGGGCGTCAGCCCGATAGTACTATCAATACCTCTCCAACGGCTCCATCCAGGAGTTAAACAGCTGCTAAAGAATAAAGCGTATAGGAATAACTGTAACACATTAAGGCACATATCGTAACTACACTTCATGTCCAAAAGTATAAAAAGTATAGCTTAGCATAAGAGTATAAATGTTTTGAGTACTTGTGGAAGTCAAAGCAAGTATTTGAGCATGTATCTCCCCCAAAGAGTTTATAAGTAATTCAACAAGTAAAAGTGGGGCTATGACTTTTGAAATTAGTTGAGCATGCATCTCCCCCAAAAATAATTCAAAACGTATAAAGATAGGGACTATGAAACTCACATGATAGAACTGATATATTAATGGCAAAAGTGGGTACACTGAAATGAGGCTCGGACACTAACCGCAACCTAATATGAATGATGTGACTTAGATCATGAAATGATGTCGTGTATGCATTTTATGAAAGTTATATCACCCGTGCATGTTTGTTTGTGAGTTTGAAATGAAAATAACGTTATTAGATAACCTTTAACAATAGTCTGAAATATAACATTTTTGGACTTTTAACAAGTGTGTATTTTAACCACGATATGAACATTTCAATAATATATAATTGAAAAAGTCTTCGACTCGACTAAAGTATGAAATCAAAATACTACAACTTTCGTGTATGATATTTTATCCAAAACCGCACCCAAAGTGCCTAAAATCCATGTCTAAGAAGAAATTCAGGTTACTATTCTCTATTAGAAATCTGTCAAAACAATAGTTTTCGTCGTTAACTTTATTAAGTCATAACTTCTTCGTTATAGCTTGGTTTTTAAAGTTCTACCTATCCCCGCGAAGGTATTTAAGTATACTAACATATTTTGAAGTCTCGGGGACTCAGTTTATCTGTTAAAGTTTGGTTTTACTACGGCAAAAATCTGGACAGCACACTAATTATTTTCTGAAAATAGTTATCGCTAATAAATTTAGAAATATTCGTATCTCTTTCGTTATAAACCCGTTTATACTCATTCAAACGACCACGTTCTTGTTATAAAATTTATTTTCTATTTCTTTGAGAAAATCTTGTATAATAATATATTTTTCTGAAAATTAGAAATTTCGGCAGCGCTTCCGCGTACATTATTAGAAATTCATTTTCTAAACTAATCCGTTTGTAATAACAACACCAAACTAATCTATATTCCTCCACCAACTTCTTCCATAATTTTTATATACTCAAAATGGCCATATTAACATGATAAAAGTGTAGATCTAGTAAAAATGACTAAAAATGTATTAGAACAATTATAGACTTATATATAACAACGAGAATGGCGGCGGCCGGCCGCGGGTCTTTTTTCGTTGTATTTGGTTTATGATGTTTTTTTATCAAAGGTATTTTAAAACTAATGTACGGTTTTTTCTAGTATCAATTTTTCTGCCGTTACAATTTACAGCCCTAATATTGACACTAAAAATCGATAATTTAAGCAAAAAAAACAAAACCATAGACGCATATGTTTGGCAATGAGAGCTACAAACAATCTCAATATGAATTAATGTCGAGTAAAAACACCACCAATGTCATGTACAAATTCCAAACCACAGATACTAAAACAAAGCGTAGCAAAAAAAATCTCAGCCAAGGTAAAAAACGAATTCGACCCCAAATAAATAACTTCGACTCCATTGTCTCATAACTTTTCAAAACAGTTTAAATAATTGCATATATGTGTTTATTAAACTCTCCATCTTTCCCCTTGATCTTCTGCATACGTAAGCTAAATCCAAACACCTGAGATAAGATTTTGTTAAATTTTCATTTGAAATACCAAAACCTATCAGATGACTACTGCATACGATTAAAAATTATGCAGCAATATTTAATAAAACAGTTTTGGAAGTCACATGATTAAGCAGTAAAAATACATTTTGGGACTGGTAAAAATGGGTAGCTTTAGGTACAGGTCAAACTTAAACTTTGGTCCAAACGTGTTTAGTTTTCTAAAGGTAATTCGTACAGCTAATGTAATATAACTTCTATTTCGTCAATAATCATCCATCATAACTAATGTTTGAAGCAAACGGAATGTGAGCATGTTCAAATGTAAAGGTGGCTGTTTCGGCCCATCTATTATGCTTTTAATTCAAATGCAATTAAAAGCTCATAAGCAATATGCTTTTTCCGATTTTCATATAAAGTCATAAACCCAAAAAATAAGCTAATCCAAACATTGCCTACATTTTTATAAATAGGTCCAATTTAGTTGTATTTTATTTTTAGTAGGTCAAATTAGTAAATACTATAGCATATGCTGAATTCGAGATCAATTAAATGGTCGAAAGTCGGTGCATATTTACTACTGTAAATCGGTTATTGCTTCCTAAATCACTTCAACTATTTAAATACTAAACATACCAGTTGCTTATAAGATTTAAAGAAAATTTTTAGTCCTCACCTAAGCGTTGTCTTTACAACGCAATAGAATGAAAAAGAAATAATAGCAAAAAAGTCAATCAGAAGGATAAATAAACCATACCTTCTGGTCAAGAAGTTGGTCGATACAATTTTTAGTTATAGAATCCTTGCTGCAACAACACTGATAATAGCCCCTTCTATTGTTTTGTTTATACAGCTAAGTTTCATGGTGGGTGATCGATTCACTCCCATTAGTCAAAACTCTTTCCAATATTAACAAATCCAATTGGCCAATCTTTAGGATCTGCAAAAGAGAAAATAAATTTCTATCTTCACAACTACCTTCAACATATAACACATCAAACACCAATCAATTAAATGGTTTACAAATTAACTAATATCTTAAATTGACAATAAGCATGATTGTTAGACACTAAAGTAGATCTTTCTATCATTATGGACTATTCTATTCTAACTATGACTAAGCATCTAAACAGTGTTTCAAGTCAATCCCCATAACTTAGTGAAGCCCAAAACTTTGAATAAAAAATGATATCAAATGTACCTACATAATCAGTTTGATTGTTTAGAACTTTAGATTAATAACCTCGGAACAATACATAGACATTGAAAGTAAAATACCTTCAACAGTCCGATTTTTCATTGGATATAGGATTGTATGACCCCCAGGTGAAGGCCTAATAAAGTTATTTTCCCTTTGGGGCATCTCAGCTTTCAAGCAATGGCATCCCTCTTCAACTTGGTTGTAGTCGCAAGAATCCTGTTGATTGCATTAACTTCCAATGGATTGTTCTTGCTCTGTTACATTTAATTATACCAACAAAAGAATGGCGGCGGCCAGCCGCGTTGCGGCCTGGCGGGTTTTTGTTTGCATTTGTATTTAGATTGCGTGTTTTTGTGTACAAAGTACATTTTGAAAGACAACTTGCATTAAAACACACTGCTGAATTTGATACATTGACAGTAGTGAAAATCAAAGTAACAAAGCAAAGAAATTGATAATTAGGTTGATAAATGCATACAAGAACCTGTGAAAAATTTCACATTCCAAGTGTGGTACTGCACATGCTCTCATGAATTTCCACCTAACCGTGTCTTTTAAAATAGTAAACTGGTTGTCGACATGCAAACTTCACCTATGTAGTTAGCGTTGAAACTGCAACAACACATGATTTTATTTAGTTCACTTGGTCAAGAAACCTGTTTATAAAAGAAACTTACCGCATTAGTTTCTGCGATTTACATTGTGTATTCATTGAAAAGTAGCAGCTCTTTAAGTATGGTGATGAGTCAAAATGGTTGCACCATTGTCATGTTTCATTTAAACTCTGCAATTTTATCATTTGTAAGCAGTCGAAGCTCTAAAGAGATACTTACATCATTGGCAATATGCATTGAAAAATAGCAGCTCTTAATAGTAATATCATGATGCAATAACATGATAAAGAATAATGAATGAAGTACCTATCTTTTCTTCCTTTGCTGTGAAATTGAGGCATCACAATCCGTTAGCTCAGTAATTGTGGAAGATGCAATTCCTCGGCAGCTGTCACACCAAATAAGGCATATTTAGTCCTCAAATAACAACATAAAGCATATTAGAGATCAGAACTATGGCAAACAAAAACCTCTTTTCTCAGCTTCCTCAATTGTACTCATTGTCACAAACCCAAAGCCTCTGCTTTGGTCTTTATCCCTACATGGGTTGTATATATGATTAGTTTTGGCTTAACACGATAAACTACTCGAATAACTATAAGGTACTAATATATAGTAGAATGAACCCCCCTCCCCCCAGGTAAAGTTAAGAATGAATCCCAAAGTAGCTTTGTCCCATTACCCACAAAGTGTACAGTGTACACCAATGTAGTTAAGCTAAGCTGTTTGTTGGATGGATTACCTTATTTCTTTAAGCAATGAAGCTAACCTATTTGTTACAAGGTTACTTGTAGGTTGGATTCAGTTGTGAGCTGCGGTCGATGCATTCTAATATTCCATCATCGTTTTTGACCTTCCTGTTACACACTTTCTACGATTAGTTTTTATCAGGTTGCAATAGGCAAAAGTAATACTGTACGGGATTTAAATACAATGTTATAAGGCTCTCATTTTCTTAGATTACTTTACTCAGAAAATGATTGTACATTGCATTAAACCAATGTACCAGAATAGAGTACAGGAAACGATGATACCGAACCTTGTGATCTTTAGAATACGATTTCAATCGTTCGCCATACCAAAAAGCCACATTGCAATGAGCATAGGACCTGTAACAATCACCCAAATTGATATAAGAAGACAACACTCCTATAACTGAACATCCACAAAAATTAGTCACACATCTTAACACTTAAACGGCATAATGAAAAAAATCAATTGTCACATAGCAAAATATAGACAAAATCCTACTGACCGTGTGCCGCAACATAATTTGATCCCACATGCTCATTATCATCATTACTTTGTCGCATATGTTAATTGTCTACAGACCAAGTGTTTAAAAGACCAGTAGAATGCTGGTGTTGCAGATGGGCATCGTCATCAGATGCCTTTGTGTGGTCTCTAAATCAGCTGAACTCGTGTTGTTTGTAAAAGAACGTTTTATGACACAATGTCTGTTAGACGCAACAGGAAGTTCGTCATCTGTTGCCACACCGTTTTAGAACGACTCTTATTCCCCAACAAACTGCAAGTCACAGAAACACCTGCGTAAGTTTTATATTTTTGTTATTTTATTTTTATTTTTTAATCGAGAAACCAAATACGTAGATTCAGTTAAAAGATATATATTGGAATAAATAGAATGTCAGGCCGAAAATACCGAGTGAAAAATGGTAACCTCGAATTACAACGGTACGTGATACCAAATGTTTACTTTTAGAAACAAAGGTCACCGAAGAATCCTCAGAATGATGCTGTGAAAAATGCGCAGCAGCAGCGTGAAACTTGATTGCACCATCCGAACCAAATGATCCACAATCTTTATCAATAACACGCCTCCTGGCACACCGTGCAGTAGAAGTCAACAGTGTTTACTCATCCTTTGTTAGCACTTTTTCAAGCTCATTTACTTGATAAAATTCATAAGCTACAATTCTTTATTATAAATCGGATTCAACAATCTTTTTCGTAAATCTTACCGGATCATCTATGTCTCTATTTCCTCAATCTACAGACATGTAAACTGACCATAAAAGAAATATATAACAGTTTACCACAACATAAAGCCTGTATTCATAGACCTATAAAATTGAACACAATTACCCAAACCCATGAAATTCCAACTGACCCATATTTTCCTTGACAACAAAAACAAAAAATGCAATAGAATATTGAAAATTATAAAAGGTTGTAGTACCTGAAGGATGCACCCCTCCTTGAGCGATAAGGATATTGCAGTTGTCATAACCTGCTACCATTTGATGGTAAATAACTTTTAGAGAAAGAGTAGAAGAAAAGAAACTGATAGGAAGATGTTACCAGATATTTCTGGATTGTGTATTACCGAGTCACTCACTGAGAGAAAACACAGAATACGTATGAGAACTTGTTTACAAATTATGCTCTGCGGTTATAAAGAATAAGGTAAACAACTTTTATGAGAACTTGTTTACGAATTATGCTCTGCGGTTATAAAGAATAAGGTAAAGATTACCATAGGATCTTAAGTAGGATCTCGATTTTGAAAACCTTTCGTGTGACATTTAGGATAAAAACGGAACACACGAGGGATATTGGACTATTCGAGACATGCTACCCGTACACTAACATATTTGGATTTATTGGACTATTCGTTTGGTTATTGTTTGAGTTACGGATTGGTTTAGCGTTTATGGTTTAGGGTTTAGGGTTTAGGGTTTAGGGTTTATATAAATACTCGTTATATTATAAATTACTCGGGAAATTGATTTTCAATAAATTCTTTTGAATTGGAAACGTTCGATAAATGAAAGGGTCTTGGCGAAATTTTGTTATTTCCAAAGATTAATTTTGTCGTAAGTCCAAACTTGTTTTAAATCATAAAACGAGTATACCTTGTACTAATAAACGGGATTATGGAAAAATACCGACGATTACCAATCGACTCATCTTATTTGATATGTTTGTTGTTAGTTATCTCTTAGACTTGTTTTCGTCATCTCGTCTCGACTCGAGTTATTGTCAATACTCTTCTCGACTATTAATTCGGTTATTCGTTTTTTTGGAGTGAGTACTCGTGAGTCCGTGTTCTCTACCGTCACACGAATGAGGATACCAAACCCTTTTAAAAGGCTAAAACGAGATTATTTTTTGAAATGAGAATGATTAACTTTTGAAACCTCTTGCGCATTTGATTTTTTTGGTGAATATCGTGCCGAGTACGTTGCGTTGCGATATGTTGCGTTAAATCGTTTGATACGATATTCATTTTCTTTAACTTTTAATTACGGATAACCTCGATACCCGCGGGGAAACCCGAAAAACCGATGGATAATATTAATCGGGTATCCGGTGGGATATGGGGCGGGTACGGGTATATTATAAACGGGTTCGGGTACGGGTACACTAAAACCCGCCACGAACCCGAACCGTCGGCTATAGTTGGTTTTCACCGCCACGTCAACACCATTAAATTTTTTTTTTATTATTTATTTATTTATTTTTTAACTATTATTCTTTTTTTTTTCTACACATCTTGCCACTCTTAATTAAACCAAACCACCACTTGATCAATAGTTGTAAATATTGAGTTTGAAAGTTTATTATTCACAAAGCATGATATACAACTTGTTGTTGCATCAACTCATTGTACATGGAAAGTCAATACTTGGTAAAAGGAAATCGTAAAACTTCAATTGACACTTTACTTTTGGCGCGCGCCGTCGATCCCTTTTCCCGCCTAAATTCTTGGGTCATCTACCTCTCCAGCCTATTTATACCTATCGACTATATACCAAAGAACACACACAAACACACACACACACATATATATATATATATATATATATATATATATATATATATATATATATATCCCTTTCAATTCAAAGAAAACTTCTACAATGGCAGCAAATAATAATGTTACCTTTCAAAATGATGCTGAAGAGTACGAGTGGGTGTTAAACAACAATTTGCTGTTTGACGCAGTGTTAATTGCTTTCGGGGATGAACCCATTGCAGAATATGGGTCGTATAGGAAGGTAGATACGTGGATGAGGGGTCAAATTTTGAACTGGCTGCATGCGCAAGACTTTTACTGGGATGAGGTTTGGGGATTGCGTGACTACGGGGAGGAGGAGGAAGAAGATGAAGAGGAAGAGGAGGAGGAAGGTGAAGAGGAGGAGGTGGTGCAGCAAAAAGAAGAGGATCAGCAGCAAATTGTGGTGGAGCAGCAAAATGGGTTTGTGCTGCAAAACCAGGGGGAGCAACAAGATGGGTTTCAGGACCCTTATAATCTAGAAAAGAGGGTTAGCGATCTTGAAATTGTGTTTAAACGACTCAAGGAAAGCCATAAATTGATGGGAAGCAGGGAAGAGAGCTCTGGTTCTAACAAGTTGGGGTGAAATGGAGTGAAGCAGTTTAGGATGATTTTTTTTTTTTTTTTTTTTTTTTTTTTTTTTTTTTGTTTTTAGTATGTTTAGTATTTAGGTTGGATAATTAGATGTACATACTTGTAGCCTTAAAAAATATTAATGAAGTATTTGATGTTTAATTAATTGTCTGAGAATGGAGTGGATGCACAAAGTTATTACTGCTAGGAAAACTTTTGTTCTGCTAGAGTAAAACGTTGTACTGCTGGGTACTGGGTAGCCGTTTCTAGGTTTTAACCGTGGTTTATTTCTAACCATTGGGGTAACTATTGTCAATTACTTCGCTTTATTTACACTATGTTCTCAAGTTTTTTTTAGATGAAAGGGAATGAAATGGAGTGAAACTAAAATTATGTGTGTTCTTGGTTTTCTTTGTCCCAACTTTCATAGTGAAGTAAAGTGAATAAAGACAAAAATCAAATGAGTTAATGTCGAAAAGAACCTTTGTCTTTAGTGTGTATTTATTATGGAGAAATGGGACCACCTACTTTCATTACTTTACTTTACTTAACTCTTAAAAAAAAACTCTAGAACAGAGTAGGGTTTCATAAATTGGATAACTCTCTTTCTTTATACAATTTATACCATTTCTTCAAACTTGAGAAACAATTAATTGAAGTAGGTCCAATTATAACCCAGCACTCTAATCAAGCATTTACTCAATTTTCATGGCAAATTTAGAGTTTTGTGATACGCATAACCAGGTTGCATTCTTGGAGAAACCAGAAGGGAGTCAACGCTTCCACCAGATAATAGATTTTCTAAACAATACCCACATCAGGTATGCTCTTACAGTCGATCCTACTATCTATGTCTCTCAAATCAAACAGTTTTGGCGGTCTGTTACTACCAATACATTTGACAATGGAGACAAAGAGTTAATTGCAACAGTTGATGGCAGAATAATAACTATTACTGAGGCATCTGTTAGGAGGCATCTCCATTTAGCAGATGAAAATGGTATTAGTTCTTTGCCTAATACTGAAATTTTTCATCACCTTTCCAGAATGGGGTATGACACATCTTCTCAAATTCTGACTTTTCAAAAAGGATGTTTTGACCCACAATGGAGATTCTTCATACATACCATCCTTCATTGTTTAAGTCCAAAGAAAACCGCATGGGAGCAATTCAGCAGCAATATTGCAACTGCTCTCATTTGTTTAGCAACAAACAGGACTTTTAACTTTTCAAAATTAATTTTTGATGGTATGGTGAAAAATGTGGATAACAAATACAAGTTTTTAATGTATCCAAGGTTTATACAAACGGTTTTGAATATACGGAAAAGTTTGCTTCTATCTCATAAAATTGTTTATCCAACTCCTTGCCTTACTCAAAAACTGTTCAGTAACATGAGCATGGCTTCTAGGGGGTTTAATGGGATAGTAGTTCCACTTTTTGAAACAATGTTGGTTCAAAATCAAAACATTCAGGGTGAAGGATCAACAAGCCCAATTGAGTCCCATCACACACCCACAGGTTTATCTGGTTCTCAATCAGCCTCACAACCAAATATGGGGGAAATGCCCCATGATTCACCTCGATCGGGAGGTAACACACCTGGAAGTGATGAGGGCAGAGTGTCACTAATGGAATTGATGGATATTTGTACCAAATTGACTCAAAGGGTGACTGGGTTGGAGAAAGAACTCAAGGAGACAAAGCAAGAACTCAAGGAGACAGAGCAAGAACTCAAGGAGACAAAGCAAGCACTCAAGGAGACAAAGCAGTTGTATAGTACTGCTTGCAAGAAGGTCATTGAAAAAGTGAAGAAATTGCAGTCTAAAGTCAAGTCACTTGAAGCAAAGAGAAAGGCAAATATTGTGGAGTCTACAAGCTCAGATGATGATGACATGGATGTTTCTTCCAAACAGGGGAGGAAGACAGATGATATTGATCAAGACCCCAATATTTCTTTGGTTGAACAGAATGTTGAGTTTCAGGGGAGGCAAGATATGGGTGAAGAAGATTTGGATGCTGAAAATATTGGTACTTCTCATCAACAAGATATGGATGTGTATGATAGAAGGCAAAGGGCAGATAAAGCAAAGGGCATTATGATTGAAGAAGAGCCACCAAAGAAGGACAAGAAGAGTGTTCTTGCTCAGATTAGTTTTGATGCAGAGGTAGCTAATAAAGCACAGGAAGATGAAACATCAGAAATTGTTGATATTGCATATTTCCTTGATCAAACAAGACTTGCAAATCAAGCAACTGAAGCAATGTTTGATCACGCTCAAGAAGTTTAGTATATGATTGATGCTGATGAAGTTTTAAAGGAAAAGTTAGGAAAAGTCAGAGGAGATGAAGTGTTGTCCATTGATGAGAAGTCAAGACAACTTGTTGAACTAATAAATTCTAGAAGAAAGTCTGCTGCAGAACAAAAAGCCAAAGAAAAGAGGAGTAAACCACCTAGTAAAGCTCAGCAAAGACACACCATGTGTGTTTACATGATGAACATGGCTGGATACAAAAGGAAGCAGTTTCAAGGTAGAAGTTTTGAGGAGATCAATAGTGAGTTTGAAAGGGTTTACACAAGAGTGAACACATTTACTCCCATGGGAACAGAAAAACCATGTAGAACTACAAGAAGATATGGTATAATATTGGAGTCTGAATCTTCAAAGAAACAAAAGATTGGTGAAGAAGTACCTACAGCAGATGAAGAAGAAACAGCAGAGGAATTAACTGACGAAAGACTCAAGCAGCATATGATTGTTATAATCCCAGAAGCATTGGATGTTCATCATCCTATTCAAGCTAAACGTCCAATTATTGATTTGGAGATACACAAAGATACATTTGGGAAAGCTTGGAAGATAATCAGGCTAGGAGGACACTCAAAAATTTATAAGTATTTTGAAGATATGCTGAAGATTTTTTATAGAGAAGACTTGGACAATCTATGGAGTCTGGTTAAAGAAATGTTCAGATCTACATATCGTATGCAAGACAAAGAGAAGGAGCTATGGGTGGAATTGAAGAGGTTGTATGAACCTGATCCAAACGATATCTTATGGAATTTTCGAGCTCATGAGTTGAGTACAAAATGGAGACTGTATGATACATGTGGTTTTCACCATGTATCGACAAAGAATGGAGTGGATGTCTACATGCTGATAGAAAAAGATTATCCATTAAGGGCAGCTAGCTTATTCGTTATGTTAGATGCTAAGCTGACAGTTACTGATGAAGACTCAGTAATGGCAAGAGAGTTACTGAGAAAGATCTTCAGACAAGCAAAAAGGAAATAATGTTATTACTGCTTGTGTCTCTATTAGTGTTGCTAGGTTTAACGTTGTACTAACAGGTTTAACTTTGTATAGAAGATATTTGGATTTTGTAACAATTTTCTTTAATAAAATAGATAGTCTATAAGAGGAATACAAAAGAAGGTATAATCGAAAAAGACCCAAGGGCGAAGATGGTTGAGTTGTTGGTGTTGTGAAGGGGAGGTCACAGGTTCGATACCTGTGGCTTCCTTTTTGGTATTTCCCTCCCCAAAAATTTTAAAAAGCCCCCATTTTTTTTTCAGCAAATTTCAAAATTAAAGCCCCCCATATTTTTTTAAAAAACCCACCCATATATATTTTTTTAAAACCCACCCATATATATTTTTTTCAGCAAATTTCAAAATTAAAGACCGCCCCCATATTTTTTTCAGCAAATTTCAAATTTCGCACATTTCTCACCAATCACAGCCACCACTCACCATCCGCCGTTCACCAGTAACCAATCACAGCCACCACTCACCATCCACCACTCGCCGGTCCGGCCATCAACAACGGAGGGAGGTTCATTTAGATCTAAATTAGGTAATTTTTTTAATTAGGAAATCATTTTTTATGCAATAATGGTGAAATTATATTATTCTCGAAATTGTTTTTTACAATTATAAAGATAGCAAATTCTGCCCACTATCCATTGTAATTATACACAAATGATTTGATGCTTATATTGGTTTAATTTGTGACTTGTAGGATATATAGTTTTTTAAAGTTGTATTTTGGGTTTAACATGAATGAAAAATAGCATCTTCAACTTGAAAAACCAACTGTTATTACATAACAAAATTCTGCATACATAGATGCATTGTTGATTGCATAGTTGATTACATACAAGGAGAAAACATAGTACTTATTACAGTAGCATCATAACATCAAGAGCTAGTAAAGCTCAGCTAATTGTCCTTTTCCCTTTACCCTTAGTGAGTTCAATTGGGCCTTTTCCCTTTCTCTTCTTTGTTTGGATTTCTTCCCTAGTTGCCTGATTTGGTAGGCATAGAACTTGTTCCCTTTTTCCTGGGATTGACAGAGTGTGAACTGGAGGAGGGTTTTTGGACATTGTGGCTTTTTTTGAGACAACTTCATCTTCAGATGTTGAATGATAGCTAGAAACCAAGCTATCATTAAAAAAAGCTACTGTTAAAGGAGCTAAAATCGTCAGAGCTTGAGTCAACAACCTTTCCCTTAGGTGGTATTCTCTTATGAAAGCTACCTGTAGGAGGGTAGGGGAAATTCCAATCAGGTTTAGGAGACATTAGTCCTGATGAATCAGAGGATATTTCAATAACATTTGGCTTGGAAGTCATTGTGGATGAGGTTTAGTGTTTGACAGGTTTTTGATGGTGTAATGTTGTGTGTAATGTTGTGTTTATGTAATGGCCATTTAAAGTAAAGAGGATCACATAGTTCAATGTATAAGTAAATGCCATTAAAGGCTTGGTTGGTATGTGTAGGTAACTTCCTGCATTTAGGTGTAATAAACAAAGTTTGACTTTCTTAAGTATATGCATTTTTGGAACTAGGCAGTACTAAACACTTGACATTGTAACTTTACAAATCAAAAGGCTGTTAGAAAATAATATTGACATCGACCCATAATTACTTGCAAGTTGCAAGTTGCAAGGTTGCAACAAAAACCATTAATACTATACTAACAGAGTATTATTTTAATTTTCACTTTGCAACAAAAACCATTAATACTAGATTTTACTAATGTATGGTTGTAATATTTTCAAAATAAACATTTTATCCCACATTAGAGTTAGGCCCAAACGTATCAAACATTTACAATTTTATATTGGTTTAATTTGTGACTGGTACTAGCAGTACTAGCAGTACTAACTTTATACTAGCAGTACTAAATTTCACTAGCAGCAGTACCTTTTGTACTAGTAGTGGTAAATACTTGGTTTACTTATGCACAAATGATTTGATGCTTATATTGGTTTAATTTGTGACTTTTAGGATACATACGTTACCATTTGACCTCAACAATACCATGGACAAGTCTTGGATGAAAACTAGTAGGACCAAGAAACAATATATTGCTGGAGTACACGCGTTTATTAAGTATGCAGAACACAACTTGCAGAAGATGATGAACATCGACCCACGAGGTAATAAACAACAGCTTAAGATGCCATGTCCGTGTATCTCATGTTTAAACCGCATAGAGCATAAAGTGGAGGATGTGCAGTTCCATTTATTCTGCCACGGGATTAATCAAAGCTACACAAAATGGGATAAACATGGAGAAAATGATGAGCAAGCAACAACTGCCCAAATACCTGTTAATGCTACAACAGAGGAGTTTGTTGACGACACGGATTTCGACATGGATTTTGTTCCAGAAATTCCAACAGATGGCCCAGCAACAGTGAACATGGTTAATGGTGCAAAAGAATGTTTTGATGAGGATAACCTTTCCAAGTTTCAACAACTATTATTAGACGCGGAGAAGCCACTTTACGAAGGATGTCCTGACTTCACAAAGTTGTCCGCAATAGTTAAACTACTCAACTTGAAGGGTGAGTATGGAGCTTCTGATAAGTTCTTTACTGAATTACTAGGATTGTTGAAAAAGATACTACCTGCTGGTAACGAAATGGTTGAAAAAACTTATGAGGCAAAAAAGCTAGTGAGAATGATGGGATCAGGATACAAAAAGATACATGTATGTAGCAACAACTGCATTCTTTACTGGAAGGTTAACAAGGAGTTGACTATTTGTCCAACTTGTGGGACATCAAGATGGAAGGTGGATAGTAAGACACATAAAGTGTACGAAAACATTCCGGCAAAGGTAATGTGGTACTTTCCAATTATACCAAGACTGCAACGCCTCTTTAAGTTAGAAAGTATTTCAGAAGATCTAACATGGCACGCAACAAGGAGGATAACAGATGGTGTTTTACGTCACCCCGCAGATTCACAGGCATGACGTACCATAGATGAAAAATTCCCTGAAATTGCTGAAGATCCGAGAAATCTACGACTAGGAATATCGGCTGATGGGGTTGACGTCAACTCAGGAAATAGGCATCACAGTGTATGGCCAGTTTTATCTGTCATATACAACCTTCCTCCATGGTTGTGTATGAAAAGAAAGTTTATCATGCTTTCGGTATTGATATCGGGATACCCGGGAAATGATATCGATGTATTTTTAGAACCGTTGGTTGATGATCTGCAAACCTTATTCGAGGAAGGGGTTGATACATACGATGCTTCTAAAAAAGAAAACTTTAATCTGCGCGCCGTTGTGTTATGGACGATAAATGATTACCCTGCACTTGGTACATTATGTGGCTGCCCATACAGTGGATTCAAAGGTTGTGTAGTATGTGGGAAAGATACACACTGTGTTAGACTTTCCGCCTCATCCAAGCAAAGTTATGCTGGACACAGACGATATCTACCATACAACCATCCGTTCAGAACGCAAAGGAAGGCGTTTAATGGACAAGAAGAACCACGTCATGCTCCAAATCCATTGACCGGGGAACAAATTGAAAATAAGTGGGGAAAAGGAAAAACCTCGAAAAACCAAGATCAAGATACCAGAGGCAGAGGTGGGAAGATTAAAAAGCAGAAAAGGAAAACAACAGAAGAAGAGGGTAGTTCAAGCCAAGCAAATGAAGCATATTGGAAGAAATTCAACATTTGGTATCGAAAGCTAAGGTATTGGAGGCATCATTCTGTTCCGCATTGTATTGACTTCATGCATGTAGAAAAGAATGTTGGTGAGAGT
This sequence comes from Artemisia tridentata subsp. tridentata, assembly GCA_021014915.2. NCBI lineage: Eukaryota > Viridiplantae > Streptophyta > Magnoliopsida > Asterales > Asteraceae > Artemisia > Artemisia tridentata. Next base: position 366,082,005 of record CP139506.1, read on the forward strand.
CTACTCGGAACTTTGCTGAATGTTCCTGGAAAGACAAAAGATGGAATGAATGCTCGACTGGATCTGGAAGAGTTGGGGATAAAAGAAGAGTTGTTTGCTAGGCAAGAAGCAGACAAAACAACACTACCTCCAGCAGGTTACACATTAACGAATGCTGAAAAAGACATCTTTTGTGAAACGTTAAGCAACATCAGGGTACCACAAGGCTATTGTTCAAATTTCTCTAGTTTGGTCAGCCTAAATGATAGGAAGCTCATTGGCCTTAAATCGCATGACTATCACATGCTAATGCAAGAGTTTTTACCCATTGCTATACGTTCAGTCATGCACCCGCCCACACGATATGCTATTATCAGGTTTTGCTTTTTCTTTAAATCTATATGTAGGAAAGAAATCAGCTTGCAAGAACTAGATAAGATGCAAGAAGAACTTGTTGTTACACTGTGCCTACTCGAGAAGTTCTTTCCTCCGTCATTTTTTGATATTATGATACACTTGACTGTGCACCTAACTAGGGAGGTAAAATTATGTGGTCCTATATGCTTTCGGTGGATGTATCCCTTCGAAAGATGTATGAAGGTTATTAAAGGACATGTGCGAAACAGAAATAGACCAGAGGGATGCATTGCCGAGGAGACTATCGCGGAAGAAACAATAGAGTTTTTTAGCGAATATCATAAAACCATGAAAACTATTGGTATCCCAGCTGATAAGCATGTAACCAATGAAGATGAGGACGGAAAGCCATTGTCGGCCGGCAAACCTAGTGAAGTTTCCAGAGAATCCTTTCAGAAAGCACATTTGTATGTAATACAAAATACGGATGAAATTCAACCGTATATCGAGTAAGTATCACTAACACATGTCGATTTCGTTGCTTAAAATGTTCTATCAAATATAATAATCAAAGACATTTATTTGTTTCAGGCGACACAAGGAAGTTTTGAAAAGAAAAAACCCGGGTAAAAAAATTGCATTGCTGGAGAATGAGCAAAGTAAATCTTTTGCTAAGTGGTTACTCGAAGAGGTAATTACTTGTATGTTGTTTATAATTGTTTGTTTGTTGCTATCATCATAATTGTCCCTCCTGTATATGACATTAGATAGAGGTCGACCAGCACACCATTTCATTATCCCAAACACTCCTATTCTTTAATTGTTTGTTTGTTGTTCCTGCAATTTAAAGGTAATATATACTTGTAATGAAATTCAGGTTGAGAGAGAGTTAGCGATATCCAATGACAGTGTATCAGAAACTGTGAGGTGGATATCATTTGGACCACGCGCCAGCGTAGTGAAATACGAGGCGTATAACATCAATGGGTATACATTTCGTACGAAAAGTAATGATGGCATAGTTTACCAGAACAGTGGGGTTAGTGTTGAGTCAGTAGATGTGCACATATCCAAAAAAGAAGTTGCAACCATAAAAAAAACATCTTATTATGTGGTTTTACAAGAGATATGGGTACTAGATTACCGTTTCAGGCACATTCCTCTTTTCAAATGTGATTGGGTTAATCGCAAAACTCATGGGGTCAAACGTGATACTCTTGGTTATACGTTGGTAGACCTGAATACTTTCGGCCACAAGGATGATCCGTTCATATTAGCGTCACAAGCAACACAAGTGTTTTATGTGAAAGACCAGGTACATAAAAATTTGTCCATTGTCTTTAAAACACCTACCAAGAATTACAAAGATACATATGACGAAGTCGATGAGGAGTTTAGTACAGTCATTCACGAGCAAGATGAAAAAATATTGCCACGTGTATATAAAGAAGACTTGGGCAAGGAATCACGAAGTGACTACTATCGAACCGACATTGAAGGTATTGTTATACGAAAATCCAAGTGAAGCATGTCATGCTGCATTAAGACTGCTAGTGTAATAGTTAACCCTGCTGGTTGAAGTTAAGACTGCTGCTCAAGGCTAAGTGCAAGGTTACAGCTGGTATTGTAAAGTTAGTAATGTTAGATGAATATCTGTTTTAGTATTAAATAGTTGTTCCTGTAATTTAGCCTGTTGTAATGGATTTTGACTCAAAAAAGTCAAGCTTTTCAATGGCAATGAAATTTTTTGCAGTTTTCACTGTTATATGTCCACTTGCAGTCAAGCTTTATTGTATTTGCAGTTTCCATTTATCATGTATATGCACTTGCAGGCACTTTAGTAACATGTTACTTCATTATAAAGTTGAAAATTGACTTTAGAAAGTCAAGTAATCTGGTTCCTAGGGGCAAGTAACATACTTACATACTACTGTATTAAACTAGATAGACTATAAAATCCCAGCATTGTAATGGGGGAAATTAAATGAAGAGTCATGACTAACAGTCTGAACTCAAAATATGACTCTATGATTTAGACACCTAAATAAATACTTCATGTGACCATATGTAACATCTTAAATTTAGTCACACAAACACTCAATGTGACTAATATCAAGGTTAATGATAACTGAGTTCACATTTTGCTATACATATTAGTCACATGAATATTTCACAGTGTGACTATTTTCAATGTATTGGTCACATATAATACCCTTATAATGTGGCCATAAACATAATCTAGATGCACATTTGTGGTATGGTGTGACTATTGTATAGCCTATAGTCACATGATTGTGCTACAATTAAGTGTGACCATACACATTAGGAATAGGCAGGCAAACACACACTTAACTTTAGATACATATATTAACTTACGTGACCATTTGTATCGAATTATGGTCACACTTAATCATGTATACCTATGGTTTAGTGTGACGATATATGACATTTGGTCACACTGTTCAAGTGTGTGACATATATTTGTCACTTTTAAATGCATATCGTGACTATGCTTCAAACTTACTTTTCAGTTGTCACACATTTCAAATTCATATGTGGCTAAATTTTCAACAAAAACTAGCAGTCATGCTTAAATAATGTGTGACAAACTTGAGCATATGATTTAGCCACATACACAATTACTTCGTGTGACCATATATGGATTTTGGTCACACTTTTCAATTGCGTGACATATATTTGTCACATATGTATATATATAGTGTGACTAATGTTTCAACCTTATTTGTATCCGTCACACGTCCCAAATTATAAGTGACTAAAAAATCAAAATTTTTTTTACCAGATACGTATAGTCACGAAAATATTCAAATGTGTGGCTGTAGCCTCGGATGTAATTCCGAAATGGTCACACAAGTCAGATCAAGTGTGGCTGTTTATTTTATTCTGGTACATTTAGTCACATAAAAAGGCGACTGTGTGGCTGTTCGAAAAACAGCATGTGTGACTAAATCTCATTTTTGTACTAGTGGTTCAATAACAAACATAATTGTTCCATTTTCATAACCAAATACCCCTCTAAGTGTGGTTAAGTAGATTCCGCATACTTAATCATATAGACTCAAACATATCATATACACAAAGTTACAAAGGACTAACACCCTTTTAGTGTATCGAAGCATCCTCGCACTTCCCCATCTTCTTCAACATCTCTGATACGCATGTGTGTGTGTGTGTGTGTTGATGGTACCTTAGTGAAGTTTCTGGATCTCGGTATCCTTATCTAAGCATTTTTTTATCGGACTATGTATATGTGCGCGAAAGATAAAGAAGGTTCTATTGGTTTCTTATGCTATCTATCTACCAGATGGGCCAAGAAACACGGGCCAAAATTTAGCCCAACAATTTTGGCGGGAAACCCGCATGCAATACGACGTCGCACCCCACGACTATTAAGATATAGTATAATAAACTTTGTAAATCAATAAAAAATTATCCAAGACTTGCAAGTACTCATTTTTCTCATCCAATAATTATATAGAACTTGTATATACTTGTTTTAACCATAAAAATTCACAAACATGCTCATAGGTGATATATGTGAAATAATGAGTTTAAGTGTAATTTAAACTTAAGAAATGCATAATTAAGTATAATGAACACATAATACACCAAATGAAAAGTATATAAATTTATTTCTTACTTACTTGATATTAGGATGTTTTAGAAAGTAATTTGAATAATAGATCCCTAACGATGACTCCAAATTAATTTGTAGTTAGTTATAGCTTGAAAATGATCGATAAATGCTTGAAGTACTTGAAAAATGACTCCATCTTCTTTCTTTTTCTTCCTTGGCCAAACACACAAGTAAAATGAGAGTGTTTTTTTCTAGTGAAAATGGTGTGAAGAAAATGAACTAGTTTTCTTTCTATTTATAGTGAGAATTTATGAAAATATTTAGATATTTTGATGAATAATAATTAGATATTTTGATGAATAGTAAATAGATATTTTGATAAATAGTAAATAGATATTTTGATGAATAGTAAATAGATATTTTGAATAGTAACTAGATATTTTGATAAATAGTAAATAGATATTTTGATTAATAGTAAATAGATATTCATAAATAGTAACCAGATATTTTGATAAATAGTAAATAGATATTTTGATGAATAGTAAATAGATATTTATGAATAAGTAAATACTCCCTCCATCCCACGATATTTTGATGAATAGTAAATAGATATTTATAAATAGTAACTAGATATTTTGATAAATAGTAAATAGATATTTATGAATAAATAATAGGTAAATAAGAGTTGCAATCTTTTATACTTGACATGTAAAGAATGTTTATTTGAAATGTACTTAAGACATGTTGGTGTTGGTGAGTACGTTTATTGAGAATGTGAGTTACGTCACATTAGTTTGTTGTGGTGATCAAAATAAATGATAACGTTTAGTCTTTAAAGAAAAAAATATACGTAGAAAATGGATAAGTACTCTTTATTTAGAATGTGTATTAGTTTAGTGCAAGTGAAAATTTACCGGTGGTTACAAATCTCTATACCCAAGACAACCAGTTGGCTTACTATCTTCTGAAGCCTGTTGAACATATGATCAAGAGACTCAGTGCTTGTAGCACTAAAGTTCTCATAATTCTGCTTCGGAAAAGTATTCTGTGTCTTCTTGGTGGCTTCATTACCACCAAACCTTGTTGTTATGGCTTCAAACAGAGTCTTTGCATCCTTGTACTTGCTAAAAGTTAATAGTTGTTCATTAGGTATAGCCATCAGCAACATACTTCTAGCCTTGTGATCATTCTTCTTCTGAAGCTTGTCTTCTACCTTAACAGGAATATTGCTTACAGTTTGAACTTTGACACCACTTTCTGTTGTTTATGTGACTTTAGGTGTAAAAGAGTTGCCATTTTCTATGATATCCCATAGAGCATAATCATGCACTTGTAAGTATTGCTCAATTCTGAGCCTCCACATCTCATAGTCATTCTGCTTGAGCAAGGGCAGTTTAGCAGTGGTTGTGGTTTGAGTTGTTTCAAGATCCATCTTCTTGAATGAAAGTAGAGTTCTTCTGGTATGTTTCTTCTAGAGTAAAGTTTCAAAACTTTTAGCTCTGATACCACTTGTGAGTCTTTAAACACAGATCTTGCTTGAGCTTGTTAGAAACTTTATTGAACACCAAAGAGTATATGGAATCTACTCTTTAATGTTTAGAAGAATATTAACAAAGTGTTGAACAAGATAACTATTCATATACAATATACGTATCATTCTAAACTTATAAGATATACACAGAATATCTTCTAAACTTATCACTTTACACGTCTTCTAAACCTTGATAGTACCTTTTTCCATCAGCAGTCTTCAACAGTACAAAGATAAACCTAACAGTACTAATATTTACACTAGCAGTACTAATTCAGTTAGTACTGTTAGTGTTATTCTTCAACAGTCTTGACTTAAATCTTAGCAGTATAAATAATTCCCAATAGTCTATCATAAAGATCACAGCATCCAACATAAGTAAATTAAAAATGACACATAAATGAAGTATAATATATTAACATACCAAGATCCGCATGCTCTTCTTTCCCCCTCTTCCTCCCACTCCCAACAGGCCTTACCCTCTTCCTTTTTTGTGTCATTGTACTCAGATTATGACTCCCCACCCTCTTCCTCCCACTCCCAACAGGCATTCCCCTCTTCCTTTTTGGTGACATTGTACTCGGATTATGGATTGGTACAGAAAAAGTTACTTTTTTTTGCCTTCCCCTCCCTCTTTTTTGTCTCTGCAATTACCTAATTGTCAGTTCTGCTACCACTTCCAAGGGTAGGAATAGATATTGCACCACTACCACCCATATTTGTGTAGGTCACGATTATATCTCAAACACACACTCAATAATACTATTAAGAACTCGTACTACTACTTTATATATTATGCTACGTATGAGATGATTAAGCTAATAAGCACTACTAAATAAGATAAGAGAATAAGAAGAAGAAGAAGAATAAGAAGTGATCGGCTTTTCAATATATCGAATGTTACAAGAGCAGAGCTTACGCATATGACATGAAAAACCAACACAAATAATGTATCCCTTGCCTTGTATTTATAGGCAATGGGAGGGGAATCATTCTAGGAATATTCCCATGCATGTTACTAACATGAACTTACTAATGTGACCGGTCCATGGATTACTAATGGACCGGTCCATAATTACAAACAATATAATCCTATTAAACTTGCAACATTATAAATGAACAAGACTTGTAAATATTTAAGACATGTTCCTAACAATCTCCCCCTAAGTATTGATCATCAATGTTGCCTGACGTCTTCTTTGCTTCTTAGGCTTCCGACGTCTTTATAATCTTTGTTTCTTTGTTCTTGAATAATGATGATATGATGTTGTCTCTTTCTGCCAATCTCCAACGTCTTCTCGTCTTCTCCATCATGCTCATATATCTTTGACTTGTTAACTTCAACATGTTATCACGTTTCAATCTTAAACTTGTGAAAGGTTGATGTGCTTGAACTTTTGACTTTACAATATCATATGTTGAACTTGTGATGTTACTGAGTCTTTGAGATAACATTTCTTCAACATATGAACATGATGGAGTCTTGATGGTCGAACTCCAGCTCCACAGCAGCAGCAACAGCATGAACCAACCGGTACTTACAGGCTCAGACTTGAGATCATCAACAGCATAGTGTGAAGACTTTCTCAAATCCTAACCCAGACCGTTCTGAACCGGATTCCCCCGAAAGGGATTACACGGACACACCGAAGTGCACCCACGATTCAGTGAGTCGCTGGAGATCACCCCACGACTGTAGACTGTTTGGAGCAAACACTAAGCGTAACCCACAAGGAGTTACCGAAGTGACCTGCTGACAGAGTTGTTAGATGTTGCTCTGGCAGGATTTCCATTCAATCATTGATAATCACAATTGTGACTTTTCTCATGAATGTTCTTGGCAGATTGCTGAGATCTGCGAAGGACACTTTTCCTAATTTACACCTGATGCCCATGATGTAGAACACCAGAGTAATTCTAAGTGTACCTAAGAGATCTTTTGATGAATCTCATGGCTCTAGACTCAATTTGTGCACAGTTGTTTGGTCATCGGAGGCATGGAGCAGATAGCCTCCTTTTCAATATCAACACTCTCGTAGTGAGAGGTCGATAGATTATGAAGGGTTCTCCGTGTGAATGAAACAAATGTCTTTTGAGAGACACTTGAGTGGCTTAGAAGGTTTTTTAGTGCGTCACTGGGTCCATGACGTCTTTAGTCTTCAATACCGGTGATGCTCATCAACCAGTAGATTATGAATTGAACCCGGTGTCTGCCCTAAGGTTGAACAAATGGAGGGCTATTTCTTTTCACCCTTTTCTTTACTTTTCTTTTTAATTCTTCAACCCCTTCTTTCTCCGTTCATTCATTTTCTCCTTTTTATATCATACCTAGGACTTTCTAGTTCTAAACTATTGGTATTGTCCTTGGGTAGATCCCTCCGGCTCTGGCGGATCATAGGACGGTTTTCCCTAACCTTAGTCACCTTATAACTCCATGACTATCCTAATGATGCCACAAACCATTGAAAATCTCTCAAAGTGTCGATAATTGTAAAGACATTTTGTTGACACCTTGAGAGTTTGATGATTTTCAGAAATACTCCCCCTTAACATGTGCGCATAAGTATTCAATTTTGAAATTTGCACATGCCGGAAAGAGTTGGCACTTTTGAATTGATTGACTTTCAATGAACCTGATCGTTGCGAGACACGCTTACATCACCAGTTAGACTGGCTTGAAATTATTACCCGTCCAGATCAGATTCAAAGATTATCGCTCGAAATCGGTACATTCTACTCAGACACGTCCTTTGCGAGACACGCTTACATCACCAGATAAACTGGCTTGAAATTATTACCCGTCCGGGACATGTCCTTTCGACTACTGTCTTTCCTATTCGTCAATTCGAGGGTCAATTCTGAGTTTGAGCACACGAGATTCCAGCAAATGATACATCATATTTTAATCATCTTTTTCTTCTCCCCCTCAAAAATAGCATACTCATGATGTTTTTGGAAAACGTTTATGATTAAAATATGCTGTTTTTGAGTTTTAGGGAAGAATTACAAGAACATTTATAATTCTTTGAACAAAGATTATATTTTCAAATACTCCCCCTTAATCAAGGGAATATTTGTCCTTATGAGCAGAATATTTAAAAAAACATTGGAAAACATTCTGATTTTAATTCTGCTCATAAGTAAGAAGCTTTCGCTCCTTTTTCAGGATTGAGGCACTGAAGCGTACCTCAGGGTCCTTTCTTAGAGGTCCGGGTTGTACACTGTTATGTGTGCACAAACCGTAATGTACAGGCCAATTATGGAAATAAGAATGATATGATGAAATTTGAGAATTAATTCTTACATCATCCACCTTTACCAAAAGTTGTGAACACTGGGTCAGTTCGCTGAAATAGTCTGATGGCGAATGGCGGACGACCCCCAACATAGCTCTCTAGCCTCCTCATCTGATCCCTATGGTATAACCGTTCTTCCATCTTCCGAATAAATTCCTTGACTTGTCGCAGCTCCTTGGAATTCCATCTTCTCGATTTTTCCAACATCGAATCTCGAACTCTATTAGCTAGCCCATCACGTACACCCTTTAATGTATCGTCGCAGAACTTATGAATTTCATTGAGTGCCATGAAACGATGAAAATCAGTTGTGCTTCTGTAGACGAACCCAAAAGTTGGACGATGTAGCATGGTGTATTGAGGGTCCTTTTTGTTGTGTAGGAGAAACTGTGGTTCAACAAGGTTAAGCTGAGTCTGATAACTTTCCACACCAAACTGGAGATCTTTTACACGTTCTTTGATGATGGTTCTCCTGATGTAATGACAGAGGGAAGTACTAAGTGCATATCGAAGCTCATTGGTCAGGTGCTGCAGTTTGCCTTGGACCTTCATCAGATACATGTCTTCGATATCATTTAGATTTAGATCAGGAAAATCCGCCTCAGAGAACTTGTAAAGATTGTTATCGATTCTTCTTACTGTGATCTCTTCTAGGAATATATAATCGCATCTTCTGGATCCGCTTACGTTGATGACAGCTAATATTCTGAGGTCACTGTAAACTGGTTCTTTTGATTTCTGGAGGACAAGTTTGTACTTGTACCAGCTTTGTCTTTTAGAGTACCAGTGATGAATCCCTAGCTCAGCATCACGATCATATTTGACGAGCCTTTTAACAAACAGATTGCTGTTAATAGCTGCTTCTTCAATGGCTGATTGTGTGTAATGAGCGGCTGGTGTGAAAGTGATAGATGTAGCGTACTTTGTCGTCCCTTGAGCTCCATTCTTTAGAAGTTCCAGATCTTTGTTGAAGAACATTTGAAAGGGAATTTCAGAGTGATGATGTCTTCGTATCACGGTCAGTGGCTTGGTCCAATCAGTGATGAATGGTTGATACTTGCCAACTTTCCTGACGACGTCTGTACTAGCCCAGTCGAAGTCACTTGACATTGCCCGTGCAATGTTTTCAAGGTGATATTCGAGTTCTGCTGCGCTATTGGATTTGTTTTTCAGAAGAAGGAAAGCATCATTCTTGATCCAACGAAGTTCCTTCTTGGTCATTTTCTTGATATTGAGAGTTCTTTTAATTTCTTGAGTAACAGCAAAGGTGTTGTCTTCAACTCGTGAAGCTTTGTCAGTCTGAACTTGAGCGCTTGCTAGATGATCGAACCATTCATTTCCTAGCACATCCGTATCATTATCCAGCCATGTGACAACTGCTGGTCCGGTAGATGACTTTCTGCTGTGTGAAGGCTTGGACTTGGATGGCTTTGGTTTTGGTGATGGTGATGGTGAATGAGGTTGATCATCGTGTGGCTGGAATTCCATATCTTCAGTTGTAAATTGCTCATGGTGATGCTCGGTTTCAGTGGGACCAGAGGATTGATGTTTAGAAGGTTGAGATGATGGTTTATGTTCCGTTGGCTCCTGAATGTGAATCCCTGACCCGCCTTTGTGTTTCTTTTGTTCGGGTTTAGGGTCCTGATCATCCTCATCATCTTCTCGAATGCGTTTTCCTTTGTCAGCAGTTTCCTTGCATGACTTTTTCTCAATATGTGCTTGAAGAGCTGCTATCAGGTTAACTTCTTCTGGAGAAGGAGAGGTGATTTCAAAGAGTCGATCGAGAAGCACAAGCTCGAGATATTCAGTAGTGTGTTCTGGAAGTGGTTTGGTGTGGGAAGAAGAAGAGACAGCTTCTTTGATCTTTTCGTCAAGTTGTGAATCAATATGATCATTGATGTTTTGTTGAAGATCAGGAAGAAATTGCTTAACAAATTTCTTTGCCTTGTGTGTCATATGATCTTTGATGTTGAAACCAAGGAATTCATCTATCTGCTTCTTGCTTTCCTGCATTTCTTCCATTTGTTGAGACAACTTCTTGACTAAGTCTTCCATTTCAGCCAATTTATTTGTAGCTTGGTTGTCTCGTTGTGCTTGTGCTCTCTTTATTGCCCTTTTGAGTTTCTTTGCTGCAGGAGTCACAACCTCAACTTTCGTAACATGGACGATTCTTCTCTTGCTCTTTCCTTGGTAGGCCTTAAGAATATTTTCAGAAACTGATGCTTTTGATTTAGATTTTGGTGATGAAGATCGTGAGGATGATGGAGTGAGAGAAGGGATTGGATCATCAGATTGAGTATTTGATTCCTTTTGAGGTGAGGGTGGAGGTGTTGGATTCTTCGGCGGTGACCCAGGAGGTGTCTTGGGTGAAGAAGCAGTCGAGGACTGAACTGGTGGTTGTTCTTGCTGCTGTTGTGGGTTATGAACGACCATAGCCAGATTAGATTCTTTTGTGTCCTTTGGAGGGGAAGGAGGAGGTGTTGGAGTGTGAGAACGAAGGTAGCTATCTGCTTCCAGGTTAGCTTGAGCCTCCTCCTTACGTTTCCTCTCTTCTTCCTGTTTAGCTGCTTCCTCAAGATCTTTGGCTGCTTTAGTTGTTTGGTCTCCTAGAATGTCTTTTTCTTCTTCTAAGTTCCAATCTTCATTATCATCATTACGTGTTTGTTCCTCGGGATTGTCATCAAACATGGAATCAGAAATATCCTTATCAGATAAAACAATGTTGCTATCCTGATCTTTTTCCTTTTCCTCCTGAGTTGGTGCTCCCAAGTCGGGTTGATTAACCGAACTTGTTTGCTGTGAAGAGACCTTTGTAGATTCAGCTCCAGACCCTCCGGGTTGATTAACCGGATCGTCTTGGGTCGAAACTGCTTTAGGAACATTTTGTGATCCTCCAACTCCATGTGTTCTTTCATACTCCCTCTGTTGTTCCAATACTTTCTTTGCTCTACGCTCTTCATCTGCTTTCAATGATTTGAGACTTTGTTTTTGTGCATTCTCCTTTGAGATCTTATTGTGAAATTCAGCTTCTTCTTCAGTCATAAAGACGTGTTCCTCTTCAGATTCAGATGATTCTGAGTTAGATTCTGTGTCTTCATCAATGATTCTATTTGGTTCTGGTTTTGGCTGGGGTTTGCTGGGTACTCTTCTCTTGATAAATGTTGTTCTTGGATGTTTTTCTTTTGGTTTAGAGACACTTGAGGCACTTCCTGTCTTAGTCTTACCTTTTGAACGAGTCTTTGAAGACTTAGGTTCTTCAACCATCTTGGCAAGACCTACACGACGTTCACGGTATGCGAGATCGTAATCATGATAAGCTTTTGTTTCTCTTACCTCATCAGGCATCAAAAATTCTGGCAACCTTGAACCTTGCTTTCGCGTGCTTTCTTTTGGGAAATAAACTTTACCCAATGTTTTATCCATGCTATACTCATGAACTTCTTGATCTGTAGGGCGCTTATCAAGGTCTTCATGTTGATCAAGTAGATAGCTGATAAGAACTTTGGTGAATCGAACAAATGGGATTTTCTTGAACATTTTACGCTGTAAGTACATTATGTCGTCCCAAATAAGAGCAGCAAAGTCAATAGGTTCTTGGTTTAGAAATCCCCACAATACTTGAAGATGAGACAGTCTTGGATGCTCAAACCCACTATCTCTTCCAGTTATTGAATGTGTTATGATGAAGAAGATAGTCCTCCAGGGTTGAGGAATGTATCTGGCATTAACCTTGGAGATTGTGGTTAATGGTGTATCAGGTTGTACATCATAACCAATATCTTCCAGGAATTGCATGACCTCTGACTCTGAAGGTGTTGGATGGAATCGGGCAGCAGCTTCAGGTGCCTCTGGAAGTTTCAAGGCTTTTCTGAGTGTAGCAGGTGTAACTCTGATTTGCTTCCGATCCAGTGTGCAAGTAAAGTACTTGTCATCATTACTCTTAGTGAAGGTATCCCAGAATTGATGAATATATAACTCTGGAATGGTGTCTGAGCTGTCAAGAATATCCCTGCATTTGTGAGCTTTGAGAATCTCTACAGCAATCTGACAACTTGGATCAGAACATTTGATCCTGTCCAATTCTACCCGTGAATTGTTCTTCCCTATTTCCAGAGTATACCCACGAGGAAAGACTTCTTCTTTGGTAAGAGCAGGAAGTGGTTGTTGTTGGGAAGATGCCATTGATGTGTTTCTGAATCAACAATCATATACAAATATACAGAATGCATGTTTGTTAGAAAAATTGTTAGTTTTTAAGAACAACACATAGCATCCTATTGTATTAATGATTGTTTGTTACATGCTTGGTTAAAGAATTTATCAGAAACTAGCCAATTTCTATAAAATTTTGATTAATTTTGATAAGTATAAAGGATATACTTAAGGAAATTGATCAAAATGTTATATCAGATCACAATTGCGATAAATTATGTCAACTGCGATAATTATTGTCAACTGCGATAATTATTGTCAACTGCGATAAATATGACAACTGCGATAATCATTCAATTAAGATAAGTATCTTAATTGAAGTAATTATCCAACTGCGATAATCATCTCAACTGCGATAATCATCCCAAATGCGATAATTGGCTCAACTGAGATAATTAGCCCAACTGCGATAATTATCCAACTGCGATAATTATCCAACTGCGATAACTATGACAATCAAGATAATTAAGTCAATCAAGATAAAATCTTAACTGCGATAATTATCCCAACTGCGATAATTATCCAACTGCGATAACTATCTCAACTGCGATAATTTTTTGCCAACTTCGATAAACTCTTATACAAGAGTTTACGAGCACTTTTTGACGATGAACATTCAAATCTTTATTGAGATTCATTAGGATTTGTAACCACAGACTTTCACAAACAATTTGTATGACTATTATGGGCATTTTGGCTAAGTTATAACAAAAACTAACCACAATTACTCATAAATCAAACTGCTAGTGACGATGTTCTTCTTAAACCCTAAAATTCAATTGATTCTCTTAAGGCATTTCTGGGTACAATCCAATCATAGCATTATTCAATTAAACATCAAACAACATCTTTCCAATCAATAGATTACACAATAACACATTCACAAGGTTTTCCCCAAATCGTTGCTTAAACCCTAATATTTAATTAAACTAATTTGTGGTTTCTGGGTTTAATTAACATTGTAATATGGGTTAATTAACATTGTAAAAGTCTTATCATACAATCTTTTTCAACACAAACACTCTAAATCCAAAATCCCTATTTTAGCGCAAACCCTAGAACTAAATATCTCAATTTTGGATGTTCTAGCCGTTGGATCATGTTATCGTTCAAAACCATCTTTTATAATAACAGTATAAACATAATAGCACTCACAATAATCAAAGATCTTGTTCGGATTTGCAGGTTGAATGATAGCCGTTGATGATGGTGGGTGGGGTGAATTAACTTCGGTTGGTGGAATTCGCAGAGATAATAACTGCGGTTATTAATTTTCTTGACTTTAATATCTATTAATTTAACTTTGCATGTTTTACACATTTAGCCCCCTAACCTTGATTATTTTAAACACTAAATCCTAAACCACCATCAAGCTAACACTTAGTCTCACTTTTGTACATTTACGGCACACTACTTTCCATCTTTAAAATCTTATACACCAAAACTCGTGAAGCAATAATTTCTGAAAACATATGCAAGTACAATTTTAAAGATTTTGGGAAAAATTATGTCTCCCCCTCAACACGTGTTAAAAAATAATTGTGGACATTGAAAAAGTAAACACCGTGTTGGATGAGAGATTGTACTTGCATTTTTTTTTTTTTTTTTTTTTTTTTTTTTGATATTTACAAAGATAGTTTTGGAAATGTTTGACGTGGTTATTTATTTTTAAGAAACTTTTCCAAATCGTTTGGCGTCAAACATCTCATACCAATCCGGTGAACCAGATCCACAAATCTTGCATGAGGCAAGGCTTTTGTGAACAGATCTGCCAGTTGGTGTTCAGTTCCCACAAAGTATAATTCAACAGTACCCTTTTCCACGTGTTCCTTGATGAAATGGTACCGGAGATCAATATGCTTGGACTTCGAATGCTGGACAGTGTTGCATGAAATGGCAATGGCACTCTTGGAGTCGCAATACATCGGAATCTTGTTGAATGTGTAACCGTAGTCCATTAGTTGTGATCTCATCCATATGACTTGAGCACAACAAGCAGACATGGCTACATACTCAGATTCTGTTGAAGACAGTAAGGTGCAGTCTTGTTTCTTTGATTGCCAAGAGACGAGCTTGTCACCCAAGAATTGAACTCCCCCTGATGTACTCTTGCGTGTGTCTAAGCATCCTGCATGGTCAGCGTCTGAAAATGCAACAAGTTCAAACCCAGAATCCTTTGGATACCAGATCCCCAAATTAATGGTTCCCTTTATTTATCGAAGGATTCTTTTTACGGCTGACAAATGCCGTTCAGTCGGTCTAGACTGATATCGGGAGCAAAGATAAGTGGCAAATACAACATCCGGTCTGCTAGCTGTGAGATACATGATTGAGCCAATGATACTACGATACTTCGTAGGATCAATGAGTGTCCCATGGATGTCAGCATCTAGCTTCGGGGATGAGGAGGACATCGGGGTATTATAGGTGTCACAGCTGGTCATACCATGCTTTTTCAGGATTTCCTGAGCATATTTTGACTGACTTAGAAATATACCACGGGGTGATTGATGAACTTGCAATCCTAGAAAGAAAGAAAGTTCACCCATCATAGACATCTCAAAGTTTTGTTTCATTAGTTTAGAAAAAGCGTTTGAATATTTTTTATTGGTTGACCCAAAAATAATATCATCCACATAAATTTGTACAATGAGAATGTCGTCCCCGTGTGTTTGTATAAATAAAGTCGGGTCAACAGTTCCAATGGTAAAATGATTAGCAAGGAGAAATGCGGACAGTTTATCGTACCATGCCCTTGGGGCTTGTTTAAGGCCGTAAAGAGCTTTCTTAAGCCGATATACATGGTTAGGATGATCTGGATCCACGAAGCCTTCTGGTTGTGACACGTACACCTCTTCTCGGAGTTGTCCATTGAGAAATGCCGTCTTCACATCCATCTGATATACAGTGATATTCTTGTGGGCTGCGTATGCCAGAAACATTCTAACTGCCTCTATCCGAGCTACTGGAGCAAACGATTCTTCGAAGTCAATACCCTCTTCTTGGCTGTATCCTTTTGCTACCAGTCGGGTCTTGTTACGAATCACTGTACCATCTGCACCTAGCTTGTTTTTCCAAATCCATTTCAATCCAACCACATAAACTCCATCTGGTCTTTCAACTAATTCCCAAACTTCCAAACGTTTGAATTGTTCCAACTCCTCTTGCATGGATTCAATCCAATTGTCGTAGGTAAGGGCTTCTTTGATGTTTTTAGGTTCAGATTGACAAACAGTGAGTGCATACATGCAATGTTCACTGTCTGAATGAAGTTTTTGTCTTGTAAGGACTGGATTGTTAGGATTGCCAATTATGTTTACCAGAGGATGATCTCTTGTCCATTTGTGGGTGGATGGAAAATGTTGAATGTTGTTATGATGATCTGACGGGTCCATATTACTCGAGGGGGATTCTCCTGATTCTGGAATGGTTGGTGGTGGAGCAAATGGATTGAAGAATGCGTTCCCGTCATAATCTGATGGTGTGGAAACCGGATTAGAAATGGGGGATGAATCTTCAACTGCAGGTTGAGGTGTTGTCTCCATTGATGATGATTGTTCAGGTTGTGGTGCATCGGCAGCAACTACGGTAGAAGTAGATGCTGATGGATCAGGTGCTTGTTGTATGACATGTTGAGCAGCGGAACTGGTGGAAGCATCTGATGCACTAGGAACACGAACGTCATCAAACATTGGTGCAAACAAATCTTCCAAATCCTTCCTGTTGAAAGGTAGGGGTGCAGCTGAAGATTCAGGAAAGTTCAGACGATTATGAGCGGGTTCCAAGCGGTCTTGCTCAGAAGCCATTTCAGTGAGTTCATCAAAATTAGCGTGTATGGTCTCTTGAATTTCCCCAGTCCGACGATTCCAAATTCGATATCCCTTGGAGTTTTCACAGTATCCAACAAAAATCCCAATATCTGCTTTAGCCTTAAGTTTACCAAGATCATCCTTATCATTCTTCGGATAACACAATGCTCCAAAGACGTGAAAATAGTTGATGTTTGGTTTTCTTCCTTGTATAAGCTCATATGGTGTTTTGTTGTGTCGTTTGTTGATCATGGCACGATTCTGAGTATAACAAGCAGTGTTGACAACTTCAGCCCAAAGATAATCCGGTAATTGAGCATTGATCAACATAGTTCGAGCTGCTTCCACAAGCGTACGGTTTCGTCTTTCAACTACACCATTTTGTTCTGGAGTGCGAGCGATTGAAGTCTGATGAACAATACCCTGTTTCTCAGTGAATTCCCGAATGATTTGATTCTTAAATTCAGTCCCGTTGTCTGTTCTGATGATGCGGACGGTGTTGCGGACTTGAACTTGAATCTTGGTGAGAAATGTGATGAGGATAGAAGGAACTTGATCTTTAGTCCGAAGAAAATAGACCCAAGTCCATCTTGAGTAGTCATCCACTATTACCAGAATATACTTCTTCCCGTTAATACTCTGAACTCGCATCGGACCACACAAATCCATATGAAGCAGTTGTAGGACATGGTATGTGTTATGTTCTGTTTTGGGAGGAAAATGAGCACGATGACTTTTCCCTTGTTCACAAGCAGAACACAAGTGATCCTTGGCATATCTGAATTTTGGAAGACCGTCAACTAATTTCTTCTTGGCAAGGTCAGTGATGGTTTTAAAGTTGAGATGAGACAGTCTTTTGTGCCATAACCAAGCCTTTGTGGGATGAGCCTTGGAGAGTAAACAAATAGGAGTAGATGCTGTCATGCCTTCAAGTGAGATAGTATACAGACTGGTGCCACGTTTCCCTTTCATGAGATCATTCCCTTGAAGATCACGAATAAAGCAAGTTTTCTCCCTGAATGCTACTTCCAAATCTCCATCGCAGAATTGTCCCACGGAGAACAAATTATGACCAAGGCCTTCAACATAGTACACACGGCTGATTTCGATGTTCCCATTAATGTAATCCCCATAGCCCATAATTGCAGCGAAGTGATCATTCCCGAATCTGACCGTTCCGATAAACTTAGCAATGAAGTTCTGAAGAAGTTTGAGATTGCCGGTCATATGTCGGGAGCACCCGCTATCAACAATCCAAAGGACAATTTGAATCACCTGCATCACAATCATTGGAAACAGGTGGAGAATTGATAACGGTTGGATCCGCTGGGTTAGTTACACAAGAGGTTAGTACTTTAGGTAACCATTTAAAATCAAAAGTGTTCTGTAACCAACGTTGCCAGGTCCAACTAGTCTCTGCCTTTTTCCTAAGGAATGCACTAGGTGACTTTGTAGTCTTGGATTTGGGCTTTTCTATTTTCTCCTCAGAAAGATCTAGTGGGGTCATTCCTAAAATGGACTTTGTACTGGTTTTAAGTCTAGAGGAAGCGCCACTATTTCGTTTCTTTCTCTTAGTCAGCAGAGTTTTAGCAACACAGTTTGTATGATCACCAGATAGTATGCTATGACGACAAAAAACACAAGTAGCATCAACCAAAACATCTTCATTAACATTTAAAAATTCAGCATTTGTTACATCAATCTTAGAACTAGACTCAGATAAGTTCAATTCTATTCCTGATGTTACATTTGTCTTATTCAAACTAGTAACTGGAACTTCTTCAGACTGAGATAACTTCATCCTAGGTTTCTTGACTCTATTCTTCCTCTGTTTCTTGTGAGTCTTGGAATGGATGACCTTAGGTGTGGTTTCTAGTTCTGTGGAAGTACAAGTAGCTGAATTAGTGGTCACGTCAGATGCTTGGGTGCGAGCTTTGTCTATGACATACATCCCTGGGGCAATTTTATGAACATTTGTTTTTCCTGTGTCTAAAATTCTGATTTTCTTCTTCAAATCAATAATGATGTGTAGAAACTCTTGATTTTGGGAGTCTAATTTCCTGTTTAGGTAGACTGTGTCATTTCTATTTTGAAGAATGTCATTCAAGTCTTTTTCATTTTGAAACAGTTTAACCTTTAAGAAAGCCTTTGTTTCTTTGTTCTGTTCATGGCTGTTTTGAAATGATAAAGATTCCATGAGATTTTGAAATTTGATCTCAAATTCAAGACTTCGTTTTTGACACCAGTCCAACCTTTTTTGAAGAGAAAAAACTTTGTTTTCCACATCACTATTGATCTGTCGAAGATTCTCATTTTCATGTACCAGATTATCAATCTCCATACGCAACATCTTAATATCCACAGCATGATCATTCACAATTAAAGCATTACCAGATTCATAGAGCGAATTCATAATCACAGAGACTACGTCATAACACAAGACTTTTTCCAAGAGTCGATCATTTTCTTTTGCTAAAAATTGCTTTTGAAGTTTTTGACGTTGAACCTTGTCATCTTTAGCTTTGAAAATGGATTTCATAGATGCTATCTCCGTATATAACTCCTCTTCCCATCTTGTTGCACCCTTTTTCAGATTTCTGACATGAGGAAGAATTTTCTTTTGAAGAATCTCCTTCTTTTCTTTCTGAACAGGAGAAAGAAAAGACGAGATAGGAATTTGAGAACTAAACTCAATTTCATTCTCCAAACGAGAAATGTCATCCATAAATGTCTGAAAATATCGAAGAACCCGACATTCTTTAGGCATTTGTGGATTAACAAGATCCTCTGTCAAACAATCTTTGAATTGTACAGCAGTCGTGGGGACAGAAGTTATGAACGAGGGAGCACTTATGTTTGTGTATGTTAACGTTTGTTCTGGATGATCCTTAGGAGGGACAAATGATTTGCTCAAATGAGGTCGTGCATTATAATCATAATGTATCTTTGAAAATTTAGTTTGTGAATTTGATCGACCCTCAATCTTGTTAGCAAGAAAATCAGTTTCTTCATCAACAGAGTACATAACAACACGTTGAAAGGTATCATCTAACAGAAATGTTGCATTGTATAACTTGGGATTATCTTTGAGTGCTTTGTGTAAATTACGGGGTGTGTCACTACCAAGTGCAAAACTTACTCCTTTAGGACTCGGTTTTACAACATTCTTTTGAATTTGCGTTACAGAATTACCCGTTTTATACACAACTTTTTGAAAGTCTTTGAGTTTGGTTTCCAAATCCAGAATTTGATCAAGATAGGAGTCAACACATTTCCTATTGGCTTTCTTTTCTTCAAGAAGATCCTTCTGAGATGCAGAAAGCTCAGATTGAGTTTTCAACAACTCAGAATTTAAAGCATCAATTTGAATTTTAAACTCAAATTGATCCTTTTCTTTCTGAGAGAAAAGCTCAGCTTTGGCAATGGTTAGCTCACGAACTTGACTCTCTAAATTTTGAACCTTTACGTATTCTTGTTGAAAAGCTATTTCAAAACCTCTTTCACGTTTATCTTGTTTTAGATATCCTGAAAGTTGTTGTTGGTAGCACTCATTATCCTTTGTTAACAATGCAATTTTATCTTTAAGCTTCTGATTGATGTCATTGCATTTTTCTATTTGTGACTGGGTGGTCAATAACAAGGCCTGTAATTCCGAATCTTGATCAGTCAAATGATCTGTTTGATCAAGATGATCACAATTGTCATCATCAATGGGATCATCAAATGAAACAACGGTATTGTCATCATCAAATGATACAACCGTGTTGATTTGATCATCGAATGTTGATGAGAATGAATCATTTTGATCAAATGTTTCATTTGTAGATGAAGATGCAGCTGGTAAAGCAATTTCATGGATCAGACATGTAGAATCAGGTACCTGAGAAAGACCATCGGTATCATATACCGGGCCTGACTCGGAGATGTTCATTTCTTGCATATTAGCCATAAGCATGACTGCAGCATTTGCCTCTAAATCTTCCATTTCATCATCTGATTCCACATTAGCCATAAAACTTTGATCATTCTGAGTCAACCTTCCAGCAGCTTTTTCATCTTTGAGTGCCATCAAAAGAGCCTCTTTGTGATAAGCACTGCCCATTGTTCTTGGCTTCGGACAAGCATTTGCCATGTGACCGTTCCCTCCACAGTTATAACATGTGATAGATGTATTTGCAATGCCTTTCTGAACATTCCCAACATTCGAATTTCCTCTCTGAGCATTCCCCATACTATTTCTGTTTGCCCCTGCAGTGTTGAACCTATTTCCTCCTGACTGAACCCTTTGAGTACCATATCCCCGATTTCCCGAACCATATCTGCCTGAAGACCTGTTTTGAATTTCAACTCTGCCATCATGAATAACTGCCTGATTCCTGGTATTTGAAGATGAACGAAGACGGTTGTTGGATTTGGTGAATCTGCCAAATGCGTTAGCAATCAATCCAAATGCTTCATTAAGTGAATTGAAAGCATCCTCTTCTTCATCAAAATCTGCATTTGAGTACAGCATTGAATCGGTGTTGTTGTATGGAACCAGCTGGTTATCAGAGTATTGTTGAGGTGCTTCATAAGGAATGATTTGATTATGAGGTTGGGGAGGAGGACTTGGTTGGAACGATGAGTGGCCAAATTCCTGGTGTGGTAAAGAGAAGTTAGATTGAGCAACGAGAGCAAGTGAGTTTGATGTTGGTGTTGGTGTGAAACCTCCTCGTGCTGCAATTTCTTTATCCACTTCTGATTGATGTTGTCTGAGGTAATCATACATAAGTCCATATTTGACATCACCAATTTTCTTCGTCTGCCTTACAAAAGTTGCATACTTCTGCCATTCAGGACCAAGACATCCAAGGAATTTGGAGTTGACAGCAATCTTCGGTAACTTTATATCATGACGATCAAGGTCATTGATGATGTTGGTGAAACGGTGGTAGTAAGATTCAATGGTTTCCCCTGGTTCCATGATGAAGTGAGTGTACTCCATGTACAATTTAGACTCAAGATCTTCTTGGTTTAACTCTGTTCCTTCCATGAGAAGATGAACATGTTCCCACATATCTTTGGCTGTCTTTTGAGCATCAATACTTCGATAGATAGGATTGGGAATCCCTTGAAGTATGAAAGACATAGCTAATTGGTTTGATTCTTGTTGTAATGTTTGCTCAGTTGTGTAGTTTGCAACCGGAATGGGTGTGGATGTTTCTTCTCTCTCTGAAGTTGCTGGAACCACAGTAGCTGGAATGGGATAGGGTCCTTCTTCAATTACCTTCTTGAGATATTGACCATGGGGTTTTTTCAGTTCAACGAATCTGAGGAATCTACTAGCCCATTGCACGTAGTTACCCGGAGTTAACATTGGTGGAGTTTCTTGACTTCCAGCTTCATGACGTGATTGCTGACTACTAATTGCTTCACACATTTTGTTAAACCAATGAGGTTCTCTGGAGTAGGAAGAATAGTTCTGCAGTTGTTGATTCTGTTGCATGATTTGTTGTGGGGACACTTGTGGTGGAGAGAGAAATTGATGTTGTTGTACGAATGCTTGTTGTTGTTGATACTGAGGATGAAATTGCTGTTGTTGTTGTGGATGTTGCTGTAGCTGGTAGTAGTAATTAAAATGAGGTGGTTGAGACATATCTGGATCTTTTAAGATAATTAAGATATGTGTTGATAATGTAAGTTGAGTTGGTTTAGAAATCCAAAGGTTTTGTCCAAATGCGATAAAGTACTGTTCACCAAATGCGATAGGTTCACCAAGTGCGATAACCAAGTGCGATAATGACAGTTCACCAAGTGCGATAAGATCAGTTCTCCAAATGCGATATGGATAACACACCAAATGCGATAACCTTCAATAGCGATAACGAAAGTTGAAACTGCGATAAAACTATCAAGTGCGATAAATAATGACAAGTGAAATATGTTATCTTAAAGTGCGATAAGTTATTGCTAAGTGCGATAAGATTATCAAACAGCGATAAGATAAGATATCCAACTGCGATGATTTATGGCAAATGCGATAGATTTATCACAAATCCAAGTTCGATAATTTCTCAACTCTTATACAAGAGAAGAGAAGCAACTAAGTCGAAGTATTACTACTTTCTAATACAAGAAAGTCTAATACTGAGTCCCAAATGCGATAATTGAAGATCTCCCAAATGCGATGAAACCCTAATCTTTCTTGATTCGAACTGCGATAAAACTCTTAGTTTTCTTGCAACTGCGATGAAACCCCTTTTTTGTCTTGATTGCCAAATGCGATGAAACCCTTCAACTGCGATGAAACCCTAAATTGTCGAAGTTCACTCAGGAAGCAAAACTAGCACTTTTCATCAACTTTTCCAATACGCTAATAATACGGATTACTTCAAAACGTTCAAATAACCAATAAACTCGATTGTTTTTGACCTTAAACGATTAGTAATCAATAGATTTAATTAAAATGAAGCTTTTTAACGTAGAAAATGTGAAGATTAGTGAAAGTTTAGACGAAATCAACGCTATTTCCAACAAAAACGAGATTTTTCACGTTGAGATGTGAACAAAACTTTTCGAAAACAATAAAACCAACGTAATTAACACTACTAATGATGCAAACACACGATCCTAATTATCCCTAGGCGAATGATACCACTTGTAGGTCACGATTATATCTCAAACACACACTCAATAATACTATTAAGAACTCGTACTACTACTTTATATATTATGCTACGTATGAGATGATTAAGCTAATAAGCACTACTAAATAAGATAAGAGAATAAGAAGAAGAAGAAGAATAAGAAGTGATCGGCTTTTCAATATATCGAATGTTACAAGAGCAGAGCTTACGCATATGACATGAAAAACCAACACAAATAATGTATCCCTTGCCTTGTATTTATAGGCAATGGGAGGGGAATCATTCTAGGAATATTCCCATGCATGTTACTAACATGAACTTACTAATGTGACCGGTCCATGGATTACTAATGGACCGGTCCATAATTACAAACAATATAATCCTATTAAACTTGCAACATTATAAATGAACAAGACTTGTAAATATTTAAGACATGTTCCTAACAATTTGGTTCGTTGTAAGTTTTGTTCCATAGCTATTGAAGAATAACTTCTATCATCTCCTTCCCTATGTTCTTATACGAACCATACTTGGCAATAACTTGATTACTGATGAGTGTGTAAATACTCATCATTTTATACCTAGAATAGACCCAAAAATGACCTAAAACACTGAATTGTACTGCAGATATCCTTGGTTTGTGTTTTATGTGTCTCAGGTACTGAAGGATTGAAAACAGAATGAAAACGAGCATTTTTGGATCGACTCGACAACAAATTGTACAATTGATCAAGTGAAGACGAAAGTCAAAGACAGAGTCAAAGTCAAACCCCCAAAATCCCAAAATGACACAAATGGTCCTTGGAATTAGTTTTGATTTTTGGCAGCTTTAATCCTTGGATTTTCAGATTATTACAACTTTGGTCCCTAAGATTAAACCTAAAATCCAAATCTAATCCTAATTCACAAAACCCAGCTGCTAATTTAAATCCATCCCAACCCTAAATTAAATCCAACCCAGCCCACCATACACTTACCCCAGCCCAACAAATAAACCAAAGCCCAATCCTTAAATAAATAAACCCAACCCACCCTTAGTTAACCACCGTTTGACTCTTGGTCAAACCTTTCTTCTATACCATCAAACCCCAGCCCAACAATTAAACCAAAGCCCAATCCTTAAATAAATAAACCCAACCTACCCTTGGTCAAACCTTTCTTCTATACCATCAAACCCGCCAAAACCATACCAGAAACCACCAATCTCCACCGCCTTATCCCTGACACACCCACCCTTTCTCCTATCCCACTCCACCTAACAAGCCAAGGGGCATTTATTGCTTCTTCCTCATCACACTCAATCAGAGATAATGGATTTTTCCACTATCTCAATTTTGGCGCCAAAATCTGTTTAAATGGCTGAGATCAATTCAAGAGGATCCAATGGTGCAGAATTGCTCAGAGATGAAGATGAGACTTATCCCACTTTATTTTAGTATAAATAGAACTCTTTGTAAGCCTATTGAGCCAAGTAGTTAATTTAGAATAATCGTATTTCATATTCAGTATTTGTAATTTTGTAATTTCAAGCTTCAGTTGTTAATTCAAGTTAAATTCAATCTTATTAATCTAATTTCAAGCACTCTTATACTCCTTGTCAGTATTGCTAAGTTTCAAATTGTCTGTTAAGTTGAAATAAGCTCTAGTCATATTAAGAATCAATCACAAACATTCCCCACCCTTGCTATAAGCTTATACAAGCTTATCATAGCTTTTTGTAAGCTTATATACTGATTAGCAGTTCTTAATTTCAAAGAATGAAGAAAGTCAACAAAAGTCAAAGAAGGACCAAATAAGCAGTTCTGGTGAGATAAGCCATCAAGAAAAGCTGAATTAGGTTTTCTAGCTTGTCATTGACAAGCTAGTTGTGTTCTGTTCTAGTTACTTAGTTTCATAGTCTCCAACAGTTGTAAGCAGTTTTCATAATTTTTCATTGTTTTCTAAGTTCACTGTTCCATAGCTTATTTAATTGCTTATTGTCATTTCTTTAGTTTATCTGTTGTACTTGAAGTAATATTAGCTTAGTTTGATAATTAGTTTAAGCTTAAATCTCATTTTCCATTAAATAGATAAAATCAGTCATATAGTCAAAATAAGCTTATAGCTTATTAGGTGCTTTTTCTTAACTGAAGTTTGCTTATTTCATGTTTATTCAGTTAGTTAACCATAAATAAGTAAGAATAATAAGTTAATTTGGTGGTCTCTAGTTACAAATTTCAATCAGTGAACCTAAAGGAGTGTTTGGTTTAAACTTATTCTCAAGCCAAAATAGCTCACTACTGTTCATTTGCACTTAGCTTAAGTTTGATCTTGAATAATTCAGAAGCTAGGAGTTGTTAGTGTAAGCTTTTTACCCATTTTTGAAGAATTATGGAATTTAAGTCTGCTAGTGCAGTCCTAAGGCCTCAACTGATCAAATAAGCCACTTTGAGCAATAAGCTCATTTGACCCTTATTTTTGGCATTTCTGTGGTGCTTTAAGTTCATTTAGAGGATACTCAAGAGTTGGATTCACTGCATTAGGTTTTGGTTAGTTTTTGGTTCACATCTGTCAAAGCCTGCACACAAGGAATCCATAGTGCAGGTCTGCACTAAATTTCTAAACCATATTAAGTGCTTATCTGTGTTAATTTAAGCTTAAATTTTGGATTTTTCAGTAGTTGGTTAGGTTATCTTTGCTTATTTCCATTTCCAGCCCATAGCTTAGCTTAATTGAGCTTAAAAATAAGCTCAAAAGTCCCCTATTCTCACAAGCATACACTGATTGCTCAGTGTATACTTGCTTTGAATAAGCCACTTTCTCAGCTTATTCTTAAGCAACAAATAAGTTTCCCTTGATCTGATTTTTGGTTTTAAGTGATCCTCAGTAGGTGAATTTTAAGAATCATCAGTTTTTGTGGAATTTAGTAATCATTTAAGTGCTTAAATATAAGCTTGAAATTGCCTAGAAATCAAATAGTTGCCCTGTGCATCAGTACAATTTTTGGCTTATTTGTGATTAATCAGTGCTTAATTTTCTGTTCTTATGGCTTTTTCAAGTTCATTCTAGCTTATTGTCAGTCTCTTAGCTTATTGCAACTTTGCTTTAGCTTAATTACATAGCTTATCAGTCATTTGGCTAATCCTTGGGCTTAATCCATTTCTACCCACTGATCAGCAAAACATAGCTGATTTATGAGCTTATTTGTGGTTTTCAAAAATACTATTAGTTATCAAATTTGCTTATTATCATTAGCTTAATCAGTTTAAACAATAAAAATCAAAAAATAAAATAAAAGCAAAAAAAGGTCAGGACTGGGATTCGAACCCTGGTCATTCACATCACAAAGCCTCACACAATACACACATTAACCAACTGCCCTAGGGTCTTGTTCTGGTTAAGACTCTTACCCAGTTCCTTTTAACCCACTTTTTCTTTTTAAAGCTTATTTCACAGTTTGCTTATTAATTGCTTATTTACAAAAGCAGTTAACCCACTTTTATTTTTCAAAGGTTCTAATTATCATTAAGTAATTTCCTGGAATTTTTCATAAATTTTCCAAGTTCAATTAGTATTTTTAATCTATTTTTCTTTTTAAACCAATTTTTAATTCATAATAAAAAATATAAAAGTCAGAAAAATATAAATCTTTTTTTTAAAATTTTCTTTTGTCATTTATAACTTAGGAAAAATAATTTAGCACTTGTAGGATTAGTTTTCTAATATTTTGGTTTTAATCCCGTTTTTAGAATTTTCGTTTCGCGTTTTTAATATTGTGTTAATCTTAATTTTCTTGTGAGAATTTGTTTCTCATTTGTTAATTAGAATAAATAAAATAAAAAATTTCATATCCAAATCATCAGTCACTCTAATCCAAACCTTAAACGATTGCCCATTCACACCTCGTTGGGACACGACCCGGGTAATCACTTACCTGGTATCACACATATCACAAACGTGAGTTTTTGCAAGTTAGCCTTTTTCCTAAAGGGTTGATTTGTCTTTATTCACGTGTATCCGTCTGATATTATTTATATATACACTTTTGCACGGATCAATAACTTGATTACCAAATGTAGCCATAACTTCCTCAAAGACTTCATCATTTAATAAAACTTTCCCCCACGACTTTTTCGATGATACTTCCCTCCCCCCAATTAACAAAGACTTACCCTTATCATTATTTGCCATAGCTGGTTTGGTTTTGTCGATTTGTTTGGTTTTTTTAAGCTAGGGTTTGACTGTTGATTATAGATTTGAAATGAAGTTAAATGGGGTTGTTTTGGCACTTAATGTTTTCTGTAAAAGCCTACTCTAGTAATCTAGTTGATTTAATGAAGTTAAGTTATATTTGCAAATATTGTCCTTGAAGTTAAATGACGGGAGAGACTGAGATGTCAGTGAAATGACAATAATACCCTCAGTGACAAGACATTTAACAAGATAAATAACGAAAGTTAGCAAAAAGTCACTCTCGGTGGCTTTTTTACCAAAAAAAATGAAACATTAATTTTTTTTTGCAACAAAAATCGTCTCGGTGTGATTCTTGTGCATTCGTGTTACTTTAGGGATCAAATTTGCAATTTACCTAAAAAAATTCCACTGACTATACTTTTCACTAGGGTTCTAAAAGGTGTGCCATGGCGCCGCTAAGGCGTGAAGCGTGACCTCCACGTTACGAAATAGACTAAGGCGTTGGCTCTGGACGTGGCGTGAGATGAGGCATGAAAAGACGCGAGGCGTGACGCCTTTTTAAATTTAACTCGAACAAAGAAGTTTTTTTTTTTTTAACAAAATGAAGAAGATTACATGCAAGGATAGTTTATTGACTTTATTTCTTATGTATAACACTTTTTGTAAACTCGATGGATATGAAATATGATATAAATCTATAAATATTATCATATTTTGTGCCGCAATAAGCCTCGTTTTAAAAAGACGTGGTTTCACCATGGCTACTAAGGCGTGAGACTATGCCACGCCACGCCTCACGTTATTCATAACATTGCTCTTCACGAATCAAATATCATCATTACCTACTAAAATCACTTTTGACCATTGAAATACAAAGCGAACATTAATCTTGAGACCCATCACAAAAATAAAAAGATAGATATTTATTTTCGGTTCTTAAGTTTTTTTGGTATGAAAAAATAAAGAAATAGAAAGTAAATATTTCAGCTCAATTTTGAGTGAAAATATTTTCTTTCAAAACTAACAAAATTTTCTTTTATAATCATTTTTTTTCACTTTAATATTTGAGAACACAATTTTTTTTTTGTTTTAATTTAATTTTTTACTTTACTTTCTTTAATGGTACTCGAAAACACTGTTTAATTTTAGACGAAGAGAGTATTGTTAGCCTACGGATCTCGCTTTTTCAACACAAAGAAACCAAAAACACTTTCCCTACTACTTCTTCTACTACTTACTAGTACCTCACACACAAAACACACTCTAACTTTAAACCCTCAAACTCAACTTCAAAAGTACTAAAAATGTCCGATGAAACACCCATCTCCGCCGCAGAACCACCGTCCCAAGAAACCCCACTTCCATTACCACTAATCTTAACCACAACCAAAGAAACAGAAACGGATACACAACCAACACCAACTACCTCAACTGAAAACCAAACCAAGCGTGTCCCTCAATCTTTAGTATCATTCAAAGAAGAATCCAACAAGTTCAAAGATCTATCACATCTTGAGAAAACATGCCTCAATGAGCTCAAATCCTTAGTTTTACAAGCCATTAACAACAAAGAACTCACTTTTTCACCAAACCAAGAAGAACCCATTTCAGATATTACTATTTGGGGCATACCCATTATGAAAGATGAAAGAACTGATGTTATTTTGTTAAAGTTTTTAAGGGCTAGAGATTTTAAGGTTCAAGATAGTTTTGATATGTTTAAGAATACTTTAAAGTGGCGAAAATCGTTTAGTATAGACGAGTTAGTTAATGAGGATCTTGGTGATGATTTGGAGAAAGTTGTGTTTATGCATGGTTATGATCATGAAGGACATCCTGTTTGTTATAATGTTTATGGCGAGTTTCAGAATAAGGAGCTTTATAATAGTACTTTTAGTGATGAGGAGAAAAGGACTAGGTTTTTGAAATGGAGGATACAGTTTCTTGAGAGGAGTATTAGGAAGTTGGATTTTAGGCCTGGTGGTGTTAATACTATTTTTCAGGTTAGTGATTTGAAGAATTCGCCTGGGCCCGGGAAACGGGAGCTTAGGTTGGCGACCAAGCAGGCGTTGCAGTTGTTGCAGGATAATTATCCTGAGTTTGTTGCGAAGCAGGTGAATTTATGTGTTTTGTGATGTTAATTAGTTTGTTCTAATTGGTTATTGATGTTTGGTATGTTTGTTTAAAGTGAAAGATTGGATCCCGAATAGACAAAAAGATGGCTATTTACTATGACTTTGTTACAAAGTATGTGAATTTTGATTTAATCGATGCTGATATAGTATTAGTTGTTTGAAGTGAAATGATTGAATCTTGTAACATAAAGAATGCGATGTCTTTTAGTTTCATACGTAGCTGTTGCAGGGTAATTAACCTTAATTTGTTGCAAAGTAGGTGAATTTATGTGTTTTGTGATGTTTATTGTTGTGTTTGATTGTTTGTTGGTGTGGTATGGTTGTTATTGTGAAAAGATCGAGTCTTGTAGCATAAATAATGTGATGGTCATTTACCCTGTACTTTTTGCAGAGTAGGTGAATGCAGATGCTTTGTGATGTTGGTTGTTATGTTTAGTTGGTGGTTGATGGATAGTATGGTAGTTAAAAGTGAAAAGATTGTAGCGTGTTACATATAAATTGTGATGGTCTTACATCATTTCCCTGAATTTGTTGCAAAGTAGGTGAAGTTATATGCTTTGTGATGTTACTTGTTGTGTTCTATTGGTTGTTGATATGTGGCATCATTGTTTAAACTGAAAAGATTGAATCTTGTAACATAAAGAGTGTGACGGCCATTTAGTTTCAGATGAAGTCATGGTCACTTACCCAAATTTGTTCTACAAAGAAGGCCGAATGGCCGATATATGTGTTTTGAGATGTCAATTGCTGTGCTTAGTTGTTAATGAAATAGAGTCATGTAACGAAAATAATGTGATGGTCATTAGTTTCAGACTTGTTTGTGGCCATTTAACCTGAATTTGTTGCAAAGCAGGCGACTTTATGTTGTTTGAGATGTTAATTGTTGTGTTTCGTTGGTTATTGATATATGCTTATAGAGTATGGTTATTTGAAGTAGAAAAAAAAATCATTTTTTTTTTTTTTTTTTTTGTAATGAGTTGGATGGTCTTTTGGTTGCAGACTTGTTAGCATATTGAGCAATTATATATTTCAATATTATTTGAGATATTAATCTATTGAATCTCATAACATAAAGAATGTGATGGTCATTTAGGTTCAAATTCAGGTGTTGCAGGACAATCAACCTTAAGTTATGAAGGGGAATTTTGCGTTGTAGAATAAAAAAATATGATGATCATTTATGTTTTGAGATATTAATTGTTGTTTTTTGATTAGTAACATGAATCCAAATCTGACATGAATTTGGTATTCAGTTGGTAAATAAAATAAGATTATAAGTTACTAATTGAAAATGACATCTTAATTGGCTGTGACTGTTGTCCTATATGTTTTGAAATATCAGTTTTTGTTTTTTATTGGTTGTAGATCTATGTTATGCTTGTTTAAATTTTAAAATTGAATCTTCTAACATAAAGAATGTGATTGTTATTTAGTCCCCGACTTTGCTTTGAGAAATTAATTGTTTTTTTATTGATAACAAACTGACAAGAATTTGGGGTTCATGTGGTTCATAAAAGGATATGAAGAATTATGAGCTCACTATATGCGATGTCCATTCGAAGTGGAAATGGCATCTTTAATGGTTTCAAGACTTGCATCTTTATCGGTTTTCAGACTTGCATGTTTAAAGATGTTAATTGTTGTTATTTTATAAATTTATGATTCTATGCTATACTTATCTAAAACTAAAACAATAAATCTTGTTTATACAGAAAGATTGTCAATTATTTCAAACTCTTAGATCGTGTATTAAACAATTGGAACTTCGATTAATGTTTTGAGAAATTGATTGTTGTGTTAATAGTAACATGAAACCTAATCTGACAAGAATTTGGATTTGATTGATTCGTAAGAAGCACATAAAGAATTATGAGGTCGATATCTTCTCTAAGAAAATGCCTTTCAATTCAAAATGATTATTGAATAAGGGATAAATTCCACTGATGGATTGAAAATGACATTTTTGTTGGTTTTATGACTTTAAGTTACCGTGTTTAACTTGTTTCTTTTAATGGTCCACAAAACTTCTAATCAAAAGAAAATGCTATGTTGTATTAATTTCCGTTGACTTTTAGCTAGTAATAATCTTTAAATAGTAAATAATCTGTGGGTTTTTTCTTGAAGGTTTTCATCAATGTTCCATGGTGGTATTTGGCTTTCTATGGAATGATGAGTCCGTTCATGACTCAAAGGACTAAGAGCAAGTTTGTGTTTGCTAGCCCTGCAAGAACTGCTGAAACCCTTTTCAAGTATGCTAGATAAACTTATATATTTTAGGGGATATGATGCCTACTTTATAAAGTAGGAAAGTTACCTACTTTCCTTTGTAAAAAATTAAAAATATTTACAATTAAGCCCCTTCATTATATCACGAATACATGTTTTCCCCCTTCCTTTACAAAGGAAAGTAGGCAACTTTCCTACTTTATAAAGTATGCATAATTTATTACGACCTTTTTTTTTTTTTTTTTTTTTTTTTTTTTTTTTATTATTATTATTATTTTTTATGTTCTTTTCGTTAATCTCCAATTTTCTATCGATGCTTCACTTTTGAGTGTAAAATGTGGTTAATTTTGTTGAATTTTTATGTAGATATGTGAGTCCAGAGCATGTCCCGATCCAGTATGGTGGGCTGAGTGTAGATTATTGTGATTGCAATCCAGAATTCACGATTGATGATCCAGCTGCAGTTGTTACTGTTAAACCAGCCACCAAACAAACTGTGGAAATTATTGTTAATGAGGTATTTTACATCTACCTCTGTATTGGTTTATTATTTATTTACCTTCTTAATGCGCATGCTATAATACATTATGAGATGAACTTTTTCTCATTTGCCTTAAGAAAGTTCATTAGACGACCAATTCCTACACAAGTTAGTAAACCGTGAATTTTAATGATTATTACGACATCTGCATGTTCTCGCCATAGTGGTAAACCTCAATCCACCTAGATGGCTTTCCGCGAGGCTCTCCTTAGGATGAAAATGCAAACCGTTATTTAGAAGGGGTGGCAAAACGTGTAATTTGGTATAATTTGGTACTACTACTAGTTGGGTTGGTTGATTCACAAACACCTTTTTCTCCTTTCTAATAAACAATTATTGTGTTAGACATGATTACAAAGAAAATACATCATTTCAGTGATAACTAATAAGATAAACTTTTGAAGAAAGCGGGTGAGGACAATGCCTTAATAATAGTATACTTTGGGCCACCTGCGACCTATTTGACCAGCTCCCATTATGATTTGATCCTTTGGAAATATAATAATTAACTCAAATACTTATAAACCTCTTTTTTTTTTTTTTTTTTTATTGTTGATCTTTTTTGATACTTGTAAAATTTATGTGTATAGCTTAAAATTCTCATATTTGTAAAATTTTTTGGTTAGTTTTATAGTGTCCTATATGTGATATGATACAAGTTGAGCAACTTAAAATTGAACGCAACTCTTTAATTTCTTGCTAAGCCGCTAAGGGGAACTACACTAATCTTTTACATAGTTATTTATGATCATACCATCTATCCATGTTTCATTAGTTTTTAGATTAATTGTTTCAGCGTTACATGTTTAATCAATATGTCGAATTACTGAAGTAGATATACACACATAACTCCCTGATTAAAAAAAGCAAGAAATCGTACATAATTCATGTTTAATCTTTGAGAACAGAAATTCTCAGAAACTTTCTTCATTAACCAGGTAGGCACTGTATACTTAAATGATTGTCGAATGTGTTGCAAATGTCATGTAATGCATGATTTAGTTAGTAAAATGGCAAATTTTTTTTGCAGAAATGCACTTTTGTTTGGGAGCTACGAGTAGTTGGCTGGGACGTGAGCTACAGTGCCGAGTATGTGCCAAATAATGAAAGTAACTACACCATAAACATACAAAAGCCAAAGAAGCTTAGTCCAACCGATGAACCAGTCATAAGCCATAGCTTCAAAATCACTGAACTCGGTAAGTTGCTTCTCACAATCGACAACCCTACTTCAAAGAAGAAAAATCTGCTTTACAGGTTCAAAGTCGATCCTCTTCCTGAGTGAAGAACACCTACACTTCCAATACTTAATTGTTGTGACGGGCTTGTTTATGTTAGCTAGATTTGGAGTACCGGGTCTTGTATTATTTTTTTTTTTGGCTGTTTTTGTGCTATTGATGACCTTTTTACGGATGTTGTTGTAACATGTATTTTTATGTACGCTTTGTATCTTATTGGTGGTTTGATATGTATTTGCTTTCAGAGGGTTGTGGATCTTGGTTTGAATTTGGTATGATATGATACTTGAGGCGTGCACGGTTTGGTCATGTCAGGTTTTTAATAGTAATCGTTACCGAAACTAATTTGTTATTTCTCAACTAGTCAACAATCTAAAGATATATTTTCTAGCAAACAGTAAATGCAACATAGCTACAACTGCAGCAATGACCATGGAATAAAGGTTTCATTTATTACGTGATTCGTGAAAATAATCATAATACGATGAATCCAAACTGTACAAAAAATTATTCTCGCGCAGTCTTAAAATCTAACTTTAACCAAAACCAACAAACCATATGCTACATTTTTCAAACAATCATTTGATTTACAAGAATAACAAATTTGAATCAAATTTAGGTATATACAATGGAGTATCTTCTCCAAGCAATAGAGACCTCAAAATGGCTTCACATACATCACTATCGTACACAAGCAGATGTCCACCATCAGGAACTTCACGGTACTTGATCCATGGCAACCTAGTTGAAATGTACCTTTGTAGTTCCACAGGTACAACCTTGTCCTCATAACCTTGCCAAATGTGGAGATGGCGTTCACTTCCAGCAAACGGATTGGCTAGACTCAACGGGTCAAAGTCCCATTTCCCAAATGCGACGATCATGTCTTTACAAAGGCTGTTGAATATTGGTTCTTCTTTCAGTTTGCTCTGTTACAGTTCAAGAAAGAAGATTAGTTTTCTATGATTTTTTTTTTCTTTAATCAATCTTAGGGGGTGTTTGGATGTCCATATACTGATGGCAATATCTTTCAGTTTGCCCTATGCATATCCTGTTTGAGTAATTTCGTAACTCAGTAATCCTGGTATTTTCATATAAAATTTGAAATTATTCATAA
This sequence comes from Artemisia tridentata subsp. tridentata, assembly GCA_021014915.2. Lineage (NCBI taxonomy): Eukaryota > Viridiplantae > Streptophyta > Magnoliopsida > Asterales > Asteraceae > Artemisia > Artemisia tridentata. The sequence goes on from CP139506.1 coordinate 366,116,843, forward strand.
TTTTAACATTTTTATAACAATATTACAAAATGACCCAATTAGGACTGAAGTCATCTTTTCTGGACAATCGATTATAACTTACAACTGGTATAAGAACAATTTTACCTTATTAAGCAACTGATATCCAGGAGTGTTTTTCAAGACTTCCAAGTCTTTAGTACTAAAGAATTTCGCGTTTCTATCAAGAACAGAAGATGAAGGGAACATTTTCTGAGTCAACCACCAGTGTAGCAAACCCGGGGTGTGGCGAGCAATCCATACCATAAATTTCGAAAGGTTCTTCCTGTAATCATCTTGTATAAGATCATAAGGAAGCGATGGCCATCTGTAGTTAATAAAGGGAACTACTAAAGCAACTCCTGCTAGCCTGCATCAAAAGGCACCATTTCAATACTTTTAGTCTGACAAATTATATAGCATTAGATAAACACGAAATGGAAAGAAACAAGTTGTGTTTTATGCCTTTCGGGTATGTTCTTGACACAACTCCATGTGGGATATGCTCCTACCGATACGCCAACAATATAGAACTTAGAGCCAAGCTGCAATTGGTCTGCAAGTTCTTCAATATCTGATGCTTCACTCTTTAGTGACCGTTTTGGATTTGGGTCACTTTCTCCATATCCAGCTCTATCGAATTGTAGAAGATAGATGCCCAATTCATCCACTAGTTTCTGAAATTTAAGAATGCTCATAAAAATCATCCTAATAACTCAGGGGTTGCGTTTTGAAATAAGATTATGTGGATGGAACCTGCTTATCTACTCATTCATGCGTAAATAAGCAGTTTGGCACCTCCTTAGTTTTAAGCTGATAAGCAATCCCAAACAGCCTCATAATCACATAATCGGTATCAGATTGCTTCCATCCAAAAACTAAAAACCGGAATAATCATATAATTAGTTTGCAACCACAACCCCAAACACCCCTAATTTTCCAAAATTTTGCCACATTTATTGCCATGAACTTAAAACCTACATGGGTTATACTAATCTTGCAAAATCAACATCTAAAGTACCAATCTTTATCAAAATCTTACACAAAAAATGTAATAAATCACACAAATCCACATACAAAACACATAAATATTCAAAGGGTCCATCTATTCTTACTTGTGAAGCCATAAAGTTCATATCTTTATTGCTAGCAAATCCATGAACAATAACAACTCTATAACTTGCTTCACTTTTAGGCACTCCTCTTTCTTTATAAGCCAATAGCCTTCCATCACTTAGCTTAATCCTACCACATGATGATTCTTTTGATGATTCTGATGAAGCTGAAGATGACTTAACATCATCTGATGAAGTAGTTAATGAATCATCACATGACTCTGAAGGTGGTGATAATGGTCTTGTTGCTTGATCACTTATTCTTAAACAACTCATTCCAAGACATCCCATCATCATGCCCATCACTTTTCTTAATACCATTTCTGCAAAAAAGATTACAACTTTATAATATACCCTTTTTAACCGAATATGTCAATATCTTGCAAATAAAGTATTAAAAGAGTAAGTCCCAAGAAACCATTTATAGAATTTTGAGTTTAGGTTTTACCTTAAATTTAGGTTGTACAGTGTCACATCTGCCAATCAAAAAACACAAACTTAAAAACAGGATCTATGAATATATATGTCTGTGTGTTAAACGTAGACGGTCATGATGTTGTCCTAATAGTTTATGTCATGTTGTTTGTTACTTAGTTGGGCTAAAGTACAAAAGGTCAACAGCCAGCCAAATAGTACTGTTGCAAATACAAGTGGCATATTCTATTTAATAGTTTGGATATTCAAATTTCTAAGTTGATGTGAGAATAACGTTTATGCTTTCAAAGGGTTTTAATAAAGGTTTTTCATTTATGTTGAGTTGGAGTATAAGCAAGTCTTGGAAGAGTCGTGGAGAAAGACTTGTGACCTGTGAGATCACTGACAAAAATGTACTTTTTGTGGTTGGAATTTTAATTTTTGGGTGCCAAATGAAGTACTCACTCGGTTTTAAAATAATTGTTCACACAAAAAAAATAAAATGCACAGTTTAAAAAGAGTATTATTATTACATTTTTTTTTTTTTTCTTTTTTTTTTTTTTTTTTTTTTTGTGTGCAGAATGTCAGTTTTATCCTAAACTAATTAATTTAAAACTTTTTTAATGTTTTTAATAATAACCTTAAATGAGGGTAATATGATAAACTTAAACTAAATTCTCTATCTATTTTTGGAAGTTAACAATTAATTTAGAACAACCCGAAATGAAAATGTGGATAATAAATATGGGTTGGAGGGAGTAATAGATATTTATATGATTTGATCGATTGCATAAAGCCCGCAGTAGTAGCGGAACCATGAAAACATATACAAAAAACTTTCTGAAAAAGAGGGTTTTATCCGGTTTTAGTTTGTGTAGCGATAGACTCAAATCACGTGTATTATTAAGCAAATAATAATAATAATATTAAGAGTTTCTACCTATTGATCATCATCACCTCATTGCATCTCCTGCTGTGGTTCTTGATATGATTAAGAGTTTCCCTCGTGGTACGTCTTGTGGTCGGGATGGTTTGCGTGCCCAACACCTTTTGGATTGTTTAAGTGGTGTTGCTGTGGCTATCTCTGATGAGTTAATCGCTTCTATCACCCTAGTGGTGAATCTTTTTCTTGATGGTAAATGCCCCAGGGCATTGGGTGAGTATATTGCTAGTGCTCCTCTCACACCGCTGGTCACACCCTGAATTTACCTGTTAATGGCAGCGGAATTGAATACCTTGGTGTGACTTTCATGGCGTCTCATACAATGGATATATTGAACGACCTAAAGTGTCGTTTTGAAAATACACGTTTGATCATAAATAAAATCAGAGTTTACAAAACATAGGTCCCAAATGATGTTGCAAGTTTAAAAACAAAACCGTAGTAGATCAAACGGTTACATAAGTGCATGAAAATAAGTGATGCAAGTCGACCCCGCGACTCCAAGATGGTCCAATGCATGCCCACATGATAGCTAATAACCTGAAAATACATTGCTAAAAACGGTCAACATAAAGTTGGTGAGAGTTCATAGGTTTAATAAAATGAAGTTATACGATAGCCACAAGTATAAAGTGTATGACATAAGTCACATAAAAATGATTGTACAATAGCCTTAAGCTCATGACCCCGACGCTGTGACTGAATTCTTTGGAGCCCCTGGGAGTGTTTTGCCAGACACTCAAATGAAAAGACATGAAATGCATCCGCTATCGGTTGTTGGTCAAAGCCAACACGGATGGAGGCGTCACCCTCGATAGATCTATCCACTCACTCTCGCTTAAACATAATTAACGGTTCATGATTATATGGGGACTTTCAATTGGCAACAAGGTAACTTAATCTATGTACAGGAAGTCTGATACTTTGGCTCGTATGGAAAACAGTTGCAATGTATTCTCCCCCGTGGGATTTGAAAACAATAATAAAATGTATACGGGGCTATGAAAACTCACCTGAAGTGATGATACAACAATGCTATGAAATCGGAATACTTGGAATAATTGAAATACTGGAACACTTGGAATACTTGGCAATAACAAGGCGCGAACACTAGCCGCTACCTAAAATGAATGCATGAATACTACTTGAGATCATGAAGCAATGTAGTGCATGTACATGTATATGTAACCTATACCACTCGTCATTTGAAAATACTAGTTATCGTTGATATGTAAAGTTTTTCCAAAACTTGATATAAATATGTTAACTTGTTAACGTAAAACTAGTCGTGTCATAATGTGTATAAAACGTTAGTGTTGGTCTTGGCGTTTTGAAAACATTGAAATGTGATATGGTAGTCGCGTTAATAAACCTTTGATTGTACGTGTTCCAATGGATAAGAATTACGGTTCACCATAGTCGTTTCGTGAAAAATATAGTTTCTAGTACGTAAACATTTTCTACTTAAAAAGCTGTCAAAAAAAATGTATATAGTCGATGTTTAAACGCGTGTATCTTGTTCGTTATTAGCTTGTTTTCGACGTTCTTTATATCCGTGGGTTCGTATAAACATGTACTAATATATTTTCAGTAGCTCGGGTCATCTAGGTCGCGTTAAACGCCTCAGTTTGTCCGTCGAAAGTCGCGTAACAGCATGTTATTTTCTGAAAATTAGTTTTCGTCGTTAAACTTGTAAAAATCATATCTCCTTCGTTATTAACTCGTTTTTATCCCCGTTTTCGGCCACGGCTTCGTCTCGGAATGTATTTTCTAAATATTTGGCCAAAAATTATCTCACACCTACTGATTTTCCCACGTTTCACTTTTAAGGACAGAATGTTTTATATACTTGTCAAAACTTGATTTTTCTAGTTAGTAACTTGTCCAAAAATGTCATAAACAACAACCAATCTTTCTAAAACTTATCATCTATCTTTTTAAGGTGTCAAGGGTCCTAAACATCATCATCCATGTAGATCTAACAAGGATCTAAGTATATAACACTTCTAGGGCTCATAACTTGCAAAAAGATTTAAAAAGGAGTGGTATAACTAACATATACATATAGATCTTGCATAAAAATGATATGAACATTATATTAACTTGGTAAAATTATGAAAATGAGTTTTGACAACTTACTTGAAAGATTAGTGATAAAAAGATGATGAAAACCTAAGAAACCTTTGAGTTTGTATTTCAAAACCCTTAAAGGAATACTAGATGGACTTGATTATGGATTGATCTTGAAAGTTTGATGTTTTCTTCCTCTTGTTCTTGTTATGCCGAACACACACACACACATATAGAGATGAGAGGGTTTTCTTGAGATATTATCTAAAATGAAGTGTATTAGGGAAGTTAAGTAGGTATATTAGACAAGATATGATGTGCATTAAATGAGATAGGAAGTTTACAAGTGATGGGTGTTTTTGGGGCTCATGGCCGGCGCACAAAGGGACAAGAGGGGGGGGGGGCCTCTTTTGATTAACCATGTGATGATTTCATTTGTTTAAGTGTGTAATTTTAATTAGTTTTAGGTGTAATCGGGTACCGCGTTTGCTAGAAATAAAATTTAACGGAGTTAGTCGGGACTTGACGAAGTCATAAAAATTACAAAAATATGTTGGGTACAAATATTGGGTGTTCGGGTAATTATTGTTTAGTTTTTACGTAAACCGTCGTAATTATATTAAATGTACGATATAAATTAAATAAATTCGTAAAATACCGGGTAAATGAATTTTATAATTTTCTTGATGTTAAAATGAGTATAAAATATATCGGGACCATCGTGGGGATTGTCGGACGTGTTAGTCACATTTATTGATCGCGCGTTGACGTTTTAATTAAAAGTAATTATACGTAATACGTCGAATGTAACAAAAATATTAATTTGATAAACCTACGAGTGGTATAGTATGAAAATGGAAATCTGATGATATGCAGACTATTCCTAGTCCGTATGCAGTGTTCCTACTGATGATGCATGAATTTCGCAGTCAAACCAAACCGGTTACGCGAATATGAATACCCGTAAACTACGTTTACGCTGAAATGAATAATGAACATGAATAGTGATTCCCTCCCGGGGATGAATAGTGTCACATGAATAGTAAAATTCCTGAACGCTTCTCGAAGTCTCAAACTGACTCCAAAAACGATGAATAGTGAAATGATGAATAGTGATTGGTGAATAGTAAATGATGAATAGTGAATTGTCGTGGTTAGGAAAGTGACCTGAAATCTCGGGTTGTTACAGTCGCCCCTCCAAAAGGGAATTCAGTCCCTGAATTCAAATGTTGTTGGTTTCGGAAGCAGGCTCGGGAAAAAGATGTGGATACTTGCGTCGCATTTGGTCTTCTCGTTCCCAAGTAAACTCGGGTCCTCTTCGAGAATTCCAGCGAACTTTCACGATAGGAATTCGACTCTGCTTCAATTGTTTGACCTCACGGTCCATGATTTCAACGGGTTCTTCCACAAAATTAAGCTTGTCATCTAGTTGAATTTCTTCGAGTGGAATAACGGACGACTCGTCGGAAAGACACTTCTTGAGGTTTGAAACATGAAATGTGTTATGAACGTTGCTGAGTTCTGACGGAAACTTAGGTGTGTATGCCAACTGACCGGTTCTAACTAGAATCTGAAATGGTCCAATACCGAGAGCTCAGTCTATCGGGTTACCAAAAATTGTATCATACCTTTCCAAGGCAAGGCTTTCAATCATAGTTCGTGCTTTTACTTGAATCTAGGAGGTTCGTTGTTCAAGGATATCAATTCCGTATGATGTGCATCATACATCGACCTAACTTCCGTTGTTTTCTCATTTCTTGTAACTGATTCTTGACTTGTGAAGTTTCCTTTGTTGTCTCCCGGTTTAGTTCTAGGTCCGTGAATTTAACTTTCCAAATTCGATATATAAATATGTATATGGTCACTTCGGCCATAGGGTGTCTTAAATGGTGCCTTTATATATTCCCGTGATGGTTATTTTTGCTGATGATGAAATTCGTCAATAATCGAAAGATTATCCTAATCCATACAAAGTTGGTTATGTGGTGTTGAATAAATCCTATAGTGTTCAGGTAGTTCTCTTAAGGATTCGTCGGTCTAACTATGGTAGAGCGTGTATATCCAATTAGAAAAGGAATATCTTAAAGGAATTGCTAGAAATCTGAGGGGTATCGTCTATCCTTTCGCCGTTTCTATGTCATAAAATATCTTTCATAATGTAGAGTCTCTCCTAGAGAAGTCAATGGTGCAAATTCAACTTAATGGCTGAGTGAGTGATGAGTGATGTAAGTATCCGGTGGGAGTTTGTTAAAAGGGGTGTTCATGAAAAATTCCATTTGTTTACAAAGCTTTTGAATGAAGATTGTTATTAATAATTTCTGAAAATGTGACTATTTTCTTCACGGCATAATTCCTCCTGAATTATACATAGGTGATCAGGCTATGTATAATTGAGGACCAACGATGCGATGCTTGGTTAAATTGAAACGGTATTACTTTTTCCCCAAAAGTTTTAGATGGTGTTCAACGTGTTGTTTTGATAAATGGTTTTCTAGATATTTCCTTTGAAAGTAACATGAAAATTGTCTCGCGTAGCGGTAGTAAATACTTGATAAAATGACAGGAAATCCATTTATAGGGTGGTACCAAATGGTTTATTTTGAAAGTTCTGAAAAATAGTTCTCCCGTAGGGTAGTAAAATAACTTGCATTAAATTTGTTGAAGGTTTCATTGGATACATGGATGAATCTTATGAAATGGTATTAGTCTACTAATCCGTCAAGAATGAAATCGGCCTAATCCCTAGTAAGATAAAGGTATACTGTTGCGAAACTATAGAGAATTGAGCAATTGGAATAGGAATGGAATAAACGATGGTTATGATTATTGCGAAGATAACAAAAGATAGGTATTACATTGGATAGGAAAGTGCTTAATACAACTAGGTTACACCAACGTACCTATGGAAAGTACAAAAGAAAGATACAACCCTAGAGGGCTCAACTACGGTTTATTAAAACATGAACTCCTTCTGGTTAAGCATTGTTGTTGTCTTTGATGTTGCTAATGTCCTGACGGTCTCTCTCCCAAACACGCACGCTATTCCTCGAGTTAATTCCTCTTGGTCCCCATGTCCTGATTTCCTTTCGGGCAATTGTTCCTAAAGTGTCCAACTTCTCCACAACCATAACATGTTGGCGGTGGATTCTGATTATTTCCCCCAGGAGCAGCCCTGCATCCCTTAGCCAGATGACCGATCTTCCCACAATTGAAACAAGGTTTAGGGCAATCCCCCGGGTTATGATGTGTTTGGCATTTGTTACACTTTGGTAGAGTACCGGCGTAACCTTTCTTTTCAGTCGGACCCGCAACATAGGCCCGTGCAGTTTCTTGTCTTTTGGGTGGTGGTTGGTTGGCGTTGTTACCTTGGGTGTCATCCCATTTCCTTTTGTTGTTGTTGTTCTGGTAATTGTTGGTGTTATTGTTGTAGTTACGGTTTCGGTTGAAGTTATTGTTGTTGTTGTTGGCGGGGGTCACTTTCTTCAGAACTTGAGCTATGAGTTTTTGAGACATCCTGATTGCCTCATCAAGAGTTTGCGGATCAAAAGAAATCACATCACCACGGATGCTTTCGGGCAATCCACCAATGAAATTCTCTACCAACTTTTCATCATCAGGCACCATAGATGGGCATAGAGCGGCTAACTCTTGGTACCTCCGAATATAAGTCTCAATGTCATTTCCCACGGTTACCAGATCATAGAACTCTACTTCCAACTTCTTCACTTCGGTTCGTGGGCAAAACTTCTTAGTTACCAACTTTTTGAACTCGTCCCATGTGACCTTGTAAGCATTCTCCATCCCTATGGGCTTTGCATAAGAGTTCCACCACGATAAGGCTTGATCGCGAAGTGTACTAACGGCAAACTTAACCTTGTAGTCATCCGGGCAATTGCATAAGATAAACACAGATTCAGTATGTTCGAACCATCGAACCATGGCAGTAGCCCCTTCAGTACCCTTATACAAAGTAGGATCTCCACTCTTGAAATCCTTGTAAGTACATTTCTTCCCATTGGTTCCGTTGCTAGCTTCTCCCGATGTCCCTATCCGAGAAGCATCTTCGGCAGCTCTTGCGGCAACAGCGGCTCTTTCAATCTCTAGAGCTTCGGCTACACTATCCCTAACAAGCTTCCGGATAGCAGCCTGAGTCATTTCTGGGGAAATCGTTGCAGCAGCCTTGGCTTTAGCTTTCCTAGGTGCCATAATTCTGGTAGATCACAACAGAATACATCAACAACAACCATACTAGAAATGATTATCGTACAAAATATATACAACCACAACATGTATATATATATCCACCACAAGTGTAAATACAACCACGATATGTACAACCACAACATGTACAACCTCAGCGTGTATAAATACAACCATGAGTACTCGTAATAGCAACGATCATTGTTCACTAGGTATACCACCACAACCATGCGTATATCCTCATAACACATGAATACAACACTTAAAATTTTTTGTCTACATTGACCGGTGTCATAGATAGCACAACCATACCCATATAGTAAAGTCAATACTTGGGGATCTCGTTGTACAACAATCAACATACCACAAGCTTCTTCGAACTACGCCACCCTTCCCGTGGCTAGGATGATAGTAAAAGCGAGTGAAGGTAAAAGCTAGGATGATGTCCTGAAGTGAGGTCCGGGGTTGTGCATCGATTCATGTCTGAGATAATGTAGATTCCAATCCATCCTTGAGGAATCTATAGATGTTCCTGTTGAGTCCGTGATCTTGGTGTCATCCACAAGATGTTATCTACTTCATGTCAAGTGAGAATGGGAAAAGGGAAATGACAATGGTCGTACTGAAAGGCAAGGTTAGACTCCCGAATCTCGAAGGTCTCGGTGTCATATCTGATTGGTGGGGTGTTGTTACGATGACCAATGATGAAATCCAACTCATCGGTTTAGAATGTGATGTAATCAAACTTGGTAATGAAGAGGGAGTTGTGAAGAGTTCTCTTGTGGTGGTGTAATATTGCTCAAAGCATCTTGTTGGTTCATTATGTCATGGAAGTATGAGTCGATTATACCTGAGATAGTATAGAGTCTTTGCGAGGAATGCCACTCTTTGGCGATTTGTTGTTGCTGTTGTTTGGTTTGTGGGGCATCCAAACCCTCACGTGTAGTCTCAATTAGTTAGAGATCATCATCTAACGATGAAGAGTAGTAGGTTGTCTAACAGTAAGGGCTCTCGAACTCTCATCAACCTTAATCTATAAGGTGGTGTAGTGTCCTTAGTTGTAGATGGTAATGGTGTATCAAACCATGTACGCTTCTCAAGCGGTAAGTTAAGTATGTGAGTAGAGTCCCTGAAATGTGATGGTATAAATGGGGTTCCATATGATGATGATAAAATCGATGGTGATAATACTGAAGGAATCACTACCTTCTTTTACGCTATCTTGCGATGTCTAAGCGGTAAAACTGGAGTATGCACTATGGGACGACCAATAGTGGTATGAGTAGCTGATACTGGTGGTAATACATGAGTAGTGAGTGTTCTAATAGTGAGGGAATGAAGATATACTATCTTTCTTGCAATAAACATTCTAATAGGTCCATAAGGACTAAGCATGTACGTCTTATCAAATGGTATACTCTGTATGGGCTGAAGTAATAGGGACATCCCGATCGTCTTGCGACGTCGGAACATAAGAGTTGGATTCTGCGGAAACCGAAATAGTATGGGATGATGAATCTGTAGGTGCACGAGTAACCAAAGGTGGTGCAATAAGTGAAATCTGAGGAGTAGGTGCAACAATGGGAGTAGTAGAAGACATAGCGTCCTCGATGTAAACATCAGAAAATATAACAATAGTGCGGGAATTGGAAGACATATCTCTGTGGCAACAATGCAAAATGAAATGAATAACCCATGTAATGAATCCTCGCAAATAATAATGTGCACTTATGATGTAATGATGAGACGCTACCGTTGGGGTAGTTATAGTCTAGGGTATGAGGATAACCTAGTTCGCTATAACCATTGCTCTGGTACCAATCTGTCACACCCTGAATTTACCTGTTAATGGCAGCGGAATTGAATACCTTGGTGTGACTTTCATGGCGTCTCATACAATGGATATATTGAACGACCTAAAGTGTCGTTTTGAAAATACACGTTTGATCATAAATAAAATCAGAGTTTACAAAACATAGGTCCCAAATGATGTTGCAAGTTTAAAAACAAAACCGTAGTAGATCAAACGGTTACATAAGTGCATGAAAATAAGTGATGCAAGTCGACCCCGCGACTCCAAGATGGTCCAATGCATGCCCACATGATAGCTAATAACCTGAAAATACATTGCTAAAAACGGTCAACATAAAGTTGGTGAGAGTTCATAGGTTTAATAAAATGAAGTTATACGATAGCCACAAGTATAAAGTGTATGACATAAGTCACATAAAAATGATTGTACAATAGCCTTAAGCTCATGACCCCGACGCTGTGACTGAATTCTTTGGAGCCCCTGGGAGTGTTTTGCCAGACACTCAAATGAAAAGACATGAAATGCATCCGCTATCGGTTGTTGGTCAAAGCCAACACGGATGGAGGCGTCACCCTCGATAGATCTATCCACTCACTCTCGCTTAAACATAATTAACGGTTCATGATTATATGGGGACTTTCAATTGGCAACAAGGTAACTTAATCTATGTACAGGAAGTCTGATACTTTGGCTCGTATGGAAAACAGTTGCAATGTATTCTCCCCCGTGGGATTTGAAAACAATAATAAAATGTATACGGGGCTATGAAAACTCACCTGAAGTGATGATACAACAATGCTATGAAATCGGAATACTTGGAATAATTGAAATACTGGAACACTTGGAATACTTGGCAATAACAAGGCGCGAACACTAGCCGCTACCTAAAATGAATGCATGAATACTACTTGAGATCATGAAGCAATGTAGTGCATGTACATGTATATGTAACCTATACCACTCGTCATTTGAAAATACTAGTTATCGTTGATATGTAAAGTTTTTCCAAAACTTGATATAAATTTGTTAACTTGTTAACGTAAAACTAGTCGTGTCATAATGTGTATAAAACGTTAGTGTTGGTCTTGGCGTTTTGAAAACATTGAAATGTGATATGGTAGTCGCGTTAATAAACCTTTGATTGTACGTGTTCCAATGGATAAGAATTACGGTTCACCATAGTCGTTTCGTGAAAAATATAGTTTCTAGTACGTAAACATTTTCTACTTAAAAAGCTGTCCAAATAAAATGTATATAGTCGATGTTTAAACGCGTGTATCTCGTTCGTTATTAGCTTGTTTTTGACGTTCTTTATATCCGTGGGTTCGTATAAACATGTACTAATATATTTTCAGTAGCTCGGGTCATCTAGGTCGCGTTAAACGCCTCAGTTTGTCCGTCGAAAGTCGCGTAACAGCATGTTATTTTCTGAAAATTAGTTTTCGTCGTTAAACTTGTAAAAATCATATCTCCTTCGTTATTAACTCGTTTTTATCCCCGTTTTCGGCCACGGCTTCGTCTCGGAATGTATTTTCTAAATATTTGGCCAAAAATTATCTCACACCTACTGATTTTCCCACGTTTCACTTTTAAGGACAGAATGTTTTATATACTTGTCAAAACTTGATTTTTCTAGTTAGTAACTTGTCCAAAAATGTCATAAACAACAACCAATCTTTCTAAAACTTATCATCTATCTTTTTAAGGTGTCAAGGGTCCTAAACATCATCATCCATGTAGATCTAACAAGGATCTAAGTATATAACACTTCTAGGGCTCATAACTTGCAAAAAGATTTAAAAATGAGTGGTATAACTAACATATACATATAGATCTTGCATAAAAATGATATGAACATTATATTAACTTGGTAAAATTATGAAAATGAGTTTTGACGACTTACTTGAAAGATTAGTGATAAAAAGATGATGAAAACCTAAGAAACCTTTGAGTTTGTATTTCAAAACCCTTAAAGGAATACTAGATGGACTTGATTATGGATTGATCTTGAAAGTTTGATGTTTTCTTCCTCTTGTTCTTGTTATGCCGAACACACACACACACATATAGAGATGAGAGGGTTTTCTTGAGATATTATCTAAAATGAAGTGTATTAGGGAAGTTAAGTAGGTATATTAGACAAGATATGATGTGCATTAAATGAGATAGGAAGTTTACAAGTGATGGGGTGTTTTTGGGGCTCATGGCCGGCGCACAAAGGGACAAGAGGGGGGGGGGGGCCTCTTTTGATTAACCATGTGATGATTTCATTTGTTTAAGTGTGTAATTTTAATTAGTTTTAGGTGTAATCGGGTACCGCGTTTGCTAGAAATAAAATTTAACGGAGTTAGTCGGGACTTGACGAAGTCATAAAAATTACAAAAATATGTTGGGTACAAATATTGGGTGTTCGGGTAATTATTGTTTAGTTTTTACGTAAACCGTCGTAATTATATTAAATGTACGATATAAATTAAATAAATTCGTAAAATACCGGGTAAATGAATTTTATAATTTTCTTGATGTTAAAATGAGTATAAAATATATCGGGACCATCGTGGGGATTGTCGGACGTGTTAGTCACATTTATTGATCGCGCGTTGACGTTTTAATTAAAAGTAATTATACGTAATACGTCGAATGTAACAAAAATATTAATTTGATAAACCTACGAGTGGTATAGTATGAAAATGGAAATCTGATGATATGCAGACTATTCCTAGTCCGTATGCTGTGTTCCTACTGATGATGCATGAATTTCGCAGTCAAACCAAACCGGTTACGCGAATATGAATACCCGTAAACTACGTTTACGCTGAAATGAATAATGAACATGAATAGTGATTCCCTCTCGGGGATGAATAGTGTCACATGAATAGTAAAATTCCTGAACGCTTCTCGAAGTCTCAAACTGACTCCAAAAACGATGAATAGTGAAATGATGAATAGTGATCGGTGAATAGTAAATGATGAATAGTGAATTGTCGTGGTTAGGAAAGTGACCTGAAATCTCGGGTTGTTACATCCTCTCACACCGCTGGTCAAGCCGGGTGGTGGTATCCGTCCTATTGCTGTGGGGACCGTTTGGAGGCGTTTAGTTTCCAAGGTTAGTGCTGTTTTGATTGGTCATTCATTGGGCGGTTATTTAAATGATCTACAGTTTGGTGTTGGGGTTTCTGGAGGTGGAGAGGCTATTCTTCATGCCGTGAATCGGTTGATTGAAGACCATGGTGATGATGTGGGTCTTTCGATGTTGTTGGTGGATTTCAAAAACGCCTTCAACTTGGTGGATCGTGAGGTTATGCTACATGAGGTTCGCCTTCGTTGTCCTGCTATTTCACGTTGGGTGGAATTTTATTACTCTAGCCCAGCTAGATTATATTATGGGGAACACACTTTATGGTCACATCAAGGTGTACAACAAGGTGATCCTCTTGGACCTTTACTTTTTTCTTTAGTGTTACATCCTTTGGTATGTAAGATTAGAGACTCCTTTAGCCTTTCTCTTCAAGCTTGGTATTTGGATGATGACACTATTATTGGAGATACTTTGGTTGTGGGGGAGGTTTTAGAGCTTATCATGATGGATGGACCTCGTTGTGGTTTGCACCTCAATGTTGATAAAATTGAGGTTTTTTGGCCAAAGGAAGATCCCAGAAGCAGGCTTGTGGGTGTTTTCGCACCTAATATTGCTCGACCCTTGCACGGTGTTAAATTACTGGGTGGGCCTACTAGTGTAGACTTTGATTTTAGTAGTGAGCTTGTTATGAAAAGAGTTGCCAAAACCATTGAGCTTATGGGTGTTGTTGCCAAGATTAATGACCCTCAGTGTGAGTTATTGCTCCTTCGTGCTTGTGCAGGTATTTCCAAACTATATTTTGCTATGCGCACTTGCTCTCCCCGGGTCTTTGAGCGTGCTCAGATTTCTTTCGATGTGGCTCTTCGTTCTTCTCTAGAGCGTATTGTCACTGCTTCTGGACCTGGTTTTGGCGATTGGCAATGGAGACTTGCTACACTACCTTTTGCTTTCGGGGGGCTTGGTGTTTACTCTGCAGGTGACGTCTTGAACTATGCTTTTCTTGCATCTAGACTTCAATCTGCTAGCTTGCAGACTAAGTTGCTTCGACGTTCTGGTATCGTAACTTATGGGTCTTCCTTTGATGATGTCTTGTGTGCTTTTAACGCGAAAATGGAGATTGACCTTTTGAGTAATCCATATGAGATCGCTGCCCCCAAACTCATGAAGAAACTGGCAGATATATATTTCACACATGTTACCCAAACAGCCGAATCTACATTTTCTTTATCTACTCGACATATGGCGTTATGGAAATCGCAAATGGAGGACTACACTTCGGACTGGCTTAGGGTGGTTCCGATATCTGGGTTGGGACAGATTATGAATGTTAGGACCTATAGGTGCGTATTATGTTATCGGCTCGGTGTTCCCCTATTCTCTGTCCAAATGCCGTGTTCAGCTTGTTTCAGGGTCTTTACTGGGAATATTTATGGGGACCATGCTGTATCTTGTGCTGGTATTATTGGTATTAAACATCAGCATAACGTGGTACGTGATGTTCTTGTTGACATATGTTCTCGGTCGGGGGTTTCGGTTCGTAAAGAGGTTGATATTGGGCTTTGTGGTGAAAGGGACAACTCCTTACGCCCAGCTGATATGTTGCTCTACTCGTGGGACGGAGGTCTTGATGTGTGTGTTGATTTGACTGGATCATCGCCCTTGACGCAAACTGGTATGGTTGATTTTGTGCCGGGTCATGCGGTGATTGAGGCTGCACAACGTAAACGCATCAAGTATGAGGCTAAGTGCGCAAATATTGGATATGGGTTCCTCCCTTTCTCTTTCTCTTCTTTTGGGGAACTTGAGAAGAATGCAGTGACCTTACTGAAGCGAATTCAAAAATTCTCGATGACTCAAGACATTTGAGCACGTGGTGCTGCTCATATTTTTAGTAGGATTAGCTTTTCTATAGCTAAAGGAGTAGGGGCCCAGTTAGTATCTCGGCTCCCTACTAACTTCTTGTAAATCCTATGAGTTTCTAATAAAGTGATTATTTATTAAAAAAATAATAATAATAATAAATAAAATAAATAAATAAAAGATTAATCTATATTCTTTACGGTATAAATCATTTCATGACGAATCAACTTGCACCTAAAGATCATACGTTATGTATTTCAAAGTACAAATGACTAGTTATAATAAACGACCTGTATTTCACATCAAAACAAGTGATCTGGCAATTATGTATAAACTATTTGAAAGCTGAGAGGGGAAAATAAAATAAAAATAATGAAAAATAAGATTCAAGATCATTTGAGGACAAAACTTTGTTCACATATCAAGGGATTAATTTCCACCATTCATCTAGTTTGATCTAATGGGGATTAACCTAAGATTTAATAGGGAACCTAAGTCCATGTCTTTTTTTCCTTTTACTTTGTCTTTTTGTCTTTCTTATTTATTTATTTTTGGTCTTTTTTTTAATTCACGTCTTTTTTAAATCTTTTTTTTTCCGCTTTTTTTTAATTCACGTTTTTTTAAAAGTTTTTTTAAAAGTTTTTTTTTTTTTTTTTTTTTTTTTTTTTTTTTTAATTCACGTTTTTTTAAATCTTTTTTTATTTTATTCTTTTTTGTCTTTTTTAATTCACGTTTTTTTTTACCTTTTTTTTTTTTTCTTTTTCGTACGTTTTCATACATATTCGTCCATTTTCTTTTTCGTCAGTTTTTATACGTTTTCGTCCGTTTTTATATGTTTTCATACGTTTTCATCTGTTTTCATCCGTTATCAGACGTTTTCGTCCGTTTTTATACGTTTTTGTCCCTTTTTATACGTTTCCATCCGTTTTTATACGTTTTCGTCCGTTTTCATACGTTTTCATCTGCTTTTGTCCGTTTTCATACATTTTCGTCCGTTTTCTTACGTTTTCGTCCGTTTTTATACATCTTTGTCCGTTTTCAGACGTTGTCATCCATTTTCCTACATATTCATCCATTTTCATACGTTTTCGTCCGTTTTTATAAGTTTTCATCTATTTTCGTCCGTTTTCATATGTTTTCGTCCGTTTTCTTACGTTTTCGTCCGTTTTCATACGTTTTCGTCCGATATTATACGTTTTTCCTGTTTTTATACGTTTTCGTCCGTTCTCATACGTTTTCATATGTTTTTGTCCGTTTTCTTACGTTTTTGTCCGTTTTCATACGTTTTCATCCGTTTTTATACATTTTTGTTCGTTTTCAGACATTTTCGTCCATTTTCCTACATATTCGTTTGTTTTCTTACGTTTTCGTCCATTTTCATATGTTTTCGTCCGTTTTTAAATATTTTCAGCCATTTTCAAACATTTTCATACGTTTCTGAATATCACAAGTGATATTCTGTGATACTCAGGATATCACAAGTGATGATACTCAGAATATCACAATTGATGATACTCAGAATATCACAAGTGATTTTCACGTTTTTTTAATTCACGTTTCTGAAATATTCGTCAATTTTTTACGTTTTCGTCTGTTTTCCTACATATTTGTCCATTTTCTTACGTTTTTTAATTCACGTTTTCGTCCATTTTCCTACATTTTCGTCCGTTTTAAAATGTTTTCAGCCATTTTCAGACGTTTTCATACGTTCCTGAATATCACAAGTGATATTCTGTGATACTCAGAATATCACAAGTGATGATACTCAGAATATCACAATAGATGATACTCAGACGTTTTCATACGTTCCTGAATATCACAAGTGATATTCTGTGATACTCAGAATATCACAAGTGATGATACTCGGAATATCACAATTGATGATACTCAGAATATCACAAGTGATGATACTCGGAATATCACAATTGATGATACTCAGAATATCACAAGTGATACACAGAATATCACAAGTGATTTTCACCTTTTTTTAATTCGCGTTTCTGAATATCACAAGTGATATTTTGTGATACTCAGAATATCACAAGTGATGATACTCTGAATATCACAAGTGATATCCTGAATATCACAAGTGATTTTCAACTAATGTTTTGTAACATGAAAATCACTTGTGATATTCAGAATATTACAAGTGATATTCTGAATATCACAAGTGATTTTTACCTTTTTTTAATTCACGTTTTCTTTATCACTTTCTTACGTTTTCGTCCGTTTTCATTCGTTTTCGTCTGTTTTCATACGTTTCTGAATATCACAATTGATATTCTTAATATCACAAGTGATATTTTGAATATCACATAAATCACTTGTGATATTCTGAGTATCACAGAATATCACTTGTGATATTCTGAGTATCATCAATTGCGATATTCCGAGTATCATCACTTGTGATGTAACGCCCCGTGCCCGTTTAGACCAAAATTTAAAACTTTTTACGCGGAATCGACTCACTTTAACGGACATCTGCTTACTCTTTTGACCATTGACAAAAATCTATAAACTTTTAGCCCTTGAGACTATTTTTAAATGAAACTAGACTCAATTACCTTCGAAACGATAGGTGGCACGACCTATTTCGACTTACGGATTAAAAGATAAGATTTTTTGAAAACTGCCAAACCTGGATTGTGGATAGATGCGCCGTATCTCAAAAAGGAGATGCGCCGTATCACCTGATACGCTATATCTCAACAAGGAGATGCGCCGTATCTGCTCTGTCCAGCAAATCTGGACAGACCTACTGTCCCAATTTTGCATTTTCTCCAGGCCCGCTCAGAAACCCGACCTCCCGGACTCGAAACTTGACGAAACTTTCCAGAATCCTTTAGTATGTCCAATATTTTATTTTCATACAAAAACATTTACCGATTAACACCCCGAAGAGGTACTTTTACAAATGAGACGGGTTATGCAAATAACCCGTTTTGACCCATTTTCACAACAAACCACTTATACCACTTCCGTTTCACATCTAACTTGACCAACTTCATTTATTTAACATATCAAACATGTTTCAAGGGTACTTGACCCGATTACTAATCAAAATGGGTACGTTTACACATAAACCAAACGCCCCTTTAGACTTTACTCAAAAACACATAAAACACACTTTGACCCATCGTTAGACTTCCAAACCGTTACCCGACTTTGACTCACATTATACGACTCATAAAAGAGACTCTCGGGGATACAACCATGACTCGAGCTCGGCATTCTACCTAGCTCCTAATGCTTATTATTTCCAATCCACTTCCGTATCCTTAAGCTATAACCCAAGCCTTACTCTCTTCCAAGCCATAGCATCATATATGAGCCTACAAAACATTGAACACTTAAACCGTAAGCACGAATGCTTAGTAAGTAAAACGGATATAACTTAACATTATACCTCATTCAATACATTACACATTACACAACCATTAATCCAATGACATTGAGCATAACACATACCTTAACCACATAAGCCTTAACCTTTCCTTTCCCTTAATCCACTCATACTAACACATCCTCTAACCTTATAATCTCTTACACATACTACCATTATACTAACAACCATAACTTTAACATATTAGCCACATAACACATAATGCATAGAAATCATTATAACTTTACATTATACCGGTTTACTTACCTCAATCCAAGCTACATAACATCAATATCATCATCATCATTATGGTCTTCCATCCTCATCATCATCATCCATCATAATTAAAACCTACTCACATAATACTCAAATACATAAACAAGGGATATCAAAACCCATCAAAACATACTCATCTTACTAACCAAATCATCATATGATCATACCCATATCATATGATGATTTCTCACTTTTCTTCTCATCTATAACTTTACTAAAACAAGACAATGAATTACTTACTTGTGATGATCATCACTAAGGGAAGGCTATAGACACTTGATCTTCACTTTCTTCTTCATAGATCATTACCTAGCTAATTTCCCTCCTTTTCTTCTCACTAGAAAACCGGCCTTCTCACACACCTCAATAATGCAAGACTCATCTAGAAATAACTAGATATAACTAGTTAGGTGTGGACTTTGGCCCTTTAACATAATTAGTCCCTCAAGTCTCACTTGTGATATTCTGAGTATCATCATTTGTGATATCCTGAGTATCATAGAATATCGCTTGTGATATTCAGAAACGTATGAAAACGTCTGAAAATGGCTGAAAATATTTAAAAACGGACGAAAACATATGAAAATGGACGAAAACGTAAGAAAACGGACGAATAAGTAGGAAAACGGACGAAAACATCTGAAAACGGACAAAAATGTATAAAAATGGGCGAAAACGTATGAAAATGGACAAAAACGTAAGAAAACGGACGAAAACATATGAAAACGGACAAAAACAGATGAAAACGTATGAAAACGTATAAAAACAGACAAAAACGTATAAAATCAGACGAAAACGTATGAAATCGGACGAAAACGTAAGAAAACGGACGAAAACGTATGAAAACGGAAGAAAACAGATGAAAACGTATAAAAACGGACGAAAATGTATAAAAATTGACGAAAACGTATGAAAATAGACGAATATGTAGGAAAACGGACGACAACGTCTGAAAACGGACAAAGATGTATAAAAACGGACGAAAACGTATGAAAACGGACGAAAACGGACAAAGGCAGATGAAAACGTATGAAAATGGACGAAAACGTATAAAAACGAACGAAAACGTCTGAAAATGGACGAAAACGTATGAAAACGTATAAAAACGGACGAAAACGTAAAAAAACTGACGAAAAAGAAAATGGACGAATATGTATGAAAACGCACGAAAAAGAAAAATAAAACGTAAAAAAAAAAAAGATTTAAAAAAAACGTGAATTAAAAAAAAAAAAAAAAAAAAAAAAAAAAAATAAAAAAAAAAAAAAAAAAACTTGATTTAAAAAAAAAACGTTAATTAAAAAAAAAAAGAAAAAAAAAAGAAGCAAAACTTGATTTAAAAAAAACGTTAATTAAAAAAAAAGAAAAAGAAAGTGAATAAATAAAAAAGACAAAAAGACAAAGAAAAAGGGAAAAAAAAAAAGACATGGACTTAGGTTTCCTTATTAAATCTTAGGTTAATCCCCGCCATTAGTTCAAATTAGATGAATGGTGGAGATTTGTCCCTCATTATGCAACAAAAGTTTAGTCCTTAAATGAACTTTTCTCGAAAAATAATTATAGCCACACATTTCAAATGACGAGTGAAAAATTCATTTGTAATAATTATTTAATATAATTTTAAAACTTTAAATCGTAATAATTATAATTTTAAAAATAACAACAACAACATTTGTTTTGGTACGATATCCTAAGATTCAAAATGAACTAGATGAACAAAACTAATATACCAAAACAATATTTAACCTAAAAAAAAAAAAAAAAAAAAAAAAAAAAAGGTCACCTTATCTCATATATAATACTAATACATGAAACAAACTCATCACAAATATCATGATTGTCATATATGTTTAACTAGCTTATAGACCCGCGGAATCCGCGGAATTTTAGAGGGTTTTTGATTAAAAAAAATAAGTACAGGAATAAAGTAAGAAAGAAAAACGAACGTAAACGGTATGAAATTTTCTTGTAATGGAATAATAAGTTATAAGTGTCTGATAATATAAAACACAATGCTTGTAAACATCTGTGTAATAAACGTTCATTGCCTCGTGATCTCCAATATGTTTGTCTTCAGAAGCAAATGTATGTAGTGACCATTCTAACACTTTAACAAAAGATCCATTACGTGAACACCTAATAAGTTTAAAAAATATGTAAGTAAAAGAAGTTTGTGATTTATAATAAGTGTAAATAAGAAAAATACAACAAAACATGTAATATGTATAATGTACATACCTATTGACTGTGTTTGATCATAAACCTTGAAGAACTTCTTTATATACCACATTTATAGTAGTTTTTGATAGGTTACCATCCGCATCTGAAAAAAAAACGTTCAAACCTTTTTTGCTTTTGACACGTAAAAGAGCCACATATAGCTGTCCATGTGTGAAAATAGAACGTGGTAGATACAATCCGACTTTTGAAAGCGATTGCCCTTAGCTCTTGTTTATTGTCATGGCGAATGACACCGAAATGGGATATTGTTTCCTCACGATCTTTAGAGGTAAACTTTATCAAATGGTGTAATTTTCTATCTTGGTGGCATAAAACATGTCATATGTATATTGTACATATCTCTTGAACGTTGATCATAGACCTTAAAAACTTGTTTATAGACTAAATTTGTAGTAGCTTTTTATAGATTACCATCTACATCAGAAACAACCACCTTCAAACATTTTTTGCTTTTGACACGTGAAAAAGCCATGTATAGTTGTCCATGTGTGAAAACAGGACGTGGCGAATACAAACCAACTTTTGAAAATGATTGTCTTTGGCTCTTATTTATTTTCATGGCAAATGACACTAACACACGATATTATTTCCTCACGATCTTTAGAGGTAAACAAAAAATTGTTTGCACATTAGATCAAGCATCCAATAAAGTAATAATCATAAATTCATAGCTTCAACTCTGAAAAATCCCCTTACTTGATAGTTAAGACCATCTTAAAGGTTAATAGTCGTAAACAGTCATAGACATGCATGAAACTACATGCAAATGCTATCAAACACCCCGGTGTCATGAGAGAAATTAAAAAGACAAAAGATTTAATGAGGCACTAATACATTTAATACTGTAATTTAATAGATCTAGCTAAAAAGTTTGTAATCTTCACAAAAATACTCATATTCACCTTCAGTGCTTCACATGAACAAACATAGTCAACGAACATTTCTTCGCCTGAATATCTTTTTTGCGTTGCTTACTTTTAGCCAACTTCATTGAAACCCGTTTAAGGAGCATCACCTTTTATGAGGCTAGCATACACTGATACATACAAAAAAATATGAAACATATGAAAATATACACCATATTACAACAATAAAACACAAGTTACCTTAAAAAAGTATTCCATTAACATTATTAGCCCTAAATAGTATAATCATTGCCCGTTAGGTACCCATACAACTTATCTTAATGTTGGAGCACGCAATGTGTGGGACCTTAAAAGTTTCAAAAAACACATCTCTTAAGTCTGCAATACCATGACTTGACCGCGGACTCGTTAGTCAAGTTTTATGCAATGGCATTCCCATGAAAGATGGTCTTTTTTAGAATTTATTGTCACTAAAGATACATAGACTATATGTTGGGTCCTTCAGTACCCAAGAGTCCTTAAAACTAGATTTGAATACAAATTAAGCTAAGTGTTAATCAACCGAAAACACAATTAGGTCACTGAGTGAATAGTCACTTAGTGAGTTACCTTCAAGATGCTCAGGACGAGTCTAAGAAGAAAGACTCACCACACAGGGAGGCGGATCTCCCTGAAGTGTTACTTGAGACGAAGAAGAAGGTAATGGGTTCAGTGAGCGTTAGACAAGAGCTCACTGAACCCCAGTCTCCTCAACAACAATAAGATTAAAGACTGAAGACTGATGACGAAGATTGAAGAACCTGAAGCCTGAAAGAAAGGCGGGATTGAGCGGGAAGGTTTGAAGAGATAATAACAAGTCTTATCGGGGTCAGACACAAACCATCCCTAAAGCGGCTAAAAGTCAAGAAGTGTCAGGACTGACACTCAAAGACTTTTTTGGCGCAATCCTATTGGTTCTTGGAAATGACAATTACTGTTGTAGTTGTCAGACACGCCTTCCTATTGTTAATGTATTTTTAATCTTCAGTACTCTTAACATGTTTGCCTATAAATAGCAAACAGATGGAGAAAAGCGGGTTAGGTATTTTTGTGCAATAAAAGCTTAGACTTTCACAATACCCCTTTTCTCCTACAAAGAGTAACCAATCCCTGAGATAGCTCAGTGGGTCGAAATTGTTACCACTTAAACATTGCTTGAGTTTAAATAGGAGACATCATACCTTGTCTATTCAATCCCAAGTGTTTGTTCCACAAAACACTTGGGTAATAGATTCTTTGATTGATTTCTAATAAGAATTTAAACGTTGAAAAACATTGTGTTTTTATATTTACGTTTTACTTATATGTTGTAATTAATCAAATACATTGTATCAGTCATAAACACAAATAGATTAAATTTTTAGTTAACTCTAAGCATGTAAAGAGAACAACAAGTGGTATCAGATCCTCTGGTTTATAAAATCTTTCAAAAACTAAGAGTGCTCAAGGTTTTTAAAACAAAGATCCTAATATTAATGTTCCCCAGCTAGTCGATAAAAAGGGTGGAAGCTTTTCAGCTGTTGCCCCAAGACTTGAAGCTGGTAAATTTAGCAAGTGGAAAAAGTGAATGCTTTGCTACTTGACTGGTATGGAGCCATACTACATCACTTGTGTCAAAGATGGTTCCTATGTCCCAAAGACTGCTGAAGGGCTAAACAAGCCTGAAGCTCAATGGACCATTGATGAGAGGAGGGTGGTCAATCAAGACCAACGCCTGAAAAGCATCATTATATCTTGTCTTCCTGACGTTATAATGGAATCAGTCATCAACTGTTCAACAGCCAAGCAAACTTGGGATGACTTGATCAATAGCTTTGAAGACCCTCAGATACCAAGGAAAACAGGATTATGGACCTGAAACTTGAGTACAATACTTTCAGGGCAAAGGACTCTGAAAGTCTCTCTCAGACTTATACCAGATACAAGACTTTGATAAACGAACTATCAAATGATGGTGTAGTGTTGTCTAAGCATGAGACAAATGTTGGCTTTGTCAACAGTCTCCCTGAGAAGTGGCTAAACTTCTCACAAGGCCTCAGGAATGCTAATCACATTCAGACCCTTGAGCTCCCTGAGATCTATGGGAAGTTTGTCTATGAAGACAACTTGATCTCTAGGAGATACCCAGACTCAAAAGCTCTTGAGTCCAAAAAGGCCTTGACCTCCACACCCATATCAACTGCCTTTTATACTAATGTTGTTGTGCAAGATTTTCAAGAGGATTCTGAAGATGAAATTGATGAAAGGACTGGTGATGAGTACCTAAATGATTTAAACTTGGAATTCCAAGAAAGGGCACTCCTTGCTAATTCAAAACGTTTCATCAAAAGAAATCAGTCCAACTTTTCTAAAGCTAAAGCAAATGAAACCACTGAATGTTTTAATTGTGGTAAAAAGGTTCATTTTGCTAGAGACTGTTATTCTAAAACCATCTCAGAACCCTCTTACAAATTTTCAGGAAACAGTTCCTCAGGAACTCGCAAGTTTCAACCTAGAATGCTTCAGTCGACCCAACATTTACAAAACAATAATGTTCAAAAGGGTCAAAAAGACTTTGAAGCAAAATATAGGAAAGCTAAGGCTAAACTTGCACTTCTTGAAACTAAACCCTCAATGTCTAAGGCTGCTCAAACATCCAAACCTGTTCAGACAAAAGAACAAGGTTCTTGTAGCAGAAGCTTATGACTGGGATGAAGAAGAGGTTTCCTCAGAAGATGAGGAAATTAGAGTGAGTGCACTGATGGCACTCTCTGAAGGTGATCAGGTGGCTGTTGGGAAAAGCCATGCAAGGAATGGAGAGTGGGTGAACATAACCATGAAGAAGGTAAACACTTTACTTTCTATGGATGATAATTCTGATTGGCAGTCCTATATGAATTATATTTGTGTAGATCTTAAGTTTGTTGAAGAACAAAGGCTTAACTTGTTTTCAAAATATAACAATCTTGTGTCAGAATTGAAAGTGTAGAGATGAATTGCTTGTACTAAAACGAGCCAAGTTAGAAACAATTACTCTACAAATTCAAAACACTGAAATTTTGAAACAAAACCAAGCCCTACAAAATGAACTTAACAAAGAAAAGGCTGTCATTCAAGGCTGGACTAAAAAGAACCCCAAGGTCTTTGATACTGTGGGTTTAATTCCTAAGAAATCAATAGGAATTGACCATCTCACTGAAACCCCCAGTGAGAGTCATAGTGAAATGACCTTTATTCCAGCTGGCATATCTTTTGAGCAAGAAATGCTACCCAAGTCAAATGACTGGATTGTCAGGGACAACCCAGTCAGTAAGTTACCAAACTTTGAGACTGGGAAAATCTTGCTTCCTGAAAGTCAGGCTCTGAAAAATATGCTTGGACTCACTGACCAACCCAGTAATACTGAGTCAATCAATGAGTCTGAATCTGAATCATTCACACCACTCCCACCACCGAATATCCTTCAAGGTGCTGCACCATGCTCATACCTCCCACCATTGGTCTACTCTCAATATTCTCCAACGAAGAATCCAGGAATGTGAAAAACCATCCTGAAAAGGCAAACCCTTGAAGTCTCAGTAAATACTAATGACTCATCAACTTCAGTCCCTTCTGAAGTAAAAACTGACAGCCTTGACTCAAAAATTGATCAGTTGGCTGAAATGGTCAGGAAGCTGAGTGAGAAGATTGAATCTTCTGAGAAACCTTCTCAATCCAAGAAGAAGGAACCCAAATCAGCTTCCTCAAGCACCAAACCAAAACCCTCCAAACCCATGAAAAGATGTGAGCTGTGTCACTTTAACAATCATTACACTGATGATTGTTATAGAATCCTTTACTGCAAGATTTGCAAAATGGATGATCACAGGACCTCTGATCACAAAACATACACAGCCACATCAAAGATGGCAAGCTTTAAAGCTCAGGCTTTAAAATACCCTTCTGATTCTATACAGAAACAGAAACAAAAGGCCAAGCCTTTTGCACCTTGCCCTCATTATGGATTCAATGACCACCTTCCTAAGGATTGTCTAATGGACAATAGCTGTGAAATTTGTGGGGATCCCACTCATGACACCTCAGGACATGATAAGGTCATTCATGCCAGAAGAGGTATAAACAAGTCATCCTCTCAGTCTACTGAGTCTACCTCAGCTATCAAATGCAAAATTTGTGGTAGCTCAGTCCACTCCACCTCTGACCATGAATCAATTGTCAATTTTAGAAAGACCCCCAAAGTTAAGCCCTCCAATAAGTGGAGTCTTAGAAAGAACTAACCCAGTTTACCATTTGTGCAGAGGCATGCCAGGGATCCTGTTTGACATCTAGATAGTGGATGTTCAAGGAGCATGACTGGTGTGAAAGAGTATCTGCACAAGTATGTGGAAGAATCAGGACCCAAAGTGATATTTGCTGATAACTCATCATGTCTCACTGAAGGTTATGGCTCAGTAAACTGCAATGGTATAGTCTTTACTAGAATAGCTTATGTTAATGGTCTTAAATACAATTTGATCAGTGTCAATCAACTATGTGATGCAAAATACATAGTTCAGTTTGATGATAAGCAAGGAATCATCTTCAATGCTAATAAGGAAGTTGTCCTTATTGCACCAAGAAGACAAGATGTTTATGTGTTAGACATATCCAGTCTAACTCATAATGGAACCTGTCTCTTTACTAAAGCCACTGAAACCCTTAATTGGCTTTGGCATAAGAGACTCTCCCACCTGAACTTCAAAAACATAAACAATCTTGTGAAACAAAACAAGGTCCTTGGCTTACCATCACTTGTGTTTTCAAAGGATAAACCCTGCTCTGCATGTGAAAAAGGAAAACATCATAGAGCATCCTTTAAAACCAAAACAAACTTTTCCATCAGGAACTACCTTCATCTTCTCCATATGGATCTCTTTGGGACCATCAGTCCTAGATCCATTAACCATGAGAAGTATACTCTGGTCATTGTGGATGAATACTCAAGATACACTTGGGTGTACTTCCTGATCAAAAAGAGTCAGGCAGCTGAAACAATCATTTTCTTTGTCAGGAACATTGAAAATCAAAATGACATCAAAGTCAAACAGATTAGGACTGACAATGGAACAGAGTTCAAAAACTATGAACTTGAATGTTTCTGTGATGAGAAAGGAATTTCCCAAAACTTTTCCTCTCCTTACACACCTGAACAAAATGGTGTGGCTGAAAGGAAAAATAGAACACTCATTGAAGCAACCAGGACAATGCTAAATAGATCAGTCCTTTCCAAACACTTTTGGACTGAAGCAGTCAAAACTGCCTATTATACAAAAAACAGATCCATCATTGTCAAGAGACATAGTAAAACCCCTTATGAGTTATTCAAGGGAAGGATCCCTGACATCAGCTATTTTCATGTCTTTGGGTATCCTGTGTTTATTCATAATCACAAGGATCACTTAGGGAAATTTGATGCTAAAGCTGATGATGGATACTTCCTAGGATACTCACTTGTCTCAAAGGCCTTCAGGGTGTTCAACACTAGGAGACAGCATACTGAGGAAACATTCCATGTTACCTTTGATGAGAGCACTGATGCAATCAGTGTCTCTAACACCTCAGTGGAAGAGATAGGCATTGATGATTCATCAAGATACCCTCCTGATGAACATCATCCTGAAAATGGTCCTTCTACTCAGTACCAAACAAATGCTGACATCTCCTATTACATCATCCCTACCAACCTTCCTTACCCAACCATCACTGAGTTTGTTTAAGCACAAAGAAATACTGATTCAATCATTCAGTATGAACAAAGTGCTCAGGAACCAAACAATCACAGTGATGAGTCAACCCACTCAGACACTCATGATACTGAAGATCATCATGTGTCTAATCCTGACCCTACCCATCAGGCTTCTACAAGTTCTAATCAGTTTCCAAGACCTCAGGACAGTTGGACTAGGTCTCAGGATATAGAACTTGTTAATATAATTGGAGAGCCTACTGAAAGCATGCTCACTAGAAGCATGGCTGCACAACTGAGAGCAAACTCAGCTAATGAATGCCTATTTGTGGACTTCATCTCCACAATTGAACCCAAAAGTATCAAGGAATCACTTAATCATCCAAGTTGGGTTCAGGCCATGCATGATGAACTGGAACAATTTGACAGAAACAAGGTAATGACCTTGGTCAAGTGTCCTGAAGATGTTTCAGTCATTGGCATGAAATGGGTATTCAAAAACAAATCTGATGAAAATGGCATAGTCATTAAAAACAAGGCCAGACTTGTAGCCAAAGGCTATAACCAACAAAAAGGCATTGACTATGAAGAAACATTTGCACCAGTGGCAAGGATGGAAGCCGTCAGGATCTTCCTTGCCTTTGCTATCTACATGAACTTCAAGGTTTACCAAATGGATGTTAAAAGTGCATTCTTAAATGGGTCCCTGAAAGAAGAAGTTTATGTTCAGCAACCTCCTGGATTTGAAAGCCATGAGTTTCCTAACTGTGTCTGCAAGCTTAACAAAGCCCTTTTTGGACTGAAACAAGCTCCCAGGGCATGGTATGAAACTCTCTCAGCCTTCCTAATCAAAAACAAATTTGTCAGAGGCAAGATAGACAACACATTGTTTATCTATAGGACAAATAATGATGTCATACTTGTACAAGTATATGTTGATGACATCATCTTTGGCTCAACAAGTTATAAACTTTGCAAATAGTTTGAAAAACTGATGGCAAAGAAATTTGAAATGAGCATGATGGGAGAACTGACTTACTTCCTTGGACTTCAAATCAAGCAGACTGATAAAGGAACCTCTATCAGTCAAGAGAAGTACGTCAGGAGCCTACTTAAGAAGTATGAGCTCAGTGACTGTGCCTCAGTCAAAACTCCCATGGTACCACCAAACAACCTTGGTCCTGACCTTACTGGTAAACCAGTGAATCAAACTCTCTTCAGAGGAATGATAGGATCACTGATGTATCTACTTGCATCAAGGCCTGACATCCAATTCTCAGTGTGCTTATGTGCCAGATATCAATCTGACCCAAGAGAATCTCATCTCACAGCTGTGAAAAGGATACTCAGGTACCTGAAAGGTACTCCAAACCTTGGATTATACTATCCAAAATGTTCAGGCTTTGATCTCAAAGGATACTCAGACTCTGACTATGCTAGATGCAACATGCCTTAGGCTCCTGCCAAATCCTTGGTGGGAAAGTAGTCTGTTGGAGTGCTAAGAAGCAACAATCAGTTGCCATGTCCTCAGCTGAAGCTGAATATGTTGCAGCAGCAAGTTGTTGTGCAAATGTACTCTGGATGAAAAGTCAACTCAGTGACTATGGAATTTAGTACAAGATGGTTCCCATCTTTTGTGATAACACAAGTGCAATTGCCATCTCAAACAACCCTGTTCTTCATCAGAGAACAAAACACATTGATATTAGATATCATTTCATCAGGGACCATGTCATGAATGGTGACATTGAATTACACTTCATTTGTAAAACCCAAAAATTGAACATAATATGAATTTACCATAATGCCCTCGAATTAAAATTTTGAGAACTTAAGAAATATTATAAGTAACACAAATTGTATTTAACTTAATGTACACCATATATTAAGATACCTAATGAAATTAAACTACTTAAGATAATACTTATGCTAATCAAATTTAAAATGTTCTAATCTATATCATTTGGACAAATGGCTACACTATGAACACTAACTAGGATTATGACTAAATTTATTGTGTAACAAGTTAACTTGACTAAAAGCCCACAATAATTCCTCATGGTAACCCAAAATTCGGTCCATCAAGCCCAAAGTAACACCACACGTTTTTCCCTTCTATGTTATAACCGAACATCACACAAGAAACCCTATTTTTCCTCTAACAAAGTCGGTTCTCTTCTCTCCTTGTGCTGCTGCTGTTCCGATCCACAACCCACCAAAAAGGAGGCTAAATCTTGTTCCATTCTTGTGTCATTCATCACGTAAGGTAACCATGTTATGCTTATATCAAGGCCCTTCGAATTTTTATGCAAAAAAACCCTAATCGTTCTTGCCTTGTCTTGTCTCTATTTTTTTTTCTGCCGATCTACCCAAGAAGGAAGGAGGAGGCTCGTGAGTGATTTTTGTGATGTGTTCTTGATTCTTCATGTATTCTTCAAGGGTACTAGTATCTTTCTTCCTTGGTTAATCTTTGCATCGATGTTGTTGTTTTGTTAATAAACTTGTCACATAAAATAACAAAGAAAACCCTAAAATCTAATATATGAAAATCGACTATATATCTATGTGAGATATTTAATTGTTTTGATCATGATAAGACCTGTGATGAGTCGACCTAAACATGTATTAAACTTATCTATAATCGTTATGTGATAAGGAATAAAGATTAGAATGAAAAACCTAAGAGATTTCATGTTAGAATCAAAAACTGCTACTGATCTGGAATATGGTTGGACTTTAATCGGCTGTAACTAAATGGCGTGAACATATATTTTGATGTTTCTGGAGTCTAGATTGTAGTTTAATGAAATAGCTACCTGGAGAAATTTAGTTTGTAATTTTTGGAGGCCTAGAAGGCTACTTTTTGATTTTTGGGAAATCACATGTCTGATCGGATTTGTAAAGTCTGGAAAAACAGTCCGGGTTTTTCATTTATCATTTTAAAACCATAACGAATTAGGACATTACCTTTGAACTGAGTACTATACCACATGTTAGATAATTACTGGAATTTTTGTAGAATTTTATAAATTTTCTAGACTGGGTAAGCAGATAGATAATGGTCGGGTGTTTTTAATTGATCCGGTTCTGGAACAGGTTGGGGAAAAGGATTTTTAGTTCGTACCTAGACAACTTAATAAAATCTGGAAAAACTAAATAAAATACTTAAGACCCTGGGGAACGTCTGTGAATTTTTATAGATTTTATTTCGAAGGTTTAATATGGTTTATAAATTATGTAAAACGGGTCCAGATGATACTTAAAAACTGTCAAGACATGTAAAAGATTGTAAATTGTTATTTTCCTAAACTAAGGGTTATAAATTGTAAATCATGAAACTTGAAGGTATAATTCGTATAATACGTTAATTTGAGGGTACACTTTATAATCTTGGAAAATAAAATGCTTGATGTGTTAATAAACTAATGAGAGGGATTAAAATGTAAACTATGTGAATCTAGGGTTTCATTTCGTAACTTTGATAAGTAAAGGGATATAAAGTGTAAATTATGAAACCTAAAGGACTAAAAGAGTAACTTGGGGAATCTAAAAGCTAAAAAGGAAACTCTGGATAATTTGTGAATATTAATGAGAATATTGGAACCCTGTTAATTATAGAAACATTCTAAATAAGGAAACCTTCTAAAAATGGAAACTTACTAAATTTGGAAACCTGCTAAATATAGAAGTTACTTATAATGGGAAGATAACTGAACCCCTTTCGTATTTCTGTCTTCTACTCCTTTAGGTTCAAGAAAGGAGTGATCTTGATCCCTGTCAGCTACTCTTGTGTTTGTGCTTGCTATTTGAATAAGGTACAGATATTCTGCTCTTCTTGTAAAGAGCCTTCGTCTCATTTCTGATTCCTGATTCATTGTTATGTTTTCCCTTGTATTGTGAACCATAGTTTGACCTTTGCTTTAACCTTTGTCTTGAACCTTGTCATGAACCTGAACTTGAACCTTGATACACTTGATATGAACCATTTGACTTGAACCTTCGACTTGAACCCTGCTATGACTCTTGACATGACTTATTGAACCCTAATAACCTGAATAATTAAGACCTTGAGTACTTGAAGGTTCATAGGATTTTACAACTACTTTTTAGATATATATGAAGAGGTTTTTGAAATATTTCTTTAAAGGACTTTTATTATGAAACTGTTCTAAGAACTATATTATTAAAATCATGTAAAAAGGATTTTCTTATAATAAACTATTATGAACCTTCCAGTATTTGACCTTTCTGATATGGACCTCCTGATAATGAACTCCTGCATTTATCTCCTGTCTTGAACCCTGATATGATACCTGACATTGGATACCTGGACTTGAACCTTGATACACCTGATAGTATAACTGGATTGAGAAAACCTTTTTGATAAATTATGAAAATGTTTTAAGAAATTATTGGTAAGATTATCTTTATAGAAACCATTTTCAAATAACCTCTTTTATGAAACCTTTTAAAGAATACTTTTATGGAAAACGGTATTTAAGGATTTTGACACCTATGATATGAATCCTGATATGAACCCTGATATGAACCCTGTTATGACACCTGATACATGATACCGAGACTTGATACTTGACCCTCACCCACAGTTTGAGACTATGAGCCATCTACTAGGCATGAGGGTTTCATGTCCATGTCGGTGATGCACCGCCGGCATGACTAGTGTGTAGCCCTAGTGATTTGGTTACGCCGTCCCCGATCTTGACTTGATTTATTACGTAGAGGAAGAACCCTGTGGCCTGCGGGGGCGTATGGATGCATCCTAGACTTGTCTTGTTCTTGTTACTTGTATTACTTGGTGACTGGCGAGTGTGTGCGATACACGCCTTTCACACCCCTGGGAGCTAGCTACTCCACCCCTGGAGGTATCCCCTCACCCTGTACTTGGTATGCTGAGGTCACCCCTCCATACACCCTGATATGTGACTTGATATGGTTTGACTTTGAGATTGACTTTGAGTTTTGGGCTCGTAGTGGATTTCTGTTTCCCTGAAACCTTGTAACCTTATGACCTGACACTTGACCCGATATTTGACCTGACTTGATTTAACTTGGGATTTTGGTGGGTTCTGGCTTCATTTACATCTCCTATTGTAACCATTCTTAATTCCTGGTATGTCTGCATAACTCTTGTATTCCTTTTCCCGACTCTTGTTACTCTTGGTAGTATTTCTTTTACTTTATATTTCCGTTACTACTGCTTTGTTTCCGTTATATCTGTTCACTGGGCTTTTTAAGCTCAGCCGCACGTTTTCTTTTCGTGTGCGGCAGGTTATAAGCAGGACGACGGGTTTGGGTATGAGTGAAGAGACTTTTGGACTTAGAAGACCTTGATAATTATTCTGAAGAAGAAGTCATTAGAAGGATTGCATTTGCAGACTTAGTATTTAGTTTTGTTTCATTCTTAACCTTAGAATGTTAGTATTTCATTTGTAACCTTTGACACTTTATTGTATTACTGTTGAAGTATGCTTTGTTTGATCTGATATGAAACCATTAACGTGACATCGTTACCCTTGCTGGGTTGGGGTGTTACATCATTCCTACTGAATATCAGCTAGCTGATATATTCACCAAACCATTGGATGAACCAACTTTCACAAGACTGAAAGCTAAATTAGGAATGTTGGATATTGAGATTCAGTCCACTGATTAAGTCCATCCAACTA
This sequence comes from Artemisia tridentata subsp. tridentata, assembly GCA_021014915.2. NCBI lineage: Eukaryota > Viridiplantae > Streptophyta > Magnoliopsida > Asterales > Asteraceae > Artemisia > Artemisia tridentata. The sequence continues at coordinate 366,150,526 of CP139506.1, forward strand.
AGTGTAAATTCTGAAAACCCCAGGTCCCTGACTCAATGTGTTCCTCAGTGAAAAAGATCATTGAATCACCTTCCCTGAACTTCAGGAACTAAACCCAAGTCCCTGAACCCTTGTACCTCAGGAACTAAACCTAAGTCCCTGAACAAGCAAGATAACCTACCCTGAACCCTTGTACCTCAAGAACTAAACCCAAGTCCTGAACAATCAGGTTCACTGAATGAATAGTCATTTAGGGCCCTCAAGTGACATTCAATGCTAACTTAAATGCTCTAAGTATCTAGTTAGTAAATGTCCGAGGTTGGTAACTGAATTCTTATTTAATATAAGAATATTTGTTCTTTTGCCTTTCTGGCATGCACCTCATGGGCCATCACATTCCCACTTGGCATTTAATGCCTCTCCAATCACATAACAGATATGTGATGACTCAACTCTGCAAGTTATACTTTTTGCAGACGGCACAACTGTTTGCCTTGACAGTTGCGCAAAACAGGGTAGTGGAGTGGTTAAGCATTTAATGCGGATCCCAAAAGTTTTATTCAAAACGGTTTTCAAAAAATATCTTTTGAGAAATTAAACCGCTTAATGCCTAAAATACCCTCCACTTCACTTCCCTATAAATACCCCCCAAACAAAAAACATACATACGTTTTTTAGAAAATTCTAAGCAAATTCTTGCCCTTTTTCTATCAAAACAAAATTTTGTGTGTGTGTTCTTAGCTTTTAGAAACCCCAACCATCTTTGTTACCCAGACTTACCCAACAAAAATGGCTTCTTCTAATGCTAGTACATACGCCCCAAATGTGGAATTCCTCATTGAGGGCGTAGACATGACCTAGAACAATGTGGTAGGTAATTTTGCCTATCCCCAAAAGTTTTGGGCGTACAGGAATGTAGTTAAGTATCTACAAAACTGCTTTCTTACTACGGCATTTACAAAGACCCCCTCAGTCATATACCATGACTACTTGAGGGAATTTTGGTGTACAGCAGTGGCAACCAGCCCTGAGGACACCAAAGACTTTATAATCACTTTCTCAGTGATGAATGGGAGAAGGACCCTTTCCCTTGATTACAAAACCTTCATCAAGGCCACTGGTCTTGATTTCGCTGAGAATTTTGCGCCCAATCCCACTGACCAAGAAGTTAAAGCAGAATTGCTTTTTCTAGGGCCACATGACACCAAACAACCTGAAGTGGCCCGGTCAATTATTGGCAAAGGCACCAATAATCAAAACTTGGTTCTCTCCCATATGGAGGATCCTGATGACTTTTTTCATTCAGATCCTTGGGGGAAATAAATCCTCCACGGAGCAATTAAACTCATCACAACAATTGATGGTGTTCAGTCTCCTAGAGGGTAGAAAAATAGATATCGGAGGAATAATCTTCCGAGACCTCGTGGCCAAGCTCTCAGGAAAATCTAGGCAAAGACACATGTCTTACCTTAGGTTCATTTCCTATGTGCTTCAGGACCTACTTGGCTCTGACTATATTAGGCCTGACGCTCAAGGATCTAAACCTGACGTCCTACACAAGGCCAATTATATCAGTGGCATTACAGAGTACAACCAGTCGCCCTGACCAACTACATGCTGGTGGTCATTCAGGGTGATAAGGCAAAATCACCCATTCCTTCTCCTGAAAAGCAGGAGAAGAAGAAAAAGAAGGCGGGATCCAAGAAGGTGGTTAAACCCAAATCACTCGTCCTTGAGACCTCCGCCTCAGAAGGGGAAACAATGGCCAAGACCTAAGAGACACCCATCATTGAGACCCTCTTGACCCTAAAACAAACGCCAACGGAGGTCACTGATAAATCATCCTCAGTGTCCTCGGGCAAACCCCAGTTTCCTCATGGCTCTACTGACATACACAAGTCACTAGGGTCAGGAACCTCCACCCAATCACATCCCGATGAAGGCACTGACAAATCACAATCAGTGCCTGAGGGAGAAAAGGGTCCTGAATCCTCGGTAAGCAGCACTACTGTACTAAGAAGGGGACCCACACCCAATCACATCTCGTTCATGGCTCTGAGAAATCACACTCAGGGTCTTAGGGAGTCAAGGACCCTAAATCCCCAAAAGGGCAGTACAACCCTGATGGGAAGGGGGTCCATCAACAATCACAAACTGTGCCTCATGATAGTACGGGAGAACACCCACCAGTCCTTGAAGGCGCACATGGGGACAAAGACTCAGGGGGCATGCGACCACCCGCTGATATGGAACCACAACCCCCTCGAGGCGGATCCATTCCCTCGGGAACTTACCCCAAACACCAGGCTGAGCAAACTCACTCAGTTATTATGGCAGGGTCAGGACCTGGCCAAAACCAGTTGCAGATTCAATCCATGGCGGATTTTTAGGCTGTTCTTTTGTCTGATGAAGAGCTCAGCATTGATAGTGAGGAAGAAGTGTTTGAGGCAGGTGATGATATGGATACTGATGCACAACCCACTGAACAATCGCATCAGTCTTCTCCACCACAAGGTGAAGAATCAGCTTCTCAGGCTGATCATTCTTCGGACTCAGAATCATCCTGCCCAGCTAATCTCAGGAAGTATGACAACATTCTTCCTCTCACTGAAAGACAATTGGTCAAGTTCTTGCAGAAAGCCAACAATGCTCTCTTCCAAGGGCTCACTGAAGAAATCTTTGACCAACATTGTGAAGCTGCAATTCACTATGTCAACCTGAAGGAATCTGTTGAGGCTTATCATGATGAAGTTAATGAGAAATAGTCTGGGATTTCCTACTCCTTGACAACTCTTGATCAGAATCTTAAAATATTCAACGCTACTCTCTCCAACATCACCAAGAGAGTTGCAACTATTCAAGAGTCAGTGAAAGATGACCCTGAGCTCAACAAGAAAATTCTTCAGGCTTCTGAGACTTTTCAGCAACAGTCAACTCAGTTAACTGAGGCTGTAAACATGCTAAAATCCTCTAACCTTCAGGGTCTCAACTCTTCAGTGGACTCCATCAAGTCTTCCCTGGTTCTTCTGGAGGCACATTTGGCATCATGGGCCAAATATTCGAATTCCTTGGCCTGAAATCTTGGGCCTAGGATGACTGTTATCGAGGCTTCTCAGGCATCTCTTGAAGCCAAGGTATCCACACTTCAGCAAGACACCTCAGACATAAAATCCATGATGACTGAGATCTATCAGGCTTTCAAAGGTCAGGCTGCTCCCTCAACTTCAGTGAGCACTCCAACTCCTGCTCTCACAATGGCTCAAGCAACAGTTGAGGGGGAGAAAGTCACTGAAGCTTCTTCCAGCCAACAACCACCTTCTCACACTGAGGGGGAGATTCCTGAAACAACCCCATCATCAACTCAAGATAAAGGCAAAGGCATTTTCACTTCTACTGAGCCTGAACCTACAATATTGGTGCTTGCTTCCTCAGAAAGAAGGCCTGACCCTGATGAACCAATTAAGGTCCCTTATGAGATCAATGGAGTGATGCATCTTCTCATTGAGGCTGAAATTCAGGCTCATATGGAGAAGGAAGAAGGGTTGAAGAAAGCAGCTGAAGAAGAGAGGCTGAACAAGTCTGCCCTCATCCAGGTGGTCAGTGAAAAGGCCGAAAAGATTGGACTTGAACCAAAAGCCCTTGCTGGAAGGAAAGGTGGTCAGAGCTTTATGAAAGCTCAGGATACTGAGATGACTGCTTTTAGGAAGAAAAGAGAAGAAAGGTTGAAAAAGACTGAGGAGATAAGGAAAAAGAGGTTTGAGAAGTACCAATGGGTTATGACAAGCAGACTGAGACCTGAACCAATCACTGATGTAAAGATTCATCAAAACACCAAGCCTGCTTTCATCAGTGTCTTCAGAGGTCCTGACAAGAGGAACTTTGAAATTTATGATCCCTTTAGATTCTCTGACTTTGGGATTATTGAATTGGATGAATTGGGTCCAATCATATTCAAAAAGTCAAACATTGCTGTCAAAGAACTGATGAAATCCCTGAAGCTAAGATATGAAAAACTGATAGCAACACCTGAGGAACTTGGTATTCCCTCACTTCTCCCAGCTCCAACTAGTCAACCTGCTCCCTCTCAGTCCTCTAGAAGAAAAAGGAAGCAAATTGAGTCTGAGCATGAGATCAAAGTTCCTGGCCTTGAATGCAACAGAGCTCTCCCTGAAAGAGTTAAATTTGTGAACAACTAGGTCATTGAACTACCTGAAAGGGGTCTCTTCTTCACTGATGAGTTTGGAGACCCAGCCTTCTAAAGATGGAGTGATATTGATCAGGTTGGAATCAAAGCTATGCTTGGTTTCCTCATGATGGTCTACCCAATCCAGAGTCCTGCCAATGTGAGGTTCTGCCATGACCTGAGAATCAAGATTCAAGAACATCCTGATCAACATGAGCTGGAATCCAAGAGACCTAAGCTTGAAGCCCTTGGATACAAACTGGACTGAATGAATCTGCAACACCACTATCTTGTACTTATTAGTTGTTAGGACTTGTGTAATGAAATTAATAAAATGATGTCCCTTTGTTTTGTTATTTCAGTGTCCTTCATTACTTTCTAGTACATTCAGTATGAGAAGAAGTCGTTAGCTCACTCATTACCGATCAAAACACTTAAGCATAATTTATATCCAAATAGGGGGAGATTGTTGGGTCCTTCAGTACCCAAGAGTCCTTAAAACTGGATTTGAATACAAATTAAGCTAAGTGTTAATCAACCAAAAACACAATTAGGTCACTGAGTGAACAGTCACTCAGTGAGTTACCTTCAAGATGCTCAGGACGAGTTTAAGAAGAAAGACTCACCTCACAGGGAGGCGGATCTCCCTGAAGTGTTACTTGAGATGAAGAAGAAGGTAATGGGTTCAGTGAGCGTTAGACAAGAGCTGACTGAACCCCAGTCTCCTCAACAACAATAAGATTAAAGACTGAAGACTGAAGGCGAAGACTGAAGAACCTGAATCCTGAAAGAAAGGTGGGATTAAGCCAGAAGGTTTGAAGAGATAAGAACAAGTCTTATCGGGGTCAGACACAAACCATCCCTAAAGCGGCTAAAAGTCAAGAAGTGTCAGGACTGACACTCGAAGACTTTTTTGGCGCAATCCTATTGGTTCATGGAAATGACAATTACTGTTGTAGTTGTCAGACACGCCTTCCTATTGTTTATGTATTTTTAATCTTCAGTACTCTTAACATGTTTGCCTATAAATAGCAAACAGATGGTGAAAAGCGGGTTAGGTATTTTTGTGCAATAAAAGCTTAGACTTTTACAATACCCTTTTTCTCCTACAAAGAGTAACCAATCCCTGAGATAGCTAGTGGGTCAAAATTGTTACCACTTAAGTATTGCTTGAGTTTAGATAGGAGACACCATACCTTGTCTATTCAATCCCAAGTGTTTATTAAACACCTGGGTAATAGATTCTTTGATTGATTTCTAATAAGAATTTAAACGTTGAAAAACATTGTGTTTTTATATTTACGTTTTACTTATATGCTGTAATTAATCAAATACATTGTATCAGTTATAAACACAAATAGATTAACTTTTTAGTTAACTCTAAGCGTGTAAAGGGAACAACACTATATTTAGGGATAATAAGAGCTCAATTACTCACATACAGTTTAAGAATTACATGAGTTTTTAGAAGAATGAATGCATCAAGAAATTAAGTGTGTGAGTATAGCAAGAAAAAACAACGAAGGTAAAGATTTTGTATTGTTTTTTGATGGAATAATATGTAATAAGTGAATGATACAATAAAGAAATATGGATGTAACTATTAATTTAATAAACGTTCATGCACGCGGGCTACAATCTTCATGGTCTCGAAAAGCAAATGTATGTAGTGAGTGATAAATAAGTGATAATTCAATGAATATTTCTTGAGCACCTAATAAGAGTAAAAAAAAAAAGTGTAAGTAAAAAAATGTTTGTGATTGATAATACATGTAAATATAAAAAAGTACAGGTTGTAATATCAGGAAAAAATAGGTTTGCCTCGAATCAGGATCATTGTTAGCCCTCAAATACAAAGCGAAATTTGATGCGTGTTCATATCTTGTAATATCAGGCTACGGCTTCCACTTCTCAGTGTTAACTTTAGCCAAAGGTCTAAAACAAATGTTTTTTGGTTCATGATCCATCACCATTGAACTCCACATCATGCCAACATCTTATTTTCTGCTTGTACTTGGGGCTTCTTTCAACCGTTGCAGCTAGCGTGTTGTCCCCCATGTCAGAATGAACATCCATATTACCACGCTCAAATAGGATTTAAATAATTTTTAAAAGCTTTAAAAAATCATATTAAAATAATTACAATAAAATGAGTCTTGAATCTAACAAATGTTACCACCTCTTGCTGATCGAGTACACAACTCAACTGCATAATTGTTAATAAGATATTAAGAAAAATATTAACAATTTAGTTATTAAAGAAACAACTTTAGCTATCAAAGATACAACAAATTAAGAAGGTTGTATGCAAAGTTCTAAATTGTTAACTTCATTACCTCCTTGGCCCACAAATATAGCATGTGTTCTCCTTAGACCTCCAATAACTAAGTTGTAAACTCCAATAACTAACTTGAGATAGCGATAATAGAAAAGATGATCAAAAGAGCGTCACTAATAGATCCTACTATTACCCAAGTATATTGATTACATAACAGCTTAGAACTATCAGATATAGAAACACAATTTATACCGACAACATGATCTTATGACATATATTAGTTTAATCATTAGACCCTTATATGTCACTGGAGTTCAAAAGTTTACTAAAAGATGAATGTCCAACATAACCATGACCAAGTTAAAATCATATTTACGAAAATTACATACATAAAGTTTTGATGCAACCCAAAGCACCGATACAGACAGATTATGCAATGCAAGTGGATCTGATTTGCATATGATGCACCCCAAACCACTGATACGGGGATTCAACATATGTTAGACACAACCATGCCATTCTAGATGCATCCATCCTTTCTAAGTGCAAGAATTAAAGATTTATAAGAGTAATTCAAAAACCAAATCAGATGGAGCATCTAAGAGCATGAAAACATAACAGTTAATGTAATGTTGAATGGAAGACCACATTATTAGATCTCATTATAGAAATGGCAGTACCTTTTTTAGTACCTTTTTTGCACAGGCACTAGTTGCAGTAGCATAAGCCAAGGGAGCGACAAAGCACATGGTGCTGCTATAACAATGAGCCCCAGTACTCTCTATAAAATGAGCCCCTGCAAGCTACACAACTTTTTAACTTTAAAAAAGAAAGGACATTCTGATTATTTCGCATTCTAAGCAGATACAATCATTATCAGGGCAGATGAAAGTATGTTGTATGGGAGATAATGAATGAACCACATGATAAACTTAAGGTGATAGCCTCATTGCACACAAAGCAAACAATGGTTCGAAAAACATGTGTACAGAAATGCCATAGCATTACCTGGAGTTTTAAAGAATGGTTACATTAGAGGAATAGTGTAACAACCGTGATTTTAGCAGGTTAGTTTGACTAATAGTCTCAACCTATTTAGCTTTTATGTGATGTGTACTATGTGCTTATGTGTGGTATATGTGCGGTTTATGGGTAATAAGTACATGAGTTAGCACTAAATCCTTGGGGTGAGATTTTTATCATGTTGAGTAGTGTGAGTTTTGGGAGAAGTTCATTTTGATCGCCTTAGTGGTGTAGAAATGACTTGTGTAGTTTTGGTGTTTTGGTGGTTTTGCGTAACAAGTCTCCGTTCAAATATTTGAGCGTTTGTAAGTTACGTGGAAATTGTTTTATGGGGTATATTCATAGTAAGTGTGAAATTTCTATTTTTGAAAACTTTATTTTGAAAATGATATATTTCCGGGTTGTCGTAAAAATGAAGAATTGTCGCGTAAGATGTTAGAATTTGGTATAGGTTTTTATAAAATATCAAAGGTACAAGGTTTTAAGTGTGATAATTAATAATAATAATAAAAAATAAAAATTATATATATGTATATATAAAAAACGAATTTTAGGATAAAGGAAAAAAAAAAGGAAACCAAACCCCATTTTAATTAAAATTCTTGGAGGAAAAGTTATCTAGAATCCTCCATAGCATATTATAAATATAAAACCAAAACAACCCTAACCTACTCTTGATAAAATTCGGCCAAAGCTAGGGAAAAAGGAGAGAAGAGAAATTTTTAGGGTTTCATCATTCAAGAATTTGAGGTAAAATTTTAATATTAAGGTTTAATTAATTTTTATAATTCATGTAGCATTTATATGATGGATTAGGGTTTATATCTAGATCTGTAAATTATGATTATAAAACATGTGGGAATCATTAATTAGTGATATTATAATGATTGGTGAAGTAATTAGGGTTTAAAACATGTTAATTAATGAGTTATGAATCTGGCAAAATTAATAGGCTGTAAAGATACGATTGTAATTAATAGATGAAGATGAGTTAGATCACGAATTTTATGTCTAAATTATAGTTCAGAGAAATTTATTTCCAAAAAGTCCGACCACGAGTGTTTTCGAGGTCGGGAAGTCAGTCAAACGAATTTTATGAGTTAAGGTGTCAAAACTGTTAAACCGGGATTTGGTATTTGGATCGGTGGGCACGTTCCGTCCCAATTTATACTTGGATCGGTGGGCACGTTCCATCCCGTAAGCTATGATTGCATGTTAGTTGTATAATAACTATATTGTTGCTGTCCTGCTATGCTATGTTTTATAATCACAGTGAACTAATGATCAAGGTATTTTGTGTGTCTTAAACCTATGAATCTCACCAACATTATGTTGACGTTTTTAAGCATCATTTTCAGGTGAGCATTCTAAGGCTAAGATAGAAGGGCGCGATTAGAAGAGACCTAGTTGCATTTGAGGATGACTATCTTTAAGTTTTTAATTTGATTTAGTTGGATTTTGTTTATGATACATTGAATGTCTTCCATTATTACGTTATGTTTTAATGAAGATACCTTGGAGATTGTTTTTGGTTATTTTATTTTGGGGTATCGTTACGACACTTTGTGTCTGTTCTTTACTCTTGATATTGCATATAGTAATTCTCTATATAGACGCCATGTGTTGTGATGATATCCATGATGTTGCACTCGCGTTTACGCCATCGGCGATGTGTGACAAATAGGGTCAATGAGGGCAATGACAACTGATATTATAATCACTGCCATACTGTAATTTTATTCAATCTGATCCAACCACCTTTGAAGCGTCGGTTTCCTTAACTGAGCTTCTTCTGTCAACTGCACTATCTTGTTCAGCAAAGATTCTTTCCATGTCTTCTTTGCCTGTAAGGCAACATTTGGATTTGAGGAAAAAAATAATCAAAACTCAAAACTTGAAACTGAGCTTCTTCTGTCAGCTGCACTATCTTGAAAAAAGGGCAGCTTTTACGTGTTGTCGTAGATTTGAATTTTTCATTTTAAAGAAAGGATAAACATTTGACCTGCAATGTTGACCTATTATTTATTGCTAATAAGTAAATTTCAGGTCTGTAATACTTTCAGCTGTTTAGATGCCGTGATTAAAATTAACCTGCATAGATCGAAACTCTTTTTTTTTTCCTTTTTTTTTCTTTTTTCTTTTTTTTGAATCGGTGATATGGAATGAGGATCAACACAATTAAACTAAAGTAAATCAAATCAAATATATGGAGTTGAATCAAAACAAAACTAATTCATCACATATAATCTATAAAAACAACCAAATTGAACATTGCACGGTCTATACATAAACATTATTAGCCCTAAATAGTATAATCATTAAAAAACATACATACAAAAAAAAAATTATTAGAAAAATGATAAAAAAGAAACTTACAATCGAAACCAAAAATAGGTTTGCCTCGAATCAGGATCATTGCCAACTTTAGGGTTTGTCCAGCAAAGATGATTAATGGGTTTGATTTGGTTTTGAACATTTTTAAAAAAATTGGTTAAAAAGAAAATGAATGCATTAATTCTTTGCTAAAAATAATCAATCGATTTATTAATTTGTTCCGTGATCCCTCTTTGATGACATTAATGCCGGATTGTAACTGACTGGTGAATGGATTGGTTTTGATTTAGATGAAAGAAATAACTTGTTTGAAAGGAGTACTGCATAGGGTGGTTGTACGCATTAAAGTTGTGATCAATCAGAATGGAGACACGTAGGATTATTAATTGAAAGGCATGCTTAGAGTGTTTGTAAATTATTCACGTTTATTAATAAGTATATATAGATTAAGCATGTTTTCAATAAAATGGTATATTACTGTGAACAAGTTTATAACTAAAGAACAAATAATTTTAATTTTTTTTATAACTATAGTTGCCATGTATTTTAAATTTAGAGTTGTAAATCCATATTAAATAGTAATTTGGATATATATGACATACATAAGGTTTATAAATGATATACATGCGATTATAAGTTTAAGTTGGATATATATGCAGCTTTAGAGCTTTTGAAAAGATATCTATGCAATTATTGTTGGAATTTAAATATCATAACAAGCATATAAATTAAATATAAACATCAAGAACACGCAACGGAAGCAATATGATCAAATACTTGTAATTAGTTAACCGAAACATAAATAGATGCATACCTTTTAGCAAATCCAAGCAATATGATCATCAAGAATCAAGAACCCTAAAAATTAGGGTTAGGACAAATCGACTTAACTATTAGTCGAATAGGAAAACACCAAAAATCTAACAAAGGATTTATCTATGGCCTTTTACACACGTATTGGTAGCGATTCGATGCGAATGCTAGTTCCTTGGATCACAATAACCAACCTAAACACTTTAGTTGAAGCTTAAGCAAATCGAAACCCTAAGATATAGGGTGTACGATCGGTTAAGGGTCAAGAGGGGAGAAGAGGAGAAGTTAGGGTTAGCTAATGTGACACAAGATTAGTCAAGAATGAATACAACCCTTTGTATTTATACTTGAATAACTTAGAGCCCAAGTTTAGAAGGTAATACCCTTCTAGAACCCCTATGCCGATCGGTGGAGTAATCCCAAAGGGATTCTGGAACCTTCTCGAATTCTATTTTCATCTCTTGTCCCTTAACTTGATATTTAACGACTGTTAACTAAACCTCGTTAAATACTAATGCCCGTTAAGTTCTTATTGTGAATTAATAATTAAATATAACTTTTTATATTAATTATTTAAACATTGACTCTCATACGCAAAGTGTGCAATCCTATAGTCTCATGTTCGAATCTGGTCATACATATATTAATTTATATCCATAACTTTACAGCTCCCACTTGGATATACATTAATATAGGTAATAACATTGGTTAGCGTCTAGCAACACGCCAATGCCTCCAGAACGACCCTGAGTGCGGTTTCCTGGAAAACCTTTTAATGATTCATCATTATACTTATCATTTTGTTACTAATACCTTGTTAACTATGGATATGGATCAAAGTCATTCCACATGTTAACTATTCAGTTTCTCGTTATATCTGATTGAGCAAGATTACCAAATTATCTGAACGTATTCTAGATAGATCTTGGGCATGGCCATGCAAACATCTTGTCAACACTACGAGGGGCCCAACAATATTAAACTTCGAAACAAATTCGAAGGAACAAATTTTTTCTTGACTACAAGCAAAGCCCATGAATTTTGCAACACTTCTGAAAACAGCCTGTGAAAAAGTAGGGGGGGGGGGTGAATACGTTACCGTTTTAAATTTTTTAAACTTGTTGTATCAAATATCCAATTAAGCTTGTAGTAATATGAAAGATGCCAATTATAGTTTATGACTAGCATATACTAAAACAAGTCGTCACACAAGTATAACCATCAAGTCACAACACAAGCAATAATATAATGCAAGTATAAAAGTAAAGCAGTAAGTAAAAGAAAGCGCAAACCGAACACGGTAATTTATAGTGGTTCGGTCATGGAGCTCCTCTCCGCCCTACTCCACTCCCCGAGTACCCAACTCGAGAGTTACTTCACTACATCAACAAGCTCCCTTCTCGACGGAGAAAACCTTACAAATGTCGCTTACACTTTTTCTGGTACAAAGCTAAATACCGGGTTCTAGTTCGAGGTAGAACCAACCTAACGTCGCTTATACAATATTTCCGACACTAAGCTAGATGTCGAGTTCTTTTACAAGGGTACAACCACTCCTGTTATGTTTTATGGCCCAACATAAAAACCTTGTGTTTTATGGCACAAACACATAAACCATCTAATCTAGTTTGGTGAATAGATTGTGATGATGCAATGATGTTTACAATGATAATCCATGACACAAATGTCTAATGGATATGAATGACTAATCTAAATGAACTTCCATTGACAGGAATCCTTCAATGGATGAAGATCACAAGTTTCCTAAGCTTGTTGTGATACGACTTCATATATGTATGCATGTGGAATCTAAATGAACTTCTTGAATAAGAAGTCTTCAATAAATGAGGATGACAAGTGCCCTTGAATCTTCATATGTTGATATGATTTGGTGGATGATAATGGCAAGATCTCCAAGCCTTTTTGGTGGATCATGAGGTATGATATGTTTACAACAAAGATGAATGTTAGAAGCATTATGATCATGATGATAAGGGTGATTAATGTATGTTACTACATGGTTATCTACTGATCTAAATGTATGCAAAAGAGTAGAGAGAATGTATGTTCAAGTGATGTGAAAATGAGTAAACAATGGGTTGCTATTTATAGCCAACAAGATTAGTAACCCACGGATGGGACAGATCCAAAAGTAGGGATCCGTCCGTGTACCATTTTGGTTCCGTGGGAACCTGACAGAAGATCTCCAAAAATCTTAATCAAATCTAACCAAGATATTTCCATATCTTTCCAAGGGTTCATTGAGTGAAGATCTAAGCAAGATATTCATATGATCTTTAAAATCTTCTAAAGATTTCAAAGTGATGCATGCCATGATGTCATAGTACATTTATAATTTAGATTAAAATGTTTATGAAAGTAAACTTGTAAAATGTATATACTAGCTAACTAATATATGTTTACCAAGTTGTACCATGTTAGTTTATGTGTTACTAAAAATGTTAAACTACTCATGCTATCATAGGACTTAAGATATTATGTCATTAACATCATTTTTATAAGTATGTAAACACATTTGTCTTAGTTTGATACCTAAAGTGCACTTATCCTATTTTGACACCTAAAGTGGTACTTATTCCATTTTGACATGAATACAACTTAGGAAGCATAATGTACAAGTAAAAATACTTGTATATGCAAAATTTAAAATGAGGTTCGAAGTAGAATGGTTAACCTTTTAAACTACTTAATGACTCTAAATGTATTTTAAACATTCTAAATGATTAGTTAAGGGGTTTGAACATAATGCCACATAACAAACATGTACGAACCTGTGTTGTACCATACGAGGACTTGAGAAGTCGAGAGGTGTTGAATGTATGTTGAGACAAAATATGATTACGAGTAACTTGTACATTTTACGTTATGTATCAAGTTATATGTTTGTCATCAATCAAAACAAACAAGACTGTATATATTAAATATCGTAATATTTGCACTAACAATCTCCCCCTTTTTGATGATGACAAAATATGTAAACGTGATAGATAGTAAAATGTAAAAAGTTGCTTGTGTCCGTACTACCTTTTACACTACCTTATCTGTTTACACTCTTCTCCCCCTTTTGTCGAAACAAAAAGGGTGTGTCCATGGAGTTAACTTCATTTCTCCTTGAAAAGGCGAGCTTGCATCATCCCTAGTGAAGTTAAATTATCTACTCCAATCCCCTTATTAGGTAGCGGATCCATGGATCAAATTTGGGCCCTTAACCTACATCAAGGTTAGTGTTGTATAACAAAAAAATATATGAGAAATGCCTAATGAAGAAAATGCACATAGTAAATGATACACGTGGGTAAGCTATGTTAGACTATCTTCTCCTCCTTTTTGTCGAAACACAAAGGTGTGTCGAAGAGTGAGAAGGATGATGAATGCGTCCATGCTCCCCATTGACGGTTGCTCCCCCTTGATCGAGGCGTCAATGTATGATTAAAAAACTACAAAATAGATATTAGTGGAAAAATGTATTCGTCCTTGGACGAGTATGTGATATACAACAAAGTGTGTATAAGATGCATTCTATAAATGTTTGACGGAAGCTTCCCCTTGCTCTAGGGCGTCAAGATGAACCTACAAAACAAATATTAGTATAATAGAAGTTTTGTCATTAGACAAATATGTCATATACAACCAAGTGTATAGACGATGCAATATGAGTGCTTGATGGATATTCCTCTTGGTTCGAGGACGTCAAGAAGCACCAACAATAAAAGAAGAAATATAAGCGATGCAAACTTCATCCTCATATGAGTATGCTATATATAATCAAGCGTATATGATGATTGTTGGATCGATATACTCTGACCAAACTAACTTGTAGCTTGTCTACAGTTTAACAACTTTGAATGAATTCAAAACTATTAATAATGAAACACTGATATACTTTGCTAAGTATGCGGAATCTACTTCAACAAAGCTAAGAAGAATAAATAACTTCGAATATTATTAAAACCTTGAACCTGCTTTCTTACACAGATTCACTAACAAACTCTAATCACTAATACTTCTAACAAGCTTCTTCGTGTAAACTTGTCTCTCTAAAATCTTATCTAATCGTATCTCTAATCGCATATGTCTAATGCCAACCTAGGGATCCTTTTATAGGCACAAGGAAAACCCTAGTCGGTTTACAAACTTGAACGACAAGTAATTCTAATTATAACTCTAATCTAATACGAACATTCTAGAATTACACATTAGTCCTTAAACTATTTGCATAGCAGTCCTTCAACGAGCAGCAGTACTTTGACTTAATTAGCAGTACTTTGACTTGAGTAGCAGTACTTTGACTTTCAGCAGTACTTTGATATTTCATAGCCCAACAATCCTCCCCTAACTTGAATTCTACTTGCTTGATTTCAAGTTCCTTTGTATTTCTTTAACTTCAACACTTTATCTTCAAGGAAAGGTTGTTTCTTTGAAATCTGTCTCGTTGTTGTTTTGTCATCATCAATGCAATCTGTATCTTCAATCTTCATCAGCAACAATTCTTTTTAGCATCATATCTTTTCAGCAACACAGCATCATATTGGCAATAGGTACATCAGATCTTAAAAGTTTCATAGTATTCTCATCACTTCCAGGTGTGTTAACTCCTGTGAGAGGTGAATCATTGAAAACTTAATGGATTTTGATGTCTCTTTACCAAAGCCATTAACATGGAGTAGCCAATGTTTAGATTTAGGAAAAACCATGGTACATTGATAACCATATGATTTTTAGCAAATCATCAGCTATCAACGGATTTGAGTAGTCTTTACCAAATAGCCGTTTGCTTTTGGACTAGCTAGTTCTTTTAGTACAATCATTACCATGGTGAACTAATTACCATATAATGGTTTTCCACAGCCTTTACCACAAAGCCATTATCTTGTGGGCTAGCCAACTCTTCACTAATATAGATATGGTGAGTTGAAAACCATACAATTTTTAGTAAATTGTCAACTAAAAACGGATTTGATAATCACATCAGAGCCGTACCCTCATGATGAGTCAAACTCTTTCTTGTTTATTAAACATGGTGAGTTGATTACCATTTGTTGTGTAGTACAAGTACTAACACCATGCTGTTGCTTTCAAAACCATTTGTTGCTGTTTAATCTTTGTGCTTCAAAATGTTTTTGCACTTATCAAAAATTACTAATTTTATCAAAAGAATTTACTGGTTTTATGCTGCAAGCAGTACTTTGAGAAAGTACTGTTTGACTAGCAGTACTTTGAAGAAAGTACTTATTTTTCAAAAGATTTATATAATAATTAAACCATACCAGTAGTTATGCATTAATCTTCAGATTCAGTTGTCCACTTGATAAACAATTTTATGACCATCAATGCTACTTCATTCTCTTGTTCCACTTCCATGCCATGCTCTAGCATCCTGATCATCAGATCTCTTGTGAGTGGATATCTCTGTTTTGCTAGCATATGAATCATAGTGCCATCTTCTAACTCCAAAACATGTATTCCAACTGATTCAAAGAATCTCCATATGTTAATCTCCCAATTGTCTTGATTTTCCCACAAAGTACTGTCCTTTGTTTCCTCTGTCTCCCAGATTGTTGTGAGATCTCCTAACAATATCAAACCTACTCCTTGTGGTGGAATATGCTCAAAATAAGTTTGTACTTGGAGATATAACTGAAGCATATCATCTCTATCAATCAGATGTAGTATATCCCATAATGAATTGAACACTATAAAACTTCCATCTTGTCTATGATAGATCAGATAATCTCCTTCTTGAGATTCTACAACTGAAAAAGTAGATATCTTGGACTTCTTATCAGTATCTTCTTTCAATTTTGGATGTTCAAAATCAACAACTCTAAGATAATTCCTGAGCTCATCAACTGTATCTGTTCTTAATTCAAATGCTTCCTTGAACTTCTTTGATGGCTGTTCATCAGTAGTTCTTTTCCTCTTTGAGCTTCTAGTAACAGCTCTTTCCTTTCTTTTATCTTCAAGCTCCTTATCTTCAAAAGAAATAATGCTTGCAAGATCCTTTTCTATAGCTTCTCTAACAGCATCATACAGATCCTTCATCTCTGTATATGTCAATCTGACTAAACCTGTATATCCTTGACCTTTCAGATAAGCCATCATATCATTCCTTTCTCTAGCTTTACTAATTGGCCTTTGTGATTGAACAATCTTCCTTGATTCTTCAGCATCTATCTCTGCTTGCAATATTCTAGCTGCTTCCTCATTTTTGGCAATCTGAATTTGTCTTAACTGTGCCAATGTCATCATCTTCTTCTTCTTTTCTACCAAGATCCCTTTGCCTTTATCTTTTGGATCTATTTCCTGAGTAGGTTGAGAAGAAGTATGATGTTGTTGTTCAACCTCATGAATACTGATGCCTCTTTGACTTGACATATTAAGCATAATGTCAGCAATTGTTTCATCATCACTGTTAGTATGAGCTATAACATCTTCTTCCTGAGCTGGTTTAGAAGGGCCAACTTCCTCTTGAACTTGAATTGAAGGACCAATATCTTCTTCAAAATCTAAAGTTCTAGGTGTAATAGTAAATTGCCTCTCAGTACCTTGTTGAGCAGTACTTTCAGCTTCAGCTCCTTCCAAGTTTATTTCCTCAGTATCACCACTTCTTACTTCAACAGCAGCTTCTTCCAAATTGATTTGCTCTGTTTCATCACTCTTCCTCTCAGCAGTATCTTGAGGAATATTTTCAGGTGGTGTCCTCTGAGTATTATCCATAAATCCAGCATCTTGTTCAAAACCAGCATCTTCATTCAAATTCTCTAAATATCCAACTCTGCCTCTTCTTCTTCAAATTGCTTAGACATATTTGTGGAAGAATAATCATTAGGAGATGGTGGTTGATTCATACCTTGGTCTGACTCCTCATGAGTAGGAATGTCCATAGGAGCAGTATCTTCCCTAGTAGCAGAATGTGGAGAAGCAGTATGTTGAGAAGCAGTAGGTTGAGGAATACTAACTTCTCTTGAAACTGGAGACTCTTGGCTTGCTGATTCAGAATTTGCTTCTTGCTCTTGCTCTTGCTCTGCATCTCTAACAACTTGTGCAACTCCCAATATATGAGCAGTCAAAGGTGTGTTGGTTCCAGAAAACTTGACACTTTGTTTAGATAGAAAAGTAAACACCTTTGGTGGAAGTTTGACAGTGGGTAAAAAACTTTGAGGTTTAGGGACATCCTCAAGTTGATTGTTCAAGAATAACTGAACAAACCTTGGATACATTAAGAATGGCGAACCATTAGCAATATGTGTAAGCATACCATCAAGAATTAGTCTTGAAAAGTTGAATCTTTGATCGGTAGCCAAACCCACTAATGCAGATGCAATATTTTGACCAAATTGATCAAAAGAAGTACTCTTGGGACTTAAACAATGAAGTAAGACGTGAATGAGGTACTTCCAATGAGAACAAAACAAAGGCTTCTGAAAAGTAAGTTTCGTCAGATCTCCTTCATAACCTATATCACTTAAAGTGTCCCAAAGCACTTGTTTTTCAAAACGAACAGCCCCTCCTTCATCATTAATCATCAAAACATCCCTAATCGTGGCCTCAGAAATCCGAATAGTTCGTCCAGCAACCGTAGCCCTAATCAACGAGTCATCTTCAATCGTTGCAGTAGCCCAAAATTCTTGCATCCAGGGACCAATAACATCAGGGTCAACTAAAATAGAGTAGTTGATGGAAGACCCAGTTAAGAAATCAATGATCGCATGAAAAGCAACATTATCCCTTGTCTTGTCCAAATTAGCAATCATATTGTGTTTGCTAACAGTGAGTCGATTAGCCATGATGAGTGGTAGAGAAGTATTCGCTTTGAGTGTGTGTTTTGTTAAAAAGATTGTGGTGTAAAAGCGAATGAGGGATCTCAAATATGGTAAAAGGCGGGGAAATATGGAGAGTTTCTTTAAATAGGATGGAAACAAATCAAACTCAAAATAATAAAATTACCGTTTTGATTAACTTATTATCTCAGCCGTAAGGAATTAATTAACCGTAGCCCCACAATTTTTTGACCGTTGGAACAGTACATCCACGTAAGCAGTACGTTGAAGCAGTACTTTGCTGAGTCAGTACGTTAAGCAACAAAGCAGTACGTTCCATCTTCTTATCCACAATCAACACTCCAAACTAAACCAAGAACTTGTAAATGGTTTATGCATAAGTTCTAACTAATGACTATGTTGCCTCCCCTCAAATACAACATATGGTCTAAACTAAACTACTAAAAACCAATACTTTCATTAAGAACTAATAGAAAGTATAATAACTAATACTAAAGCCTCCCCTCAAATGTAGCCTAGTAGTTAATCATCCCAATGCTCACAACTAAGTGGTTGAATCTTGAAACATCAAATCCCTTAGTGAGTAGATCAGCTACATTATCATCTGTGTGAACCTTAACCACATTTATAAGCCTGTGCTCATAACAATCCCGAATAAAGTGATGCCTAATCTGAATATGCTTGGTCTTGGAGTGATAAACTGGATTCTTCACAATGCAGATGGTACTCTCATTATCAATATTGATAGGAGTATTTTTGAAGTTAAATCCATAATCCAAGAGTTGATTTTGCATCCACAAAACTTGTCCACAACAGCTTGCAGCAGCAACATATTCTGCTTCAGTAGAGGAGGTTGCAGCAATTGTTTGCTTTTTACATTGCCAGAAAACTAATCTTCTTCCAAGATATTGACATCCTCCTGAGGTTGATCTTCTATCATAGTTATCCCCTGCATAGTCACTATCTAAAAAAGGTTCCAAATGAAAAGGTGACTCCTTAGGATACCATAATCCTAACTTTGGTTGATGCTTGAGATATCGAAAAATCCTCTTGACTGCATACATATGGGAAACCTTGGGTGTAACCTGATATCTTGCACACAAACATACAGCAAACATGATGTCAGGTCTTGATGCAGTTAAGTACATAAGACAACCAATCATTGATCTATAAAGCTTGACATCCACAGCTTGTCCATCTTCATCCTTGCCTAAGGGTTTATTGTTATCAATGGGTGTGGTGGCAGGCCTAAGATTTGGAAGGTCAAATCTTTTAAGTATGTCTGCAACATACTTTTCTTGGTTAATGAAGATTCCATCTCTTGTTTGTCTAACTTGAAGTCCCAAAAAGAAAGTTAATTCTCCCATAGAACTCATTTGAAACTCCTTCTGCATAAGATCTTCAAATTCTTTCACCATAGACTTCTTTGTGGCTCCAAATATAATATCATCCACATATACTTGGACTAACATAATGTCTTTCTTATCCCTTTTGATAAACAAAGTCTTATCAATTGCTCCTCTCCTATAACCATGTTGTAATAGAAAATTTGAGAGTCTCTCATACCAAGCTCTGGGAGCTTGATGAAGGCCATACAGTGCCTTGATCACTTTGTAGACTTTGTTTGGATGTGCAGGATCTTCAAAACCAGGAGGTTGTTTAACATAAACTTCCTTAGAAATTGTGCCATAAAGAAAAGCACTTTTCACATCCATTTGGTAGACAGGAAATCCCATATATGATGCAAAGGCAAGAAATAACCTTATTGCCTCTATCCTTGCAACAGGAGCAAATACTTCATCATAATCCACTCCCTCTTCTTGGCGATATCCTTGTGCAACCAATCTAGCTTTATTTTTGATAACATTCCCTCTTTCATCTCTTTTGATTCTGAAAACCCATCTTGTACCAATGACTCTTTTGCCATCTGGTAAATCACATAATACCCAAACTTCTTGAAGCTTGAATTGTAGAAGCTCCTCTTGCATGGCTTCAACCCAACTTTCATTAGCTAAAGCTTGAGCTACCTTCTTGGGTTCTTCTTGAGATAGAAAGCAAGCAAACAGGCATGTTTGTTGATCCTTGTGATTCATCCTGTTTTGTTTGTAAACAAAGCTAAGTAAAGCAGTATGTTGCTTAGAAAGTCCTTTAACTTTGTTCCTTGTAACCACTCCTGAAGAGGGTGATCCAATAATGTTACTTTGAGGATGAGCTTTATGAACTCTCAATGTAGGAGTTGGTGGTACTGGAAGATCAGACTCCAAGTTAGTAAAATTAATCCCTTCATTGGAGAAAATACCTTCTGGATTAAGCTCATCATCAATTTCTTCTAAACCAGGAATGTTAGCATTATCCAAATCATCATCATCAAAATTGGAAGCATCGGCATTGTTCCAATTTGATTGTTCTAACACACCAGAAGTACTATCAAAAAGATCATCAGTACTTTGATCAAAAGTACTGTGAACAGTATCTTGAAATACACTCTTTTTCTTTGCAGCTTCATAAGCCTTCCTTTGTTCATCTTCATAGGATTGTGCTATAGTTTCTTGAAAAAGCATCCTATTAAGTTCATCTTGTATGGCTTGATCTTCATCAGATACTGTATTAGTTGGTTGAGCAGTACTTTGGTCTTCATCAGTAACTTCAGGTTCTTTGTCTGGAAAATCTTCTGGTGTAACATTGACTCCATGAACAATGTACTGTGAATCATCTTCTTTGTGATTAGCCTGATTCTCTTCTCTAACAGGAACATAATTCATAGATGGAGTGAACTTGAGATCAAGATCAAACATCCAATCAGGACCTTTACCTTTCTGAGTTTCCTTATCTTCCAAAAATTCAACATGAAGACAATCTTGTACCTTTTTGGTATTCCTGTTATAAACTCTAAAACCTTTGCTATTTGTACAATAACCCAATAAATATCCTTCATCTGACTTACCATCAAATTTTCCCAGAGAGTCAATGGTATTTAGAATAGTCAGAGAGCAGCCAAAAGGTTTTAGAAAACGAATGTTTGGTTTCTTTCCCATTAGTAACTCATAAGGTGTCTTCATCTGAGGTTTAGTTACTGAAACTCTATTTAACACATAGGTAATTGGGAATCTGCAAGCATTGTTCTAGCTGCTTCTATCAAAGTCCTGTTCTTTCTTTCTGCAACACCATTCTGCTGGGGTGTTCTAGCAATGCTAAACTCTCTCTTGATCCCTTTCTTGGCACAGAATTCATCCATATGCTTGTTCTTGAATTCTGTTCCATTATCACATCTAATACCTCTTACTTTGAGTCTTAATTGATTTTCAAGGGCTACTATCAGGTCATGGATAGCATCAAAGGTTTCATCTTTGAATCCCAAGAAAAAGACCCAACTAAATCTGCTACAATCATCTGTCACAACCAAGCAGTACTTCTTCTTGTTTAAACTCTCTACTGAAACTGGTCCAAACAGATCCATGTGTAGCAACTCCAAAGGTTCTCTAATATCTATTTCCCCAAGCTTCTTACATGAAGCTTTATGTTGTTTACCCTTCTTGCAAGCCAAACATGAATGATCAGTCTTGAATGTTTTGGAAGGTAAACCTCTAACTAAATTTCCTTTGACCAGCTTGTTGATGTTCTTAAAATTAACATGACCTAGTCTTCTGTGCCACAAATGTGCTTCTTCCAATGATGCCTTTGCTACTAAACATGTTGCTCTTCCAGCAGAATTGAGACTCTTTAAGTCTAAACTATACACATCATTGGTTCTTGGTACTCTCAATGTTACCAAGTGATCATCAACAAATTTGAACTCAGGGGAGAGAATGAGACATTCTGTATCAGTGAACAGAATTGGGTACTTCTTGTCACAAATTTGAGATACTGACAAAAGATTGAACTTGAGCTCCTTCACATATCTAACATTCTCAAAATCAATACATCCAGCCTTGATTGTTCCT
Source organism: Artemisia tridentata subsp. tridentata (assembly GCA_021014915.2). NCBI lineage: Eukaryota > Viridiplantae > Streptophyta > Magnoliopsida > Asterales > Asteraceae > Artemisia > Artemisia tridentata. The sequence continues at coordinate 366,172,879 of CP139506.1, forward strand.
TTGCCAGTGATTCTCCCTCCATCAGGATCATTACCAAATGCAACTCTTCCTCCATAATATGCCTTAAAATCTGACAGGATCTCCTTGTCCCCTGTCATGCTGCCAGAGCAACCACTATCAACAATAATATGATCTTTAAGCTCCTCCTCTGGGTTGCCCTGCACAAGAAAAGGGTTAGTTTCTTTTAGGAACCCAAGCCATTACTGACTTGTGTTCCCCTTGTGGAGTGACATACTTGAATTCCTTCAGTATGTAATCTCCACTGGTTTTAAAGGCATGGTCAATGATTATTTGAGTTGGTCCCATGTCCTGTGTTGTATTATCAACAACACTCCCTGTTTCACCCTTATCTGATGAAAGTACTGCTTGTTCCCCATCAGTACTTTCTTTCTGAACCCAATTTCGTTTGACCTTAGGTTTCTCTAATCTAGGTATTCTGCTTGAGGTGTAAGACCTATTATATGAATTGAATCTCTTAGGTCTTCTAGGTGAAAAAGTGTTAGCAGTACCATGATTGGGTGAAAACTTATCAGTCCTTTGAGAAGGTACTTCTTGAGACTTAGCAATGTGTGAAGGTACTGGTGGTTTGGAAAACATTCTTTTCTGGTGAGGGTACCTATAGTCTTTAGAGAAATTACTATGGTTGACCCTATTTGAGTGATTCCAAACTGGTCTAGTCTCTCTTGGCTTATGGGTGGCAGGTCTATTCTTTGGGAACTGACTTAAATATTCTGAGTGTAAGTCACAATGCTTAATCAAGTGATCAGGACTATAGCATACATAACATAACTTTCTCTCCATATTCTCAAATCCTCTTCTATGATTAAAAGGTTTCCTATAGTGAGCAGTATTTTGAAAAGTTTCTCTTGGAGGTACTGCTGAATGTCCAGCAGTACTTTGAAAAGTTTTTGGAGGTACTGCTTGTTTATGAAAGGCTGTAGGAAACTTTTGATCATTACCCCTTTGAAAATCATTCTTAGGTTTCTCAGAACTAAATTGACCAGTAAGCTTCTTCCTAAACTCTAGGTTGTCTACACCATAACGAGAAACATCTGTCCTAAGTGGTTGAAACTGACCAGTGGGTGGAGGAACTGAGTGATACTCCTTATCTTTCTTAAACTCAGGAGGTGATTCACTAATTGGTTCCTCATTCCTAGATGTGTTTTCTTCTGAGCTTGTAAGGTCATCATCACTAGGTGGAATCTCTTCCTTATCACTAGGTGGGGTTTTTTCCTTATCACTAGGTGAGGTCTCATCTGAACTACTATCTTCACCATAACCTAGTCCAGCTCTACTGTTTATGACTCTTTGTTTTTCAACAAATTGAACATGTGATAGACCAGCCTGTTTAATACTACCAAGTTTTTCTAACAAAGTATCTCTTTCCTTAGTAATCTTTTCTAATTCAGACACCTTACATCCTAACTTCCATTCACTTAATTTCAATTGGTAATCTTGTTGCTCATATTTTTCTGCCCAAGCCATTTCATTATTTTCATGTGTTAATATTTTGGCTTCCATTGACTCTAAAGTTAATTGATAACCAGCTACCTCAGACCTAGCTGTTCTACAATTATCTCTTTCAGTCACATATTCTTTAAGCAACTTTTGATAAACATCATTACACTTAGAGCATACCTCAGAGACATTGGATGAACTTGGTGAAGTAGCTACCATAGAAATCTGAACAGGTTCATCTTCATCCTCCATGCTCCAGTCAAAGCTTCCAAGACCATCTCTTGATTCCAAAGCAGCATATCCTGGTTCCTAATCAAAAGCTGTGCCCCAATCAAACTCTTCCATTGCAACCATAGAATAGGTTACAGGTTCATCATCAAATTCAGCACTCCAGTCAATCTCTGCTAAATTTTCTTGAGCCACCAAAGCTTTTGGTTGTGATTCAGTAATAGGAACCTCCTTTCTTTCAACCTTGGGTTGTTCAACCATCCTGTTTGCCTGATATTTTGCAAACTTGCATTCCCTTGCAAAGTGTCCGAGCTTTTGACAATTGAAACATTCAATCTTGGATTTGTCAAAAGTTATACCTTGTTTGGTTTTGAAATCAATTCCCCTTCCTGTCTTGTTCATGAACTTCTTGATCCTTGCAGTGATCATAGCTACTTGCCATCTTATGTCAATCTCCTCTAAAGCATCTTCTTCAATCTGCAACAAGTCTTCTTGATAGGTAACAGGTAAAGTGGCTTGTTGTGCAAAGAAGGAACATACAACATCATCAGAATTGGTGTTGTTTGTTGGTGATGGGCTGGGAGTAGTTGTGGTTATGCAAACATGCTGTGAATCACCAACAGTACTGTGAGAAGGATAAGCAGTACTTTTAGTGGAAGTACTGCTTCTGTTTTCAGAAGACACAAAAGCTATGTTGTGAGTTTTCTGAGAACTGTGACCATTCATCTCTTGCTCGTACACTTTCAAATTGTTATAGAGATCATCAAAGTCCATAGACTCCAATCCAGGTTGTCCTCTAATCATAGTAGCAATCACATGCCAGACAGATGGCAAACTCCTTAAGAACTTCAAATTTGCATCTTCAACAGATACCTCTGCTCCATACAGTTCTAGCATACTAAGTAGATTTTGAAATCTGTCATAGGCAGCATCAAGACCTTCTCTTTCACCAACAGTGAAGGTTTCAAACTGCTGCTTCAATAAGTTTCTATGCATCTTCTTTGAAGCATCATTACCTCCAAATCTTGTCTTGATCGCAGCCCATAATTGTTTTGCATCCTTAGCATCATGAAACTTTAGTAGGTGACCATCAGGAATAGCAGACAACAGTATGTTGAGAGCCTTATCTTGATTTCTCTTTGTAGCTGCTGGCAAGGTTGGTTGAGGTGGTTTGGGTTGTCCTTCAACTTGTAAAGGTTCATCAAGAACAACATTACCATTGACAATGACATCCCATAGAGCATGGTCAGTAATAGCAAGGTACTGCCTCATCTTCATGCTCCAGAGATCATATTCTCCCTTCTTGATGATAGGAATTCTGAGTGAGGTGATGGATGGGATAGGTGCAGCTTCAGTCGACATTGTTGAGGGTTTGTTGATAAATCAGTTTTAAGGGTTTCTTCTTAATCAGAGTCTCCACACAAGCTCTGATACCACTTGTTGGATCGATATACTCTGGCCAAACTAACTTGTAGCTTGTCTACAGTTTAACAACTTTGAATGAATTCAAAACTATTAATAATGAAACACTGATATACTTTGCTAAGTATGCGGAATCTACTTCAACAAAGCTAAGAAGAATAAATAACTTCGAATATTATTAAAACCTTGAACCTGCTTTCTTACACAGATTCACTAACAAACTCTAATCACTAATACTTCTAACAAGCTTCTTCGTGTAAACTTGTCTCTCTAAAATCTTATCTAATCGTATCTCTAATCGCATATGTCTAATGCCAACCTAGGGATCCTTTTATAGGCACAAGGAAAACCCTAGTCGGTTTACAAACTTGAACGACAAGTAATTCTAATTATAACTCAAATCTAATACGAACATTCTAGAATTACACATTAGTCCTTAAACTATTTGCATAGCAGTCCTTCAACGAGCAGCAGTACTTTGACTTAATTAGCAGTACTTTGACTTGAGTAGCAGTACTTTGACTTTCAGCAGTACTTTGATATTTCATAGCCCAACAATGATGAACCTACAATGAAAGGATTGGTGCACTATATTTCATCTTTTTGACAAAGAAAAATAAGATGTATATGTGTGATATATAATCACAAGCAACTCAAAGTAGAGAACCATGATTAAAGGTCTAATGAAGTATAGTCTTCTAATAAGAATTACAATCATAAGAAAAATGAGAATATAATATGATAAAAGCCTACAAAATAATGAATAGAAGGAAGATATAAACTGAAGTTGAAATATTAAGAGTTAAAGTGAGTGGTGCTAGTGTTGGTGTTGGTTTACTAGTGGTGATAACTCGGTAGATGATTCAAGATTGATTGAAGTAGGTTTTTCGCTAATCCATGGTGGTGATGATTAGTGAAAGAGGTGATGGAAGGTGATAGTTATAATGCATGCAATTAGTAATGAATTTAGAAATTCGTATGAATAGCAAATGCTATAAGAATATTGAAGATGGTTAAGGTTATGATTTGACCGATATCATTTGATGCTAACAAGAACAAAATTTGTTAACTGGTTGATATTTATAAAAATGACCTATTCTTGGTGATATTGGGAGAGCAAATATTAACATGGTTTTGACCGACATGATTTTTTTTATGACATTATCTGTAAAACCCAAAATTTCTGAATACGTAAAATACCCAGAATACCCTTGATCTCAAATTCGTATATAACGTTTAAAACATTTAGACATTTAATTCCGGTTATACCTTAAGTATTTAACTTTAATAATAATTGAAAAAAGAAAAAAACAACAACAAATGTGCACATTGTCCCATAATTTATCCCACGCCTAAATAAAATTACATGACCAAATCTTTGTACTTTTTAACCAAATATTCTATCATTTAAAGCCCATGAATCAAGCCACAATATAAGCAAGTTACCAAATATTTTGAAGCCCATTCACACGTCTTATTATTGACCGAATCATGCCTATATTTTCTTTATATCATTGCCATTTTCTCATAAAACAAACCCTAAACACACATCACAAAAACTTAGCTGCTACATTTTCTTCCTTTACTGTGCGATCCAAATCAAGGCTGAAAAAGGAGGTTCGTTGGTCGTCTTGGTCATGGTGGTACAGCAGTTGCAAAGTGGTGTCTTGGTCGTTGATCGAAGGCTGTTCGAAAGGAATTTTGGTTAGGGTTTTCGGCTGAAAACTCTTGTGGTGATTTCAATCTTGTGTACTCTCATTTTGTTCACGCTTCAAGGGTATTGTGTCTAACCTTGTTCGATTTTTCTTCTCTTTAAATCTGTCGTGATACGTGTTATAAGTTGCATGAAAACTTTGTGTGTTACTCGTTTAAAACTCACATAAAATCATAACAAATGATCACCTAACTAACGATTTGTAAAGCTTGCATAATGGTCGACCCATATCTTGATCAACTTTCATTTTTTTTTCTGTTTTGTTTTGGGTGGTATTAAACCATTTATATACGTATGAAAGTAGTCTCATTCGAACTAAAAATAAAAAGAGTAAACCTACACGTTTGGTTTTGGTCGATCTAGTATTACACGAAACAGTCTTGGGTATGTTTGGGTTGGTGTCGAGCCATAAAAGAAATAGCATGCTATTTTGTGTTTTTCCTTCTGTGTCGTACAACACCCATAAACAAAAGAGTGTGTCGCGGGTTCATTTTTGTGTCGAGGAAGATATGTTGTGAGTGTGTCGTGGTTTTAAAAACATTCTCATTAACTGTTGTCGTGTGTGAGTAAATGATCATATGAGGCTGTCGTGTGTAAGTTTCGTTTTCAATATATGTTGCATGCGAATGAGATAGGAAGTTGGTATGCATGGGAGTCTTTGGTGGTCTTCCATTTCTCGATTTATAATATAATGAAGATGCCTCAAATTGTCTTGTACAGCAAAGGATAGTTAAATATTATAAGTAAAGCATGTCAGTATGGATAGTAAGGCATGGTTATAGTTTTCTTCCTTCTTTTGGTCATATGTCGAATTATCAAATCACATGGGACAGAGGGTGTGGGTCTTGACTATTGGAATAGAGTACCACATGAGGCATTATAGCCTTTTCCACTATTTTCATATTTTAACCCATACTATATTAATTAGACACATTAAGACCCTAAATTGACATACATTATAATAATAAACCCAAATTCATGTATATTGTCATTTTAACGAATTTAACGGGACTAAATGGTAACATTAACGATAAATGAATAATTTGGCTAATTCAAGAAAACTTACTAAAAGGAAAGTTACTAAAAATGGAAAGCCGACTAAAATAAGTAATCTGATTTAAATAAGATATTAATAATAAGACGATCATGTATTCGTGTAGATTCGTAGAAGAAGGAGTTTGCTTCCGATCTTTATGTTTCTATTGTGTTGCCACTTGCGGTCTAAGGTACAAATATTCTACCCTTTTTCAGTAAGGGTGTTTTCCCTCTCATGACTCATTTATCTTGATTCGTTTTAAGATTCCCTAAGCCATTGCTATGTTCCCTACACTTTGGTTCGTTTGTTTGATTCATTTAGACTTTGATGTTCGATATGACTCTTTTTGCTTTGAGCCTCTATAATGATCCATCTGATATTCGTTCGTTACCTTGTGATATTAGTATTCGAATCACGTTCGAGGGTTCATTTGATTTTGGTAACTAGATGTGAAAACCTTTGTAATTATATCATGGAAATGTTTTGAGGTAAATTATTTTTAAATGATGTTTATGAATGATGCAATACCACGTTTATATGAAATTTTACTAAACTTTTACGAAAATTACTTTTAAAGACCACTTTTGTGAAAACCGTTATTAAAGATCATTTTTATGAAAAATCAATTGATAAAGATTTCTCTAAATGAACCATTTGATTATGAACCTTTGATCCGTTCATTTTGACTCATTTGACTTTGATATTGGATATGACCCCTTTTGCCATGAACCTTTGATATTTGGACTTTGACTATGATTGATGACTTAGACTATTTGAACCTTTGCTATGATTTGGACCTTTGACCTTTGACCCTTCAGTTTGATAGCCGAGCCAAGTTCGTTTCCTAGCCATGAAGGTAACATGGCCGTGTCATTGATGCACCAATGGCATGAATCCAGTGTGGTCGAGTGATGTTCCACACCGTCCCCATTTGATTATTATGTGCACACTACATTTATTATGGCCAGTATATTGTTCGTGGGGCGTATGGATGCATCCTAGGTTCGTGTTCGTATTAGTGGATTTAACATGATTTGATATTATATTATTGTTCGGTGACTGATGCATGGGTGCAATCCACGTCTTTCACAAGTTCGGAAGTTAGCTACTACATTTGAAGAATGAGGACACCCCTCATATTATCTGATTATCTGAGAGGTCTCCCCTCTATATGATTATGAAGACATGGTTACTATATTTGATTTGTGTTCGGGCTCGTGGTGGATTACTGACCCTTTCTTACCTTTGATATTCATTCGTTTATGCCTTATGTTTTCCCCAATGCACCATATTATATTCTTTGTCCCTTATCTTTTGTTTCGTTTATATATATCTGTTCACTGGGCTTTTTAAGCACAGCCGCATTTCTTTCCTGCGGCAGGTTTTAGTTGGAAGCTGGGTTATGAGTGGAGTGCTTTGAACTTAGAAGGCTATGCTTAGATTGCTATCATGGATTTAGAGATGACTAGAAGAGATTTACATTTCAGACTTAGTATTTTGTTATTATTCCCATTTGTAACCTTGTAGTTTCAGATTTTCCCTTTGTAACCTTTGAAGTTCATTTGTATTATGTAAGTTTTATGCTTGTGTTTGCTTTGATATGTCACCATAACGTAATACTTCTACCCTTATCGGGTTGGGGTGTTACATTATCATCTACCAAAGATGATGTATCATGCCATAATATATGCTCGAATGGAATTAAAAGGAAGTGAAGACAATGATCACTTAGGAATAGAAATTCCATATGCAAAAATTAAAAATACTAAATAACTATATGAGGATGAGAATGACATCATATGATGGGAGAGTGTTAGTTAGACCAACGTGTTGAGAAAGTGTTGAGAATAATGGTTTTGATTAATATATCATTTGCACTGACAATGACGTGCATGATATGTGTCGAGGAAGAAAAGAATGAGATCCTATGATGGTGTTTTTGGCAATGAAGTTGTGAGATTAAAAAGAAAATCCTAGACTCATTGGTTGTGAGAGGGTTATTTGTTTTAAGTGGTTTAAGACTGACCCAGGTACTCACGGATTGGGCGGAACCAAATTTTTGGTTCCGTCCGTCTTATCGAAGGGTACCTTGGGACCAGAATTTGACTTGGTCACGTTTTGTCGTTTTTGATCAAACGAAGGTTCGAGCTAAGATCTATTTACTTATAACCACATATTTTGTTCCATTAACCCTAGTCCAAGTCTAAAGAGATTCAATGGTTCTCGTTTTAAGTGGTTTGTCAAACACATGATGTGTTTTTCACTTGACGAGGTATTGGTGCTAACATGTGATGTTGGGATAAGAAGGTTTGAAACACTTTGTGATTTTGTAAACTGATTTTAACTGAATATTGTGAACCTATGTGTTGGTATTTGAGGGTGTAGGAAACATGAGTAAGTGTTCTTTAATACAATTTGACACCAGACAATTATGTGAATGAATTTCTTTCCGCCTTAATTGGTGGACATTCAATATAATGTAAATGCATTGAATGAAGAATGATGATAAAGTGTTTTAGGAGGTTGCAGGTTAATGAAAGCGGTGAGCTTAGTAATGTTTTTGCGGATGTTGGTTAGCATACAAAGAACTTCATCCTTGAAGTCACGTAGCTTTTCTCTATCAATGCGAGATGATCGCATGACGAGGCATGCGGTTTTCTCATAGGAGGTGGAAAGGATTTAGAGATTGTTAGAAAGATTCAAAAATGAAATGCCAAGTCTCTAAAACTTAATTCTATATGCTTTAAAACTATATGCGAGTGCATGGATCCCTAAAACATATTACTAATTTACGTAGCAATAAAGGGATTACAATTATGTGAAATGAGCATATAAAAGTTAGAACGAAGTGAGATAACAAAAGATTTGTTATCAACCTGCAAAACAAGTGAATTAGTGACTAAAGATGTAAAAAAAATAGAGATTGTCTTATATAAACAAGAACAACATATTCGACTACTAGATAAAAAAATGCCACACAACATGATAGCATCAAGACAAATAATCATATTATGCAAGAGCATGACATTATATGAAATACTTCATTGTGAGATTGTTATGTCGTTAGGCTTAGACACTTAAGCATACTTGACAATTTATGTGATTAATATGTTGCATAAAAAGACTTTTTAAAAGTTTATTATACCAAAAGCACTTTGACAAATTATAAGTGCACACGTGGCAAACAAATAGTGTGACAAAGTCACAAAAGAAGCAAGATGGAAGATTCATGCAAACCATTATAACATTTTGGAGTAGGCATCATTTAGGCTATCCTACGAAAAGGCTCAATGAATGTCAACAAATGACAAGAGATTTCAAATATAGAAACATCATATAAAAACATCATGTATCAAAATGACATATCATGAGTTAACAAGTAATACGTTAATCTTGCGAAATATCATATAACAAAAGAATGAAAATATCATACAAATCATGTTAAAATTTCATAGCACGAAACATATAACTATGCAGACAAAACCTTTCCAAGGTTTACACATTTGACTATTACTCAAATAGTTATCATGATAACTTCAAGATACTTAATCATATCAAACAAAAAATATGTAATCAACACATGTATGTGTTATGCAAGTGATTTTAATACACTAAAGAAAGAAAAGTCACATCTACTACTTGTTTGATTAATATTCCTAAGACAAGACAAAATATCTTATTTTAATACTTACTTTATGCAAGTATAGGAATAAAGATTTTTCAAGTTGGAGAATGAATATGAGACTATTACTAGCGGTGCTCAATTCAGGCTAAACACGACCATTTTTACGGGTGATTCTTCATACCCAACTTCTCTCCTTGAAGCAATTTAACCGTTAGGTTAAATTGAGTTTCTAGTGCAATAGGTTCTCTAGTAGTCATTCTCATGTTAGAAAGATAGGAATTCTTATTTTTTCCTATTAAGGTATATAAAAGATAATAGTTCACCAATACTTGGCTTAACATGATTCAACTAAATGTATAATGACTAAGGTGACGAAGATGTTACAAAAATTTAAAGGAGTCCATATGGAGAATAATATGGAGAACAAAAATGGAGAACAAATATGGAGAACAAATATTGAGAACAAGTATGGAGAACAAATATGGAGAATAAGTTTGGAGAACAAATATGGAGAATAAATATGAAGAACAAGTATGGAAAACAAATGTGAAGAACAAATATGGAGAACAAGTATGGAAAACAAATATGGTTGGATGAGCAAGTTCAGCATATGTTGTTGGAAAGCTTGAGATGTTTGTTCAAGATCATTTAGCCAATGAGGTGCAATGAAATCTCTTGTAACACAACCGTTCATGTTGCATAGGATATACATTATCCTAAACGCCTGATTTCTTACGCATAATGTTTTTCAAAACATCATGTTTTCTTAAATGAAGATATGAAGCCAAAGTGTTTGAATTGGATAGTCCTATCCTAAATATACTTGGTTTCAAGATTATATTCACTAGATGATGACAAGAGGAATTCATTCGAGTTTTTTATGTATACTCCTCAAGAGTCATTGTCGCTCGGGGTGCATGAGATTGGCTTTTAGATTGCATTTTAACATATGCTGTTAAAATGTTGATTTAAGGTTTAACAAAACTTATGCAGAAGTTTAGCGACAAAGTATTACTAATACTTTGATAACTTGTGAAAGTAGTACTACTTATACCTAGTGGAAATTGGTAAAAATGAACGCGAGCATCATGCTCATTTGATAGTGGAGGTTCTAGCCATAATGAATCATCTAAGTCCTTATAGGTGGCAAAGAATGTTTGAGTTAGTTCAACATGCATTTGATTCGGTACGAGTGTTTGGAAAAAGGGTTCTTTGAGCAATGCACTCAACGGATTCAAATGATGGTAAGGATTGTGGATTGGTTGATTTAGATGGTAGGTCTTCTAGTGTGTCTAAAAAGGGATGTGGTGATGTAGAGGTTTATTGTGCTATGGGAGTACTTAGGTTTCATAAGTGTTGAAAACAACAAGGATGGATACTGATTCTTGTGGTTCATTGGTTGGTACAACTAGTGGATGAAGTGCTTGAAGTTTTGGTCATGTTTGTGAAGCTTAGGGGTTGAGGTGTATCGTAGAGGTTAATGTGATGGAATGATGGTGAAAGAACAAGTGACTTGTTAGGATAAGTATAGGATAAGTGTTTTAACATATGCTATTAAAATACTTGGGTGTTGATTTTTCGGATATGACTTTTAGTGACTACAATCGCAAGTCAAATTTATTTGAATATTTTAGACGAAATACTTAAGTTGTCAATCCTACTTTGAGATTGTAAAACTTAGGTTTCACTCAAGGATAGTAAGATTTGATAGTACATCTTTAACATAAGTGTGAGTTATGATTCGATGTAAATCGTTTTTGGAGGATGACACATTATTTTTATGTTAACCAAGTAAGGCAACATATGTGGATACAAGACAATATCTACAGTCATAAGTTAGACTTGTGATGTGTGATATCTTTGCAAACAATGAATTAGGAAGTTGTCATTTCATAAAACAAATCAAGCTAATGGATAAAGGATGAGTAAAGGACTGAAGAATGCAGTGAATGTAATAATCACAAAATCTCAGTGGTCCACGGATTGCAAGGAACCAATTTTAAGGATCATAGCTTTATGGAGAAAGGTAACTTGAATGGATTTTTGAAATTTCAAGTTTTGGTGGGAAATGGTTTTCCTATTGGTGCAAGTGAGATGACATGATCCTAATATGAGTTAATATCAGTGAAAATATCCTAGTAACAAGAATGAGTGATCTAAAGTGCGGGATTAAATGAAAATTTAAAAAATCTAGTTGTTGGCTGGCGGAACCAATTGATAGCACAGGCAGAACCATGAATTTGGTTCCGCCTGATCCGTCAGGAAAAATTTGGCGAAACCAAACTTTTGGACGGACGGAACCAAATGTTTGGTTCCGTCCCATCCGTCAGTTCAAAAAAGTAAACAGAGGGCAATTTTGAACCCCCGAACCCCGTTCAAATCCCATAAATTTTCCTAAAGCATGTGTAATTAATTCAATGTGATTAGGAAATAACAATAAAACAGGTATAAACACATGGATGGTATAGATCATGCAAGGGCTAAAAATTTCACTAGAACGTGAAAAATGAAGATTGATAACATAACTATGTTATCTTCCTGCAAGATAAACCGTTAGTTAACAAGATAGATTAGTAACAAACATATCATCCCATAAAGCACATAATAGTCCATAAATCATTTATTGTACCAAACACCCTTTTCAAAGATATTATATGTTTAGATAATCATTGAATGTAGTGACACATTTTAACATTTGAACTATTAGGTGAGGGCTTGTGCAAAACAATATTTTTTAAAACACTTGACTAGTTTTACTTAGTTCTTATTCCTAAGTGAATTATGCAAGATTTTAATATAACATATGCAAAGAAAGTTATCTAAGTCTATAAGTAATACAAAAACAGTTTTTCCAACTTGGTGCACAAAATCTAGCAAATGTCCTCTTGTGTATAAACATGAAAAAGACAAGCAAATGAATATCATGGCAAGATTGACATTTATGTATAAATAAACAAGTGTAATCACAACTTTCAATAAGTAAACAACATGTATGCAAACAGCCAAAACAAGTAGTCATATAGCATAGCATAAAAAGAAAGATACTTTTCGTCACTTTGTGTTTAAATATGACGATGTATACCAAGCTTGATTAGTTTCCTTTACATATATAAATATCACCTATTTTAGCATCATTTATACTTATGTGACTTATCTAATCATTTACGAAGGGATTTTTTAACCAAATTTAAAGTTATCCCAAACGCTCCTTTCAAAACCGTATTTCACGTAAATTTGCTTTAAACATTCAATTTGACACTCAATTCTTTTAGGAAATCTTTTCGTTTATTTTTCAAGGACATCTTCAAGCTTGTATACAAAGTAACATTTAACGAAAAAAATTCTAAGTATAATTAGCGAAACATTTTTCATATTATATTCCGCTTCAATGGTAATTTGATACATGGATCATACTCTATTTTAAAAACCATTTGTTTTAAAAATGAGAGCCACGAGGCTCTGATACCAATTGTGAAAACGTAAAGGGGGGGGGGAGGAGGTGAATACATTACCTTTTTAAATTCTTTAAACTTGTTGTATCAAATATCCAATTAAGCTTGTTGTAATATGAAAAATGCCAATTAAAGTTTATGACTAGCATATACTAAAACAAGTTGTCACACAAGTATAACCATCAAGTCACAACACAAGCAATAATATAATGCAAGTATAAAAGTAAAGCAGTAAGTAAAAGAAAGCGCAAACCGAACACGATGATTTATAGTGGTTCGGTCACGGAGCTTCTCTCCGCCCTACTCCACTCCCCGAGTACCCAACTCGAGAGTTACTTCACTACATCAACAAGCTGCCTTCTCAACGGAGAAAACCTTAAAAACATCGCTTACACTTTTTCCGGTACAAAGCAAAATGCCGGGTTCTAGTTCGAGGTAGAACCAACCTAACGTCGCTTATACAATATTTTTGACACTAAGTTAGATGTCTAGTTCAATTACAAGGGTACAACCACTCCCGTTATGTTTTATGGCTCAACATAAAAACCTTGTGTTTTATGGCACAAACACATAAACCATCTAATCTAGTTTGGTGAATAGATTGTGATGATGCAATGATGTTTACAATGATAATCCATGACACAAATGTCTAATGGATATGAATGACTAATCTAAATGAACTTCCATTGATAGGAAGCCTTCAATGGATGAAGATCACAAGTTTCCTAAGCTTGTTGTGATACATCTTCATATATGTATGCATGTGGAATCTAAATGAACTTCTTGAATAAGAAGTCTTCAATCAATAAGGATGACAAGTGACCTTGAATCTTCATATGTTGATATGCTTTGGTGGATGATGATGGCAAGATCTCCAAGCCTTTTTTGTGGATCAGGAGGTATGATATGCTTACAACAAAGATGAATGTTAGAAGCATTATGATCATGATGATAAGGGTGATTAATGTATGTTACTACATGGTTATCTACTGATCTAAATGTATGCAAAAGAGTAAAGAGAATGTATGTTCAAGTGATGTGAAAATGAGTAAACAATGGGCTGCTATTTATAGCCAACAAGATTAGCAATCCACGGATGGGACGGATCCAAAAGTAGGGATCCGTCCGTGTACCATTTTGGTTCCATGGAAACCTGACAGAAGATCTCCAAAAATCTTAATCAAATCTAACCAAGATATTTTCATATTTTTCCAAGGACTCATTGAGTGAAGATCTAAGCAAGTTATTCGTATGATCTTCAAAATCTTCTAAAGATTTCAAAGTGATGCATGCCATGATGTCATAGTACATTTATAATTTAGATTAAAATGTTTATGAAAGTAAACTTGTAAAATGTATATACTAGCTAACTAATATATGTTTACCAAGTTGTACCATGTTAGTTTATGTGTTACTAAAAATGTTAAACTACTCATGTTATCATAGGACTTAAGATATTATGTCATTAACATCATTTTTATAAGTATGTAAACACATTTGTCTTAGTTTGATACCTAAAGTGCACTTATCCTATTTTGACACCTAAAGTGGTACTTATTCCATTTTGACATGAATACAACTTAGGAAGCATGATGTACAAGTAAAAATACTTGTATATGAAAATTTTAAAATGATGTTCAAAGTAGAATGGTTAACCTTTTAAAATACTTAATGACTCTAAATGTATTTTAAACATTCTAAATGATTTGTTAAGGGGTTTGATCATAACGCCACATAACAAACATGTACGAACCTGTGTTGTACCATACGAGGACTTGTGAAGTCGAGAGGTGTTGAATGTATGTTGAGACAAAATATGATTACGAGTAACTTGTACATTTTACGTTATGTATCAAGTTATATGTTTGTCATCAATCAAAATAAACGAGACTGTATAGATTAAATATCGTAATATTTGCACTAATACAACCCTTATAACCACCTGTTACGGATAGCGTTAAACTATTTTACAAAAATGCACTACATTCATGACAGTTATCGATCTGTCCTATATTTAATTCATTGAATATCATGTGAATTTGGTATGTCTACGCATCAATATACTTTCAAGTATATTCTACCAAAACTCAGATTTGTATTAATTCAATGATATTCCCATATCATTAATTGACAACGGACTATTTAGAATAACGTGAGTTATTCATGGATTTAAACATGTAAATACAGGATATAATCTATTATTAATGAAAATAAACATACATAGTATTTTAATTCATTATAACTAATAATTGTTTAACATCCCTTATCCAATTACTAAATAGATCAATGCATGATATTTCTAGTTACTGAATTATGCCTCAAGTCTGACAATCACACTTATTGACAAGGCATAAATCATCCAACTTTGATCTATCGGAATTTTGAGAATACTTACTTCAAGAATTCAATTAGTGAAGTTCTTGTATGTGTGCATTCAAATAATTTGATATTGCCACATAATATTTCATAAAGTGTGTGACATCCTCAACTATCAATTTATGATAATTAAACTTTCAAACCTTTTAAAGTTTAAAGTATTCTTATTCTTTAATGTATAATGCAACTATGCTCTTTGTTGAGTACAACTAGTTCACATGGCCATTAACAAGGATGAAATCCTACCATGACTAGTACTGAGTGTCATCTCAATTAAACCAGCATTATTGTATATAAACAACAATATGCTCCTTACAAAAATCCGTATACTTTAATATCTATTATGTAATGTTTGATGCCTTCCAAACTTTCAAGTTTGTTGGCTATGACAATTTGAACAACAATTGACATATTGTTCATCAATAGAATCTGGGAGCAACTCCAGGCTGAGGAATGCAATTCTAAATCATAGCATATTCTATTTCATTACACTAGTTATCTAATAACTTTGAATTAGATATCAATGTTGTCAAATCATCTTGCATTCAAGCATGATCCAACAATAACATGATGTACATGAAAAATCCTTAAGTTAGACTTAGATTTCATTCATGTTCTATCTTATCAAAGATATGTATCCATTTGAGACTTTCTAAATGATATATCATGTTCTATTAGACTCATTTATTTACCGCACATGTTTATAACAATAAACATATATTCCAAGGTTGTATGTCTTATTTCTTAAATCTTTCAAGTGAAGTTTCATTATAAACTAAGACTTAACATTTAACTTATATAGAATGTTACTCCCTATATGTTATACAACATATATGATTTAAGAAAATAAACATAATACTCCCACTAGCTTTCAGGAATACTTAGGAGTTATCTTATTTTAATTATCAAATCAAAACTTGGATTTAATATTTAAACATAAGTATCATATCCTAGATGCATGCATTAATCCATTCATCAATTATTGCACCTTGTACACTTCCAAAGATGATTTGGATTCAAAACCTCATTTCGATTACTTACCGTCCTCGCTCAAGTAATCACAAAAGAAAGAGTTTTTACATTCCATTTTCAAATTTCATATTAATGAAAATAGATATGACAATTATCATCTTTATATATTTAATGTGCCTAGA
Organism: Artemisia tridentata subsp. tridentata; assembly: GCA_021014915.2. Taxonomy (NCBI): domain Eukaryota; kingdom Viridiplantae; phylum Streptophyta; class Magnoliopsida; order Asterales; family Asteraceae; genus Artemisia; species Artemisia tridentata. Next base: position 366,189,344 of record CP139506.1, read on the forward strand.
AAAGAATATTCAATCACAGTTAATTACTTAAGTGTGATTAATAATCTTGTCATAAGACATGCATTAAATATGTGTACAATATTGTCCATATGATTTCTACACAAAGATTTAAACTGCTAGGTTTTCCTTATCTTTGAATAAACTCATCATCGTTCTATAGTCTAACTATATAGAATTAAGATAAACCAAATTTCCAAAACTTGATTATCTTTATGAACAACATCTATAACATTCATAGCATGAGTAATTTACCCAATTCAATATTTAGTAATACATCATAGTGATTAACAGGTTCTTTATGATCCTGTAACTCATATTTCTCAACATATTAATAAAATATCTGAGATATCCTTGCGGATCTATGAATGAGAATTTCATCATCTTGAGGTTTACCATTTGCATGTTTAACCTCATCATGACATTCACTAGTGTTTTTAGAAGATTATGTATCTTGTAATTTTATCATTTCAAGATCAAAACTCCCACTTGCCTTTTGTAATTTAGAGACTATCTATAAATACTTAGCAATTAGAGCAACAATACATTGTTCTCTTTTTTGGACATTACAAAACACATTGACAGTTCCTGACTTCAGTTTGTTAATAACCTATTCATAAGTAGTTTAACAAGTTCAGAACTTCATTTTAAGACTTGATGTGATTCATCACATTCCATAATATAATGGTGTCTTATTTATCTTCTAGGTTGGAGTCTTATTGAGTATATTCAATCCATACTCAACTTTCTAACCTTGATAACTTTTGGAAGAAAAGAAGTTATAGTTATCTTTAATCAAACAATACAACAAGAGTTTGATTCCCCTAACTGAACATACCATAAACATGTGGTATTTCATTAGAATTAATATTGTGAGACATTCTAACAATATGTAAGATAAACATATTCCTTTTGGCTTACCTAGTTACCAACTAAGTCAACTTAATGGTATAATAGAATTTCCAAGCCAATCGCATGCTTTATAATACAAGTACTTTTGACTAAGTCACTTGTAATACCTGAAATTCAGATAACATGTAAAATGACCAAAATGCCCTCACTACTTAAGAATTTAATTACAAGCTATTATAAGTACCAAATTAATCCGAATTATGTTAAATAAATTACATATAAGGTAAAATAAAATTAAGACAAGTCTTGTACTAATTTTTATATGCACAAAATAATTATCTTGCACCTTATAATAATAAAAAAAAAAAAAAAAAAAAAAAAAAAAAAAACCGAAAATACATTACTTTTATTAATTTCGGTATTTATATATATTAAAAATATATTTAAAAGTGTGGATAATTACTACTAAGTAAGGAAGAGATCAAAGTAAATTAAAATTCTGATCTTATTAGCAAACTTGGACCGAAAATTATGTAATCCCTCCCCCTAAAACCGGATATTCACTTCCCATATATTTTTATATATCTTTTTCTTCCTTATTCACTTTGCCGAGAAAACACAATCACCAAATAAATCATCATTCATTCCATACGAATTTTCTGAGGTCCAAGAGCAATTTTACTGAGTTCATTGTCGTGCTAGGAAGCCAAGAAAAATAGCCACTCAATTTATAGAGGCCTGAATCTTTTATTGTCGAATTTTGTTCACAAGTGAGGTAAAAATTCATTCTGATTCCTACGACCCTTGTAAAATTCGTTTTCAATTTTTCCTGAGTTCCTTACATCATATATGATCTGTGAAAATTGATTACAAGGTTTGTTGGTCGCGTTTGTGCTCGTGGGGAATTATTGGTTCTTGTTATCCATTCGAGAAGTGTAAATTCGTTCAGCCCTTTCTACGCGTCCCATAATGGGTTTGGTATTTTTCTCACGTCTCTTACATCATATAAGGTCTAAATAAAATGTTAAAACCGAACCATGCATGCTATATGAATTATTTTTGAATTTAACCTTAAAAACACAATAAAACTCTAAATAATTAATTATGAATTTTCTGGGTGTGAGGCTTAATTTTTCTGAGCTCTATATGGTCCTTATAACCTGGGAAAAATGTCCATTCGATTGTTCATGGTATATAAAAGTTGTGGTGGATTTAAGTTTATAACCGGATTTATGAAAATATAGAAAAGAAATAAAATAAAATAAAACCCTAATGTGTTCAAGCTAGGGAAGGGGTGTTACAATTTATGGTATCAGAGCTCACAGGCTGCGACTCGTAATACATTTACCCTTGACCTGTGAAGTTTGGATCACTAAGTTTCCACTATAGGCGCTCGTAGGACAACCTTTGAGAATTTGCTTTAGGATTTCCCTAAGTTCTGATCGGTGAGGAATGAGTAGACTATAAGGCATTTGTTTAAGTAGCAATGCTTCCGCATCACTCTGATTCATGCCTTTCTTTTGATTAAAGCCTGTTGAAATCACTCTTGGAGATTTAAAACGTATGTCTTGCACCACCTAAGATTTGAAACCTTGAAAGCATTGAGACCTGCATAGTAATTTCCTGACACTATTTGATCCTTGTCTTCAGATTCCGACTCTAACCCCTGAACCTTCTGTTAATCATTCTGATCTCTTCGGGCAATTCTGATAATTTCCATGAAGATGATATACCTGATACAATCTGTTAGTTGTTTCTTCCTTCTGATAATCAGCTATGAATCTTCTGACACTATTTGATTTAGTCTTAACCACATGAGAAGTCTTGTGGTGTTTAACCACGAGTATAAAAATGTTTTCCCGTCTTCCTTGGATAGTTAACTTTGATTTTATTCTGATAAGAGATTGATTGAACCTTCAAAATATCGACGACTATCCTCCTATGTCTCACCTTTGGCGTTTGAAACAATTTTTGGAACCCTTGCCATGATTACCGATTGTTAAACTTTTGCTGCCACTACCTGATTTTGACCTTCACTTCCGATCTGTTTGATAAACAGTTTGATATTTTCTCTGATCATTTCGAAGGTCATTTAACCCTAATGTGTTTCACCCATTCTCTAAATTCATTACCCATACTTGATGTAAAAGTAGCACCTGATACTATTCTGTCTTGCAAATCTATTACTACTCCCATTAGAACTCGGGTGATTATTAACCTCAGATATAGAAGTTTATTCCCTCCCCTGAACGATGAATCTTATTTGCCAATCAGTTTTCCTTTGGAAGGATTTGATGCAAACACCATCTCTGTATGAAATTGTTAACTGAGCATGATGATGCTGATAACTGATATTTCATACGCCTCATTTTGACAGTATACGATGTTCGTATTGCCGATAATTCGCAACCTACCTGTCACTTGTGCTAGATAGCTAAATAAGGTCCCAACACCTTGAATTGTTCGCCTATTTATCCCCCCTACTTTTGTTATGAAAACCTTTAACCGCTCAAATCTGATAAGATTAATGTTGCTATGGAAACACTTACCCCGTTCTTAAATGATCTTCATTTTTCCCTGATACCTAACAGTATCTACCCCGAGAAAGCGTTGGCATTGAAAGTTTAGTGGTACAAATTTTCCGGTGCTTTCTGATGAAACTCTTGGGTTTTCCTTCCTGTTTGAGAAGTAGAATTGACTCTGAACCGATCTCAGTTGACGAACCATGATGCTATAGAAGTTGAAAGATTGAAGAAGCTGATGAGATATGTTTTTGTCCCCCCTCAGTAAATTCTGTATCAGACGACCTCATTTAATGTTTGAAGGACTGATGAAGCAACCACAAGAACTCCTAAGATAGGAGATGGCTAACTGAGAGCAACTTCCGTAAAGTATTTCAGTTTTATTCGTAAAGATTGGTTATGTGAATTAGATATGAAGTTTTCCCTGAAACGTTTCATGAAAACTGTTTCCGTACTCATTGTGACCATCATGAGTTTTAAATAATGCCAATTGTATTGGCTAATACGAATCATGTTTTCACGAGTATTTGGACAATTGTCATAGTATGACGGCATGTTTTTGCTCTGAGACGAACGAGGAACATGTAGACCATCTTCCTATTAAATGGAATGACCTTTGTTCTGGAAGAGTAGATTTGATTGGCATTCAGAGATTGTAACAGACACCACTACCAGGCATCCGGTGACGACAGCAGTCTGAGTTGGCGAATTCTGAACTGTGCTAGTAGACCTGTCCAAGACTCGCAGTCTTGCTTCTTTATCCATTTTAGTTGTACTAAGATGAATTGAGAGCAGAAGCAGACTTGAGAATGGAAATCGAGATCATGATTTTGAATGGAAGAAAATTCTGAAGTGAATGTTTGTGTTTGGGAAGAATTAATTATGTGATGGATGAAGCTGTGGATGACGTAATTCATTTCCTCTTTACCTATTTAAATTTCGGTTACCTGATGATAAAATCCTTTGAATGATTTAGGTTCCCTATTAGTAATTCCGCTCTGTGTTCATTCTGCGTATGTTGGGCGATGGTTTTGTTATGTGAATTTGGACGAATGAAGGATGACCTGATGCTTTTAACGAAGTACCAAATTCTGATAGACATTCTGGGACTTCCGTTAACTCTTTCGAGTGATCCGTTCTCCTCTTAGTTAGGGTATTCGATTTTGATGAACTCTGAGACCGTAGGAAGACTAGGTGGATTAAGATAAGTTATTCTGTTCACAACTTGAGATAAAATATGACCATCATGAGGGCATATTTATATGATGCCAGTATTATGACGTCTGGCCAACGTGATAATACTTACATCATATAACGTGCACTTGTTGTGGGCATAGGATATTTCGAGAAGTGCCTTAGAAGCTTTAGAAATTCTGATAACTGTTTGAGATCGTCTGCGTTAGTGAGACTTTAAGTTCATTCTACCTATACGCGTAATCTGCTTTCACCGTTATGCGAATTGATACGTCTGGATTCTCGTCACGCGTTTTGCTGACCTCTGTACTTCTGATAACTATCTTAGGTTCCATTGTAGAACTTTATGCAAATTGATGTTATCAATAATCTATTTCATGTACGTTCTAATCTGATTTGTCTAATCAATTTCTGTGAACGGCATATCCGTCAAAATCCTATGTATTTCTTTGTCTATTCCGAGAGAATCTGATTTTCATCTACTACGTTTGGTATGTTATTCTTCTGATCTGGATTCAGTATGTTATGTCTGCTCTGAGGATTTGAAACAATTTTGGAATCTACAAGTTCGAGTCATGAGAAACAAATCTCTCATATGTCTGTTCACCGTCAGTTGTGTTTCTGTTTCGTTTCACCTCAATTCTCGTCTTAGTCTGTTATGTCTTTGTTTTGTTTTCTGCTCTCTTTTCGTTCTGCATTCTGCAAATTTCGAGGACGAAATTTTTTTGTTAGTGGGGAAGAAGTTGTAATACCTGAAATTCAGATAACATGTAAAATGACCAAAATGTACTTAAGAATTTAATTACAAGCTATTATAAGTACCAAATTAATCCGAATTATGTTAAATAAATTACATATAAGGTAAAATAAAATTAAGACAAGTCTTGTACTAATTTTTATATGTACAAAATAATTATCTTGCACCTTATAATTAATAAATAAAAAAAAAAAAAAAAAAAAAAAAACCGAAAATACATTACTTTTATTAATTTCGGTATTTATATATATTAAAAATATATTTAAAAGTGTGGATAATTACTACTAAGTAAGGAAGAGATCAAAGTAAATTAAAATTCTGATCTTATTAGCAAACTTGGACCGAAAATTATGTAATCCCTCCCCCTAAGACCGGATATTCACTTCCCATATATTTTTATATATCTTTTTCTTCCTTATTCACTTTGCCAAGAAAACACAATCACCAAATAAATCATCATTCATTCCATACGAATTTTCTAAGGTCCAAGAGCAATTTTCCTGAGTTCATTGTCGTGCTAGGAAGCCAAGAAAAATAGCCACTCGATTTATAGAGGCCTGAATCTTTTATTGTCGAATTTTGTTCACAAGTGAGGTAAAAATTCATTCTGATTCCTACGACCCTTGTAAAATTTGTTTTCTATTTTTCCTGAGTTCCTTACATCATATATGATCTGTGAAAATTGATTACAAGGTTTGTTGGTCGCGTTTGTGCTCGTGGGGAATTATTGGTTCTTGTTATCCATTCGAGAAGTGTAAATTCGTTCAGCCCTTTCTACGCGTCCCATATTGGGTTTGGTATTTTTTTCACGTCTCTTACATCATATAAGGTCTAAATAAAATGTTAAAACCAAACCATGCATGCTATATGAATTATTTTCGAATTTAACCTTAAAAACACAATAAAACTCTAAATAATTAATTATGAATTTTCTGGGTGTGAGGCTTAATTTTTTTGAGCTCTATATGGTCCTTATAACCTGGGAAAAATGTCCATTCGATTGTTCATGGTCTATAAAAGTCGTGGTGGATTTAAGTTTATAACCGAATTTATGAAAATATAGAAAAGAAATAAAATAAAATAAAACCCTAATGTGTTCAAGCTAGGGTCGGGGTGTTACATCACTTCATGTCCATGTCTCAACAAGAAGACATAAACTGTTATAATCCCACTATACGTTATAGGTCATTTATCAATGACTTCATGTATATGTCTTATTTAAGAAGACATAAGAAGTTAATGTCTTACTTTATATTATTATAAGTCTTGTGAGAGGGATTCGATCGATACACTGTAAGGTGGTTAAACCTTTGTTGCTTTGTGTATGTGATAAGTTGAGTTAATATAATCAAGTCCGCGGAATTTACTTAACACACTTAGAAGGTTATTTGTGTTGTGGAAATGGAACAGTTATGCTTGTGTATATAGAATAAAGAACATGCAATTTTATCACCAAACGATTCAATATTATTCAAGATAATACGAGGGATCTTCACTATCACTAGGGTTACAAAGACCTTGAATCTTATGTTTCTATGACTTGTGATATATGTGTTTGTTCTATGTTCTTGAGAGTTATTTTCTAAGCACTTAATAATTCACACATACTATAATAATTTTCTAAGCACTTAATTTTCTAAGTATGAAAAGATATATCACATACTATATCTAGTCTAAGATCTTTCTTTTATAACACAAGAAAGATCTTTACAATATTGTCAAGTCTAATCGAACGCTTGCTTTGAGAGTGTCAGTCATTAAGATACAACATGTATCTATGTTTACAACTTGTTCTGTGAATATAACATAATGACTGATCACATGGGGTAAGATATTATCTACCGTGTATTGTTGACTTTAATACACATAATATCTTTTCATACTTATCCACTCAGCAGCAGAATCATTCGACAGTTATCCACTTAGCAGTAGAAAGTTCTTCACTAGCAGCAGAATCATTCAGCAACAGAATGTTAACGCTAGCAGCAGAATCCGATATTAAACTTCTTGAATATTTAATTCCCAACAATCCTCCCCTAAACATGTGAATCCATTTCAACATGTTTTTGAATTAAATTTTGGATTATGAAGATCTTTCAAACACTTCTGTTCTTCAAGATTAAATATCTTTCTCAGTAACTCATCTGCTTTCTGTTCTTTGACTTTAACAATATCAATACACATCTTCAGGCTTCAAACATTGACCTAAAAGATGGTGCAATTTCCTTGGATGGAGGAATTATAAGAGGCAATGATGCTGTGTATCTTGGATGCTTGTTTCAACAAGTGAAATCATCTATCAGCATGCCTTTGCAAGTGATGAACAAACGTGGTGAACTGAAATTGAAACTTTTCTTCGTTTGACCTAGATAGAACTTTCTCCTTTGGAATGCTTCATCCCTTCTGAATATATATAATACTCCAGAATAAGCTCTGTTCTTGTCATTTTCAACCTTCATGTCATCATCTTGTATGCTCTTGTCTTTTCCTCCCTTTCATTGGTTAATCTTCCTTCTTTGGGCTTTATTTCCTCTCCTGAGATATAGCCTCCCCTGAGATGCAAATAACATGTTATACATCCTCCCCTGTTTGGAAGATCTCTCACTATGTACCAAAATATTTCTCTCCATCATCTGAGCTATCCATCAGAACTTGTTTATCAGACAATGTTGTACATGTATCCATTAATTCCTTAAGAGTTTAATTTGATGCCCTCATCACTTCTAGGTGTGTTAACTCCTATGAGAGGTGATTCATGGGGCATTTGACTCATGGTCCATCATTTGATGGTTTTTGAGAGTCACTTTGAAAATCCTTTTAAGAAGCTTTTGTCTTAGCAGTATGTACTTGATTTTATTATGAAAAACCATACTGCTTTCAACCATTTTGAAGGGATTGAGTGTGTAACAGACACTTAATCAAGGTTTCGGTTTAAAGCAACCTCTGGTTGTGTGAGAACTAATGTTTTTCAGTTATAAATAACTGCCTGTGTAAAGATAAACCTATTCAGAAGGCTTTCTTGACAGGGTTTCCAGCTCATAGTAATTGTTGCCTCTAACACAAGTGTTAGATTCACTTTTACTAGCTGTTCTTTCTATCAGATGTCCTTAGACTTGCTCATTATACTTAAAAGTATAAAATGATAGAAAGTGAGTTGTATCAGTTACTATCTGATCAACTAAGTCATCAATTCAATGTGAAACATCATAATCAAGCTTCAAGAAAGAAGTTTTAAGGAGGTTTGAAATTCCCAAACTCTTTCTATCATAAACCTATTATGTCAGCAACTAGTATTATCATTCTGCTGCTTACGTATTTCACTTGAAACATCCTTTGTGTTCACATGTTCATACCTGAAATTGTTAGTCTAAAACCAAAAGAACAATGTACAAAGTACTTGTCTTGTATTAGAATAATCATAGGACTAACTGTAATAGCAGTAGTATCTTTTAAAGCCAGCAGCACAAACAAAAATTTATTTACAAAAACACAAAGTTTAAAATCATTGAGGATTAAGCATTCCAATACTTGCTACCAAGTACTGAAACATTCTAACATCAAAAGCTTTTGTTAGCAGATCTGCAAAGTTGTATTCTGAAGCAATTTTAAGAACTTGAATTAATCTTTTCTCATTGCAGTCTCTTATAAAGTGATGTCTAATTTCAATGTGTTTTGTTTTAGAATGTTGCACTGGATTTTTAATTATGCAAATAGTACTACTATTATCAATATGAATAACAGTGTTCATGAAATTGTACCCATAGTCAAGAAGTTGGTTTTGAAGCCATAAGACTTGAGCACAACAACTTGCAGCAGCTACATATTCAGCTTCAGTTGTTGAAGTAGCCACAGTTGTTTGCTTCTTACACTGCCATGAGATAAGTCTACACCCAAGGAATTGACATCCTCTAGTTGTTAACTTTCTTTCCAAGCTAGCACCAGCATAATCACTATCCGAAAATGCTACCAAGTCAAAAGGTGACTCTCAAGAATACCATAGTCCCAACCTAGGTTGACCCTTGAGATATCTAAAAATTCTCTTAACTGCTATTAAATGAGAAACCTTTGGAGTTACTTGAAATCTTGCACAAGCACAAACAGAGAACATGATGTCAGGTCTTGATGATGTGAGATACATCAAAGAACCTATCATAGATTTGTAAGTGTGTACATCTACATTTTCTCCTTCTAAATCTTTAGGAAGTGGCTTCTCAGAGTCCATTGGTGTGCTTGCCATTTTTGAATCAGCAAAGTTGAACTTCCTTAGTATCTCAGCAACATACTTATCTTGACTAATAAATATGCCTTCATATGACTGTTTAACTTGCAAACCCAAAAAGAATGTAAGTTCCCCCATGGAATTCATCTGAAACTTATCATGCATAAGCTTCTCGAACTCCAAACACATCTCCTTCCTTGTAGACCCAAAGATAATGTCATCCACATACACCTGCACTAACAGAAGATCCTTCTTGTGCTGTTTGATGAAAAGTGTCTGATCAATCTTTCCTCTTTGAAATCCATTTTCTTTTAAATAGGAAGCCAGTGTTTCATACCAAGCTCTTGGTGCCTGATGAAGGCCATAAAGAGCCTTAACAACTCTGTACACTTTTTCTAGATGGTCAGGATCAATGAACCCTGGAGATTGTGAAACGTACACCTCTTCTTCAATAGTACCATATAAAAATGCACTCTTGACATCCATTTGATAAACTGTGAAGCCTAAAAATGAAGCATAAGCTAAGAAAAGCCTAATTGCCTCAAGTCTTGCTACTGGAGCAAAAACCTCATCATAGTTTATACCTTCTTATTGTGTGTACCCTTGGGCTACTAATCTAGCCTTATTCCTAATCACTATTCCCCTTTCATCCCTTTTATTCTTGAAAACCCATCTAGTGCCAATTACCTTTGCATCCTGTAAGGAATATAAATATTAAGTTGAAGACTCGGTCACCCCGAGCACTCATTTATGTTAAATAGCTCGTAGCATAACTAGTAATATTAGTAGTAGATTAGTTATAATTATTATTGTGGAGTGGGTCGGGTCTTTACCCATTGTCAGCTTGCTCCACAGCCCGGTAGGGGCAAACTAGCTAGTAATATCAAGTACTATAAATAGCCCTCTCCTCATGTGGAGAGGGTTGGACCTTTACAAAGTTTTATACATTTTTCTTTCTTTGGTTTATCTCTCTAAGGTTCCAACACTTCTTCTCTCTAAACTTCTTCTTATTCGATCCATATTAAGATCCCAACTTGTGTTTCTTTGCTTGTGAATAACCTACAATTGGTATCAAGAGCCATGGTTAGGTTCACATAAGGGTTTATTCACAAATTCGTGGTGTTTTGGGACTAGTTTGGTTCGAATAGCTTCTTTCTTAAAAATTCCATAGGGATAACATAGGAGTAGTTCTTGGTGCTTGGAATCATATTTTGTGGCTTGGTGTAGTTGTTTTTGGAAGATCCGAAGGGAATAAGTTTGTGTTCATAGTAGCGTTTTGTCCTACGGTGGCTGTTTCTTAGTAGCGTTTTGTGTCTAGTGGGGTAAAGAAAAGTAGCGTTTTGTGTTTCGTCAAAGTTGCGACTTGTCTCTTTACCGGATTTGGCAAAAACGACAAAACGCTACGATAGCGACTTGTCTGGCGTGTAGTGAAGTTGCGTTTTGTCCTTGATAGTGACAGCTTTGTCTTTTTGTGACTTGCGGTTTGTGTTTCAGAAGGTTGCGACTTGTCTGTTGCGGCTTGTGTTAATCAAAGTTGCGACTTGTTTGTTGCGTTTTGTGTTCTCAGAGGTAGCGACTTGTGTGTTGTGGCTTGTGTTCTCAGAAGTTGCGACTTGTTTGTTGCGTTTTGTATATTCAGAAGTTGCGACTTGTCTGTTGCGTTTTGTGTCAGAGTGTTGCGACTTGTGTACCTGCAAATTGAACATTGCGTTTTGTCTCATAGCTCTCAAATTACAACTTGATTGTATGCGATTTGTCTAGCTGCTATTTGACTTATTGCGACTTGATAATCCTGCGATTTGACTAGTGGTGTCTTGACTTCTTGCGTTTTGATCAATTGAGATTTGAGTTCTCTTGAGTTAAGATTTATTGTTCTAATTAGCGAGTAACTTCTAGTTTACGGTTCGTTTCTTGGTGATTTTAGAAAGTCCCGCGAAAGATTCATTTTCTCGGTTAAATCACAAGAACTGTAAAATCCCGTATACTTTGTTATCAACATGACTAGCACTGCATCAGATGACATTCAAGCAGCGGGGTCCGATACCCGTCCGCCTATGCTTGATAGGACAGACTATGAGTCGTGGGCACAGAGAATACGGCTTTATTGCTTGGGGAAAGAAAATGGGGCAAACATCCTTAAGTCCATTGATGAAGGACCATTTCAGATGGGTACTACCAGAGATGCTGTGACTACTGGTGAAGATGGCACAGTCACACTTGGTATTGACAGACCTCGCACTTACAATGATCTTACTGAGGAGGAAAAGAAGAGGTATGATGCTGACATTAGAGCCTCAAATATCATCATTCAAGGTCTACCAAAGGATGTCTACAAACTCATCAACTTCAACACAGAAGCCAAGGTAGTATGGGACAATGTGAAGATGCTGTTAGCTGGGTCAGAACTCACAAAGGAAGACAGGGAATCTTAATTGTATGATGAATTTGAACATTTCAAAATGAACTCAGGAGGGAATATCACAGACTACTATGTGAGATTCCATAAGTTGGTAAATGACATGAGGATAATCAGAATGACGATGCCCAACATCCAACTTAACTCCAAGTTTGTGAACAACATGACTCCAGAATGGGACAGATTTGTCACTGCTGTCAAACTGAACAAAGGTCTGAGGGACACCAACTATGAACAACTATATGCCTATCTCCAACAACATGAGAAGCATGCTGTCTTTGATCGGGTGCTAAGAGAAAAGTTGAATCCTTCAACTTCCGATGATCCACTGGCCTTTATGGCAACTGCTGTACCAAACACTTAACCATCATCCAACCAAGGATACCCTCAACTTTAATCACCATCATCTGCTATGAGTCCTCAACTTGACTCAGGCTATACTCAGACTGACAAAATGTTGGATAATCTCACCAATCAAGTATCATTACTTGTTCAACAGTTCAAAGCTTCTCTCCCTCAGACCAACAATCAGTTAAGAAATTCATCCAACCCGCGCAATCTTGCAATGGTGGAGGATGGAAAAATTGTGGTTCAAAATTTGAAAGGGAGAGCTGGAAGAAACATGGGTCGAGGTATTATGCAGAACAAAGCAGGGAATGCCAACCAGGGGCAAGGCAAACAGCTCAAGTACTATAATTGTGGAGGTCTGGGACACATTGCCAGAAACTGCAATCAACCAAAACGTCCTCAGAACTCAGATTACTTCAAGGACAAGATGCTGTTGATGCAGGCTTAAGAGAATGGAGCGGTATTGGATGAGGAAGAATTGTTGTTTCTAGCTGGTGATGGGGGTAATACTTTTGATGCGGATGTGGATGAGCAACCTGTCCAAGATCTGGCACTCAATGATCCTAATATCTTCCAAGCTGATGATTGTGATGCATTTGACTTTGATGTAGATGAAGAACCAACTGCTCAAACTGTCTTCATGGCCAATTTATCATCCTTGGCCTCTCCATCTCGACAAGCTGGTTCTTCAAATGCTTTTGTGATTTCTGAGGTACTAAGACTATATGACACATATGAAATAGTTGATAAACAAAAGTTTCCCAACGAAGTACAACAGGCAATTGTCTCTGACTCAAATAATGTTGACATGGAAAACAGCAATATGATTCCATATGAACAACATTTGATTCACAAAAATGTGCCTTATGTACAAGATGGCGAATCTTTTGTTGATAATAATGCTTGTGTTGTTGATGACTTGTGTGCCTTAGAAAATACATGTGAAGTAGATAATGCATGTAAGAAACATGAAAGCACTGTACTTGCACCACATGATGACTTGATCACTAGGCTAAACATATATGAGGAACAAGTAGCTATGTATGAACAGCGCGCTAAGTTTGAGCTGAATGCACGTGAGCAGAAAATGGAAGATCAAATGTGTACTCTTATGAAAGAATCTAGGGTAAGAGAGGAAACATTAAAACAAGAGTTAAATTCTTTGAAAAATCAGCTGGATTTATCTGTTAAGCAACAACAGGATGCTCAAAATTGCATAAGTATACTAAAGCTAGAATTCAAAGAAAAAGAAAAGGAACTCTTAAATGATTTTTCTAGACTCAAAACATTAAAGAATAAGCTTGAAGATAAGTTGCACACACAAGATCAAACCAAACAGACTGCCCAAATGATACATAGGCATAAGAAGCTGTGTGACAAACATAGTAAAAAAAGGGATAGGTGAACCTAAGATAACTTGGCTTAGGATTGCTCAAACAGCTCAACCTGCCTTGTACGATGCTAATGTGATGATCACGCCCAATCATGCACCCCCTGAGCATTTTTCCCTGAAAGAAAGTGAGGAGATAGAAGACAGAACTAGGGAAAGAATGAATGAGAAAATGAAGGATCCTGAATGCATAGCCAACCGAGTAATAATCAAACCCCATGATTATTATGAGGAAAATCGTTTGACTGTGTTTGCACCTCAAAAGAAGTTAACACCTGAACAGATATTTTGGACACAAGACATGAAAAAAATGAAGGAAGAAAAACTTAAAGCCAATACCCCACTCATGAGGAAAGTTGCGTCCATTACGGTGTATCCTCCCAATACACCTAGACATTTGGTTCCTCTATCTCTTCCCATAGAAAGCAAAACTCTAATTAGCTTATACGTGCTTTGGCAACTATTTGCTGATTTTGATAATACATGTAAGAAGAGAATCACACCAACTGGAATTACTGAGGGGGAAAGGTGTTTTGAACATGCTAAAAGGTGTTACTTGACTGAGGTCATGCCATTCTTTAAACAACTGAAAGAGCATTTTGAAGCAATGCAAACAGCCCTTGACACAGAAATAAATGAAATGAAAAAAGTGTTTAAAGATATGGAAAATGAGGTAACTGATTATGAAATAGAACTTAAGAGCCGTGAGATTGAAAGGAAAAACATACTCATCACTAATAAAAATTTGATTGCAAGATGTATTGCACAAGATGTATTTTTTACTGCTACTGATTCTGCATTATCTGCTTGTCAATATCATGAGTATGCTATGGCTTTAAATGTTACCCAGAATCGTGTTGTGGAGCTTGAGGGGGAGAATTTGAAACTGCTTGAAAAAATTCAAAATGATGACCATGATAACATGGTCAAACGTTTTTCTAAACTAGAGGTTGATTATCTTAACTTACAATTAAAATATCAACACTTAGAAGAAAGATGTAAACTATCAAATGCCAAGACATCTTCGGATGCTCCTGAGTTTGATACGTATTTTGAATTAAGCAAACGGGATGAGAAAATTCAAGCTCACACGAACACGATTCGACTGTTGAGGGCTCAAATTGCCCAATTGAAGTCCAACAAGTGTGATGTGTATGGCACCAATAAACCTTCGTCTTCAGATTCTCAGAATTTTCAATTTCAAGACACCATAAACAAGTTACATTATGAAAATGAGTGTTTTCGAGAAGAAAATTCTAAGATTAAACAGCACTACAAAGAGTTATATGACTCAATTAAAGTTACAAGAAATAGTCATAATGAAAAGATAACTTCTTTGTTAAATGAGATTGAGAATCTTAAGACTCAGGTGAAAGGAAAAATGCCAAGTACATCTTGTAATTGTGTTTCATGAAAGGTCTTTGCTTGTAAAATATATAATGTTGATGTGGGGCCTATTCCATTTCCCATGAGAAACAACAGACCTGTCCATCAAATGTATCTCAGTCACCTTAGGGATGGACTTGACACTCTTCGTGAGGTTGTGGAAGAAGACAGAATAGGAAAACCACTTGATAAGGCAGTAGGTTATGCCTGTGTCCTCACAAAAAGGATCCAGGAACAGTTAGAATATGCCATTAGCACGGGTCCTAGGTCTAGCAACCAAAGAGATAGATTAGGTGCCTCATCATCCACTATTAAAAACAAGCATGTATCCTTTGATTTACCATCCAGAACATCAGAACCCAGCACTTCAATATCAGGAAAGCATGAGTTACTAAAGAAAACTAATGTTCCCATCATTACTTCTACAGGAGTGAAAAGTGACACCCAAGCTAGCGGGTCAAAGCCTAAAGGCAATGCAAGGAATGATAGGACTGCGCCGGCTGAGATTGATCACAAGAAAAGAGTAGAAGCCCAACCTAGGAACAATAAGTTTGTAACGACTAGATTAAATCGTGTTGATTCTAGTATCAAAAGTACTGTAATTAATTCGAATTCTAATACGGTCTGTAAAACATGTGACGAATGCTTAATTTCTGTTAATCTTGATGAATGTGTTGTGTCGTCTCTGATATCTCATGCACCTCCCCATGTTAAGCAAGTTAGGAAAACTGAAAGAAATATGAAAATTTGGAAAGAAACAGGAAAAATCTTCACTAATGTTGGGTATCAATGGAGACCCACTGGAAGGAAATTCAGTTTAGGAAATAAGAATCCATTACCTAAGTTGAGTGAACATAAGATTGTGAAGGTTAAAGAATGGAGACCAACTGGTTGAATCCTTCCATTAGGAACACACTGCCTTTCTAATAAGTCTTCTGATAACTCTAGGGTAGTTTCCCCTGTAGAGGCATTAGTATTAGAAATGATTGCTGCTCCTAAACTTGTGTGTGCTAACCAAACGGATCCCAAATGCAAGTGGGGATCCACATATTTCAGTTATCCATTGTTGTCTGGTTTCAAATGCAGGTCGTACAAATCGTCCTTTGGTATTTGGACTCAGGCTGCTCAAAACATATGGCTGGGGATCGCTCACGGCTCAAGAACTTTGTGAAAAAGTTTATCGGGACAGTTAGATTCGGGAACGACCACTTTGGTGCGATTATGGGTTATGGAGATTATGTGTTCGGTGATAGTGTAATCTCACGGGTTTACTATGTGGAAGGATTAGGGCACAATTTGTTTTCTGTGGGTCAATTTTGTGACTCAGATCTGGAAGTGGCTTTCAAAAAACACACATGTTTCGTTAAGCAATTGGATGGTGTAGATCTTCTCAAGGGTAGTCGGGGTACAAATCTATACACCATATCTATTGAAGAAATGTTGAAGTCCTCTCCCATATGCTTGCTTTCAAAAGCCTCTAAAACAAAATCATGGCTGTGGCATCGTCGTTTGAACCACCTGAACTTCGGTACCATCAATAATCTTTCCTGCAAAGATCTTGTTAGAGGAATGCCCAGATTAAAATATGAGAAAGATCATCTCTGCTCTGCATGTCAACTGGGCAAAAGCAAGAAACAAACCCACAAACCTAAAACCGTCAACACTAACTTGGAAGTTCTTCATACCCTCCACATGGATCTGTGCGGTCCAATGAGAGTACAAAGCATAAATGGAAAGAAATATGTTCTGGTGATAGTAGATGATTACTCACGGTTCACATGGGTAAAGTTTTTGAGAACCAAGGATGAGACTCTAGAGGTGATCATTAAACTAATAAAACAGCTGCAAGTAAGGCTTAACAAGACTGTCAGAATCATCCACACTGATAATGGAACTGAGTTTGTCAATCAACAACTCAGAAACTTTTATGAAAATATTGGCATCACACATCAGAAAAGTATACCTCGCACTCCTCAGCAGAACGGAGTAGTTGAACGACGGAACCGTACTCTGGTAGAAGCTGCAAGAACCATGCTTATATTTTCAAAGGCACCGATGTTTCTCTGGGCAGAGGCTATTGCAACTGCATGCTACACCCAAAACCGATCTCTGATTCATCCCATTCATGAAAAGACTCCCTATGAGTTAATTCATAACAAGAAACCAGATCTTTCATTTCTTCGTGTGTTTGGTGCACTTTGCTATCCAACTAATGACTGTCAAGACTTGGGAAAGTTAAAAGATAAAGCAGACATAGGTATTTTTGTTGGATACGCACCAGACCATAGAGGGTATAGAATCTACAATAAGAGAACCCGACAAATCATGGAAACCATCCATGTCACGTTCGACGAGCTAAGTGAGCAATTTGCTTCAGGACAAACCAGTTCTGGACCCGATCTTACACTTTTGACACCTGGACCAATTAGTTCAGGGCTTGTACAGAATCCCACACCTGCAGAGTCTTTCGTTCCACCAACGAGTGAGGAGTTGAAGAAGTTATTTGATTCAATGTTTGACGAATATTTTGAGCCAACTGATGTAACAACTTCAAATGGTGCAGCTGTTCTTCCTATTACTGAGGCTAATGTTCCGCAAGGTTCTGAAGACCCATCAGCATCAGTCTTAATCAGTATCAATGCCCCAGCTGCAAGTCAATCACCCTCATCATCAAACACTCAATCCTCTCCAGTGCAACAAGAATCTGCAGATGATCATTCTTTAGAAGTTAATCTGTTTGCTCCTACAAATGATGTTCCTTTTGAGAACATATTTGCTCCTGAACCCTCAACAGACACGTCCTCTGTCGAAGAAAACAGTACGGCAACATCAGTTCAAAACCCTCAACCTCATGACCATCCCAGAAAATGGACCAACGATCACCCAATTGACAACATCATAGGCAATCCCTCTCGTCCTGTATCCACTCGTAAACAACTAGCTACAGATGCACTGTGGTGTTTCTTCAATTCCGTTCTGTCTAAAGTCGAACCAAAAGATGCCAAAGAAGCAATGACCAAAGACTGCTGGTTCGAGGCCATGTAAGATGAAATCCACGAATTTGATCGACTTGAAGTATGGGAGTTGGTGCCTCCTCCAGAGTGTGCTATGATTATTGCTCTCAAGTGGATTTTCAAGGTGAAACTTGATGAGCATGGTGATGTTTTAAAGAACAAGGCACGGTTAGTTGCAAAAGGATACAGACAAGAAGAGGGCATTGATTTTGAAGAATCATTTGCTCCAGTTGCTAGAATTGAAGCTATTAGAATCTTCCTGGCCAATGCTGCAAGTCGGAATATGATAGTCTACCAAATGGATGTCAAAACAGCTTTCCTGAATGGTAACTTAAAGGAAGAAGTATACGTGAGTCAACCTGAAGGATTTGTGAACGCTGAACATCCCACTCATGTTTACCGCTTGAAGAAGGCCCTTTACGGGTTGAAGCAGGCACCTAGGGCATGGTATGATACATTGTCCAAGTTTCTTCTAGCAAATGGATTCTCAAAGGGTGCTGTTGATCCAACATTATTCACCAGGAAGTCAAGAAAACATCTACTACATGTTCAGATTTATGTAGATGATATCATATTTGCTTCATCTGATCCTAGTGAATGTGATAGATTTTCAAAGGAGATGAGTTCCAAGTTTCAAATGTCAATGATGGGACAAATGTCGTTCTTCCTAGGATTACAAGTATCTCAAAGTCCCGGAGGCATATTCATCAATCAGTCCAAATACGCACACGAGGGTTTTCAGGTATCTTCAAGGAACAGTCCATATGGGTCTCTGGTACCCTAAGGACACGGCCATGGAGTTAACGGCTTATGCTGATGCTGATCATGCGGGGTGTCAGGACACCCGTCGAAGTACTTCAGGAGGAGCTCAGTTTTTGGGGGAAAAGTTGGTTAGTTGGTCTTCTAAGAAGCAAATGAGCACGTCCATATCTTCTACTGAGGCTGAATACATTGCTATGTCGGCCTGTTGTGCACAAATTCTATGGATGCGGTCACAACTCTCAGACTATGGATTCTCATACAACAAAATTCCTCTGTATTGTGACAACAAAAGCGCCATTGCTCTTTGTTGCAACAATGTCCTGCACTCCGGGTCAAAGCACATCGACATCAGGCATCACGTCATCAGGGAACAGGTTGAAAAGGGAATTGTGGAGCTGTATTTTGTGAGGACAGAGTTTCAGCTAGCAGACATCTTCACCAAGGCTCTCCCGAGAGAAAGGTTTCAGTTTATTCTCCCGCGTCTTGGAATGAAGAGCTTGACACCTGAAACCCTCAAGTGTCTTCAGGATGAAAAGGAGGAGTAAAGGGTTATCTTCTCATATCCTTGTATATATTTGTATATATCTTTAAAACAAAAAGGAAAATAGAAAAATATAAAACCTATAAAAACCATAAAAAATTGAAAAAAAATCATAAAATACCAAAAATAGTCTCATCTAGGCATGTCTTCTGTTTATCGATAACTTTTACGGACCTAGAAATGTCATTCAATAATGACACGGGTCTTTAAATGAAGCTCGAGCAGAGGTTATACTAATTGGTTAAAACATGTCTTACTGGCTTGCAGTTACTTCATACTGCAACCCGCGCTATCCATTGAGGAAAACACGTCGCCAAAAAGACGGTTGTTCCTCCAAACTGGGTGATGTTCACCTGGGCATGGATTACGTTATATCCATGTTTTTCCGATCTGATGTACGTTTCAGTGCATCATTTCGTGTTCAAGAAGAGAAATCTTTTTTTTTTGGTACCAAAACCCTCTTTCATTTATGATTCTTCAGGAGAGTTTTGGTGTTTCACAAGGTGGTAACTGGACTTAAATTTTCTCAAATACTTGGCACTCAAGTGAATGACTACAGCTCTTTCATTAGAAAACGGGTCATTCATTGAGGGGGAGAGCACTTGATCAAATTTATGACACCTTTTTAAACATTGTGCAAACATCAGCAGTGACACTCTCTCTTGACTTGAGGGGGAGTATAGTATGCTCCATTATCAGAACAGATTAAATCAAACACATTTTCTCCCACATTTTTCTAACCTATTTAAATCAGTTGGGATCACAAATCTCAAATGGTTTGAAATTTCTGATCGGGGGAGAGAATGTGATTTAAATATGAAATCTGATAAAATGTGAGGTTTTGGACATGAATGTAAGCTCTCCCATATGTGCTAAACTCTTTCGAACATCGATGCACATATTGAGGGGGAGCAAATGATTTGTGATGAAAAAGGATTTGGCATGACATGAGATCGTGACTCAGACTTAACCAATGAATTGACGACAGCTAAAGTCAGTAGTCGAAAAGACAGGTCCTGGACGGGTAATAATTTCAAGCCAGTTTATCTGGTGATGTAAGCGTGTCTCGCAAAGGACGTGTCTGAGTAGAATGTACCGATTTCGAGCGACTTTCCTCGAATGTGATCTGGACGGGTAATAATTTCAAGCTAGTTTACTAGTGATGTAAGCGTGTCTCGCGATGATCATGTTCTTGGAAAATCAATCAATTCAAAAAGTGCGATCTCTACCTAACATGTGCAAATTTGTAAAACAATCATTCGAGCACATGTTGAGGGGGAGCATTTGAAAAATATAAAACTCTCAAGTGTTTGCAAAAATGTGTTTCAGAATCATGAACACTTTGAGAGATTTTTCAAAGATTTAGTTTATGGCAATCGTGGAAGAATACCAAAGACCGACCATTTTAATTAATGTATGGAGTTATAAGGATGGTTAGGTTAGGCTCAAGTTCCCACGATCCCGCCAGAGCCGGAGGGATCTACCCAGGGACAATCCACTAGTTAGTGTAGAAGTCCTTAGGTATGATTAAAAAAGGAGAAAAGTGGATAAAGAAAAAGTGCCAACTGAGATGGAGCTAGTACTAGAACAAACCCAACAAGGTGCTAGTTATGAAGTCTCGGTAAGCACTGAAGGGGTTGAAGAATGAAAAAGAACTGTAAAGATAAAGGGTGAAAAGAAAGAAGCCCTCCTTACAACTTAGGCAGAAACCGGGTTAATTCATATGCTGTCAGAATCACTTAGTTGATTGCTGGCATTGAAGACAAAGTATCATGGACCCAGTGATACCCTGCACAACCCTCCCTAGCCACTCAAGGTCCCACAAAGGACTCTTGTTTCAAATTTCATGGAGATCAATACATTTCTATCATCTCTCTCACTCCGAGTTAGATGATATTGAAAAGGTGGCAGTCCTCTTCAGCCTCCGATCACCAAATCAAATCGCACAATAGAGTCTTGAGCCACGAGATTCATCATAAGATCTCTTAGGGACACGAATTACTCCTACTCTGGTTGTTCAACATTAAGGACACCAGGTGTAACTTTATGAGTCCTACGCAGATCTTAGCAATCTGCCAGAACATTTATGAGAGAAGTTAAAAATGTAACTCTCAATGATTGAATGCAAATTCCTGCCAGGTCAACATCAAACAGCCCTGAAAGCAGGTCACTTCGGTAATTCCTCGTGGATTACGCTTAGTGGTCACGGCGGTTTAAAATGGTCTACAGTCGTGGAGTGAACTCCAGCGACTCACCTAATCGTTGATGTACTACGGTACGATCTTAAAAAGCCCTCTGTGGGTTTTCGATTAGGAACGGTCTTGGTAAGGATTAGAGAAAGTCTTCACACTATGCTGTTGATGATTTCGAAGTCCAAACCTGTAAGTACCGATCGATTTGTTGCTAACTGTCGTATGCAGGAACTTCTGGCGATTGTAGATGTGGAATGCTGTAGCTGGTTGCTGGTGTAGCTGGTTGCAGACAAGTTGCTAATCCTCTACCACATGTTCACACTACATCAACAATGCAAATCAACAAAGTCATGATCAACCAAAAGACCTTCAACACAGCTTCTGCAAACTCTGATGCTGATGATCATGACACCCCATAGTGTGAGCATGTCGGCTCAAAATATATTTCATCACATGGAGACATACTGATAAGAGATGACTGGAAGACATATGTTGGGTGATTATCACGAAGAATATTTAAAATCACCCAAGACAAAGAACAGTCATCAAAAGAACACTGCTGAAGGCACAATGACTAATGAAACTGAAGAATCAATGTCTACGAGCTACGGAGTCAAGATTCATGAAAAGAGTGCTTGAAGTCTGAACTTAGGGGGAGATTGTTAGGAATATAAATATTCAGTTGAAGACTCGGTCACCCCGAGCACTCATTTATGTTAAATAGCTCGTAGCATAACTAGTAATATTAGTAGTAGATTAGTTATAATTATTATTGTGGAGTGGGTCGGGTCTTTACCCATTATCAGCTTGCTCCACAGCCCGGTAGGGGCAAACTAGCTAGTAATATCAAGTACTATAAATAGCCCTCTCCTCATGTGGAGAGGGTTGGACCTTCACAAAGTTTTATACATTTTTCTTTCTTTGGTTTATCTCTCTAAGGTTCCAACACTTCTTCTCTCTAAACTTCTTCTTATTCGATCCATATTAAGATCCCAACTTGTGTTTCTTTGCTTGTGAATAACCTACACATCCTTTGGTAAATCAACTAGCACCCATACCTTCTGAATCTTGAACTGAAGAAGCTCCTCTTGCATAGCTTCTACCCAGCTTGAATCATCTAAGGCTTTCAGAGTGTTCTTTGGTTCATCTTGTGAGAGAAAACTTATAAACAAGCAAGAGTTTGAAAACTCATGCTGTTTTGAAGCATAAAGGGCATCAAGAAGCCCTTGTTGGTCTGAAGACATCAGTTGTTGTCTTGTCTTCACACCTGATTGTACATCTCCAATTACATTTTCTAGGGAGTGGACTTTGTGAATCCTTGTATGTGGGGTTGAAGGAACTTGATAGTTAGGTGTGATATTGCTCAAATCCACCTCATTATCTGAGAAATCTGCTTCATTTGAGTCTGAAGGGCCAGCAGTAGAATCATTTGGCATAGCAGCAGAAAAATTAAGCCTAGCAGTAGAATGCTTTGTCTCAGCAGCACTATCATCAGTAGAAACATTTTGTTGTTCCTTTGTTCCATCTTCCTTGTGTTCACTTTCAACATCTTCTTTAGCTTTACCAGAAGAAGATTCATCATTTGTTGAAATTGAAGCCACACTGGTACTTATTGGCATCCATATATGATCTTGATTTGACTCCTTGTCTAAACCTGCCTCATTTGTTGTTTGTAAACCTGAAAAATAATTAGTTTCTGCAACAACAGGCACATAATTCATAGAATGGGTTAATGACTCTAGATCAAATTGCCAATTTGGACCTTCACCTACTACATTGGATTTATGCTCTAAAAATTCCACATGTAGGTTTTCCTCTACTTTCTTAGTTCTTAAGTTGTATACTCTAAATGCTTTACTATTGAGAGAATATCCAACTAAGAAACCTTCATCTGCTTTGCCATCAAATTTTCCAAGATGGTCTAAGGTATTGAGAATTGTCACATGACATCCAAAAGGTCTAAGAAATCCTATTGCAGGAGTTCTACCTCTAAAAAGTTCATATGATGTCTTATTGTGAGGCTTAACAACTAAAACTCTATTCTGGACATAGCAAGCAGTGTTGACTGCTTCAGCCCAAAAAGTTATAGGTAGCTTAGAGTCAGCTAAAAAGTTATAGGTACCTTTTTCTTTGCAGAATTCATCCATAACTCTATTTTTGAACTCTGTCCCATTATCACATCTAATGACTTTTACTCTTTTGTCTACTAGGTTTTCTATCTCTGTAATGAAAGTCTTAAGGATGCTAGGTGTCTCATCCTTAGTAGCTAAAAAGAAAACCCATGTAAATCTACTATAGTCATCAGTAATAACTAGACAATATCTCTTATGTTGCATACTTCTAACATTTGTAGGACCAAACAAGTCCATATGAAGCATAAACAATGATTGATTGATAGAGTTAAAAATCTTGGGCTTACAAGTGGCTTTGTGTTGTTTGCCTTTAAGACAAGCAATGCATGTTTGATCATTTTCAAATCGTTTTTGAGGTAAACCTCTTACCAAACCATTCTTAACAATCTGATTTATGGTTTTGAAATTAATATGACCAAGCCTCCTATGCCATAACATTGATTCATCCAATGTGGCCTTTGCAACAAGACAAGTTAAAACCTTTTTAGGAACAATGTTCTTCATGTCTACACTGTACATATTGCCCTTTCTAGGAATTTTAAGAAGTACTTGACTTTCATCAGGCATCTTAAAATCAGGAGAAAGTACAAGACATTCAGTGTCACAGAAAAGAACTTTGTTCTTTTTGTCACACATTTGTGAGACACTAAAAAGATTATAATTTAGCTCTTGTACATAGTACACATCTTCAAAATCTAAATTTCCAGTTTTGATTGTACCTTTACCAGAAATTTTGCCACCAACACCTCCTCCAAAGGTAACATAGCCTCCATCTATTGATTGAAAATCTGAGAGATAATACTTGTTTCCTGTCATGTGCCTTGAACATCCACTATCTGAGTATCCTTGATCCTCTTGTTTATCAATTGAATGTTCTTGCACAGAAATGAGAAGTATTAGTTTCTTTTGGGGACCCAAGCCATTACTGACTTGGATCTGCCTCTTGCATCAATGAAATTTAATCTCTTAAGAACAGTTGATGCAACATTGGATTTAAGAATCCAACATGCTGAGGCCTTAACAGCATTTGCCCTGTTTTCCCTTGCAGCAGAATGAATTACATGCTTAGCAGCAGAAACTGCTAGCTTTGTAATTGTTCCCTTAATTTTCCAAACTTGTTTTTGGACCACTGCTTTTGATTGAATGGGCCTTTGAACAGTCTTTGATGCATTAGTATAAAAAGATTTTTCATTTTTAACTGTTGGTCTTGGGTTAACAGTTATGAATGGTCTAGCAGCAGAAACTGCTTTGGTAACTGCTCTGGATTTTATTCTATTAGACTTAGAGTGAAAGTGAGTTTGAGGAGTTTGCCTTTTGAAGTTCACCCTATTGTTTTCATACCCAGATACCCATTTGTTACAGAAAGCTGCAAGATGATCAAAACTACCACATGTGTAACAAGCTTTATTATAAAAGAAAAAGTCATCACCTAATTGGTTAGACTTGAGGCCATTCTAATTTTTTTGGTTACCTCTGGGCTTGCCAGTGGATCTATATTGTTCACAATATTTATCTGGTTCCCTAACATGTTTAATATTTGAACTAGGCTTAACAGTATCCTTTTTGATCACTTTAGGAACCCTTGTTCCTGCTTTCTTAACTACTTCAGGTTTAGACATAACCTGTTCATCTTCATCATCATCAGATATCCAGTCTTCAATGACTACACTATCTGATCTTCTATCAGAGGACACCTTGTCCTCAGAAAGTAAAGTTTTACTTAAACTTTCACTTACTTTCTTAGGCTCATCAACAACTAGCTTTGTTTTTTGCTGTACACCATATTGTAGCTCAGGTTGTTAAAATTCAGGGACACCTGAATTTTCTAGGTCAATCCCTGGGGGTTTAGGGATACCTCTGTATGGAGGTGGGACACTCTTATATCCTACTCCTGACTTTGCTCTATTAATCACTTGACACTCTATCATGTTGGTCACACCTCTAGAAGCATGTTCTAGTGTCTGTGTAGTTAAGTGAATGTTTCCATTTTTCTTTTTGACCCTATCAAAAGCCTCTCTTAAAAGCTTAATTTCAGCATCTTTAAAGAATATGTCTTGTCTTAGAAGAGTTTTGTCATCAGAAAAAGCAAGTTCATTTTCTTTGTAGTATAAGATCTGCTTTTCTTTTGATTCCAAACCACACTTATAATTAATGTAGTTTTGATGAGTTTTTCTTAGCTCTTTCGTTTGTTCATCATAATGTTTGATTAAAGTTTGTAATTCTTTAAGAGCAGTACAAGCATTTGAACAAGCTTTATGAGATTGTACCTCAGTAGTAGAAAAAGCCATGAGTCCCATCTGTGAAGAATCTTCTTCTTCATCAGCCATGAAACTCCAATCAAAACCTAGCCCATCAATAGCTACCATAGCTTTTGAGTTTGGCTCAGAAACCTCCCTTGTTTTGGATGTGCTTCCAAAACCTTTGTTCTTGCTATCTTGCTGCCTTGGCCTTCTACAATCTCTTGAGAAGTGCCCCATCATGTGGCAGTTATAGCACTCTATCTTTGACTTATCAAAACCAGCAGTATGAGTGTTGCTGATTAAGAGCTTCTTCCCCGTCCTTTGATAGAACTTCTTGGCTCTCATGCTAAGAAGAGAAATTTGCCATTTTAGGTCCATTTCCTCCAGATCATCATCATTGATCTCTTAGAGGTCTTCATAGGTGAGCATGGACCCATTATTTTGATTTGTAAGAAATGCACAACAAGTCTTTTCATCCAAAATACCCATGGCACTGCTTGATGAACTAGCAGCACCAACACCATCAACAACTTTCACCTCTTCACTTGATTTTGAGGTACTAGGAGTTGACATAAATGCCATGTTCCCAGTATTAGAACTAGTACCTCCATTTTTCTTAAAGTCTTGCCCCACAATCTTAAAATTGCTATACAAATCAATCAGTTCCATTGTATCAAGGTCTGGCTTATTCTTCCAGACAACAACATGCATAGCCCACTCTTCTGGTAAGCTTCTCAGAAATTTTGAGTTCAAATCTTCTTTAGGTATTTCAACCCCAAGAATAGCAAGTTGGCTCACAATATTCTGAAGCCTATTAAACATATGGTCAAGAGATTCATTGTATGTAGAGGAGAAGTTTTCAAACTGCTGCTTGAGCAGTGTCTTGTGGGTTTCTTGGTGGCTTCATTTCCACCATATCTGCCAATAATAGCTTCAAATAATGACTTGGCATCTTCGAACTTGCTGAAGTTTAGAAGTTGATCATTGGGAATGGTCATCATCAGCATGCTTCTTGCCTTTAAGTCATTTTTCTTCTTTATTCTATCTTCTGCAGATGTTGGCTTTGTCTGTAGAGATGTCACCACTTTGCCGCCCACTGTTGATGAAATGGTTGTAGGCTGGTAAGAGTTTCCATCTTCAATGATTTCCCAAAGTGCATAGTCTTGCACTTGGAAATATTGCTCTATCCTCAGCCTCCACATCTCAAACTCATTCTGTTTGAGCATGGGTAATTTTGCAGCAACATTGGTCTGAATAGATTCAATGTCCATTTCTTCTTCTTCTTCTAAATCAACTATATCAACCTTCCTCTGATACCAATTGAGAGGGATTCTATCGATACACTGTAAGGTGGTTAAACCTTTGTTGCTTTGTGTATGTGATAAGTTGAGTTAATATGATCAAGTACGCGGAATTTACTTAATCACACTTAGAAGGTTATTTGTGTTGTGGAAATGGAACAGTTATGCTTGTGTATATAGAACAAAGAACATGCAATGTTATCACCAAACGATTCAATATTATTCAAGATAATACGAGTGATCTTCACTATCACTTGGGTGACAAAGACCTTGAATCTTATGTTTCTATGACTTGTGATATATGTGTTTGTTCTATGTTCTTGAGAGTTATTTTCTAAGCACTTAATAATTCACACACTATTATATCACATACTATATCTAGTCTAAGATCTTTCTTTTATAACACAGGAAAGATCTTTACAATATTGTCAAGTCTAATCGAACGCATGCTTTGAGAGTGTCAGTCATTAAGATACAACATGTATCTATGTTTACAACTTGTTCTGTGAATATAACATAATGACTGATCACATGGGGTAAGATATTATCTACCGTGTATTGTTGACTTTAATACACATAATATCTTTTCATACTTATCCACTCAGCAGCAGAATCATTCGACAGTTATCCACTTAGCAGTAGAAAGTTCTTCACTAGCAGCAGAATCATTCAGCAGCAGAATGTTAACGCTAGCAGCAGAATCCGATATTAAACTTCTTGAATATTTAATTCCCAACATCTTTTAACAATTAAAAGACTTCATGTTTATAAGAAGATATAAACATGTATAACTAAAGTAATCATGAACACCACCTCTTGGTTTCATATAGTAATTTCAAGTTAATTTATTACTTTATTTATTTATATCATTCCTAGAATACATAAATATCTAAATTGAAGTAGTACTAGATTACTTCATTTATTCATGTCATTCCAATAATACATAAATATTAAAATTGAAGTAGTCTTATGTTATCATCTTGACACATGTTCTGAATAAGAAAATCTTACATTTAAGTATATGAGTCCTATTAGAACATTAGTC
Source organism: Artemisia tridentata subsp. tridentata (assembly GCA_021014915.2). Classification (NCBI taxonomy): domain Eukaryota; kingdom Viridiplantae; phylum Streptophyta; class Magnoliopsida; order Asterales; family Asteraceae; genus Artemisia; species Artemisia tridentata. Next base: position 366,217,652 of record CP139506.1, read on the forward strand.
TCTTACCTTGTCGTCAAGAGAATCCATCAATCATATTAATATGTGTTGTATCTTGCACACAATAAATATTTCTCCCACTTGTGCATGGAACAACATCATGTAGCAAATAAACAACACGACACGCGTTAGTTTATGTGAACAATATGATTGTTCCATTGATATTAGCATAACAAGTAGATGTAGGACTTCATTGTCTAGTAAGGAAACGCACATAACTATCCTTAAAAACATAAGTGTCTACAATTGGAAAGTAATTATCTTGAGACATTCTAGAGATAATATGGGTTACTACCAAGATAATAAAGCTTGTAGCTCCCACTGAATTATAGAACATTACAATAATTCCATATTCAGTAATAAATGCAATGTTCCCACTGGATTTGACAACATTGTAAGTGTTTCATAACCAGTGAAAACAAATATCGTGCTTTTAACTTTCCTACACCTTTGAAGGCCCATACGTAATAATTACGTAGACACTAAAAGAGTGTATTCTACTATGTAGATGATGGATGATAAGGATTTATTTAGTACCTTTTTAAGGGGTCATTTAAGCCCAAAATCGTATAAATATGATCTAATATTGCCTAAAATCGTTTCTTTTTGCATTTTAGGTACTTGAGACGAGAATTGTGGAAACCGGTGTGTTTTGGACTAAAATCGACAAGAAAACGAATAAAAACGACCAAGTCAAGAATTTGTCAAGTAAAATCGACAAGAAAACGAAGAAAAATGACCAAGTCAAGAATTTGTCAAGATGGAGACTTGACGGCGTCACAATCTATAACTTGACACCGTCACTTGTATTTGAAGACCCAAACTCAGTGCAATTTTATAACGTGACGGCTCAGAAGAATTAAAGTGTGACGGCCTCAAAACATCCTTGATGACGTCAGAACGGTGACTTGCGCAATATGAAACCCTAATCCACGGCGAGCTGATGGCGTCAGAAGCTATAAGCTGACACCATCAGAGTTGTAAAACTATATATATTTTCGAATGTTTTCGTTGTAATGTGTAACACTTTGGAGGACGAAACCCTAGACGATTTTGAAAGCTTTTGTAAGGCTTTTCCAGCCTTTTTCATCCATGTTTTATTGAAGATAAGTTATTCTTTTAATCATTCAATTTGTCTATGTGTTGTTTGATTACTTGTTTATCTTCTCTTTGCTTTAACATGCTAGCTTAAGTTTATTTGTGTTTGCTTAGATCTAGTGAAACCTAGTTATTGAATATTGATTTGTTGTCCCTTGTTTAGTTGATTACCACGCGTTAGGCTAAGAAAACTAGCTGACCTCTTATATGTAACTAGTTTGAACGTCTTAGAAAACGCAGTCGTAGAGTGCACTATTGGTTTTTCTCGTAGTATTTATTGCGTGAATTGCGGCTTGTAGATCCTAGAAAACTTAATAGATTTTAAGTGATTTAGGGGAGACTAGGATTCATAGAGTTGGGGACTTCGGCACCTCCCCACGACCAATATTAAGGAATACAACGCTTCAACTAAAACAAGGACGTGACAATTCAACAAATCAGTAGGAGATAACTAGGGAGTAATTAATTCTAAGTGGACACGTTTTCCCTATCATAAGAGTTACCACCAATTTACTTTTCTTTGTTATTAGATTAATTTTAGTTTTATAATTAGTTTTTGGGTTAGTTGATTAACAACTAATTCATCCCACTCCTTCAAAACCGAGATTTTTAATTGTTTTTCATAAAATATAAAAAATACAAAAAGAATCATCCTTCACCTCTAGACCTATCTCATCATACATCTTAACCTTTCTACAACTATTGTGAGACTATTCCCCTAGAGAACGATCAATCCCCCGGAGTTACCTATAGTAAACTACAACGGTTAGGTACACTGCTTAGAGGATTATAAAACCTTTTGCGAGGTTTGAAAATCCCGCATCAAGTTTTTGACGCCACTGCCGGGGAATAGTTAATAGTTTAGGTTTGATTTCTATTTCGTTTAGGTCTATTCACTAGATTCCTATCAAGTGAGATTTTTGTTTTTCTTTAGCTTTCTTATAGTCTATCTTTTTCTTTGTATCTTTGTTCGTAAAAAACCTTTTCATTGACTCTTCCATTCACCACTATGGAGAACGCAAATCCACCATACTACCAACCACGAAATTCACCCACTCCAATAAAAATGACGTCTTGATGTTCCAACAACATCACGATGAACCTCTCTATGATGCTGATGTGTCAAACGTGCGGGCAAGTTTTAAAAATTTATAAACACGATTTATCCAATTCTCTAATTAAAACATACGAGCAAGTATACTCGTCCGTGATAGTAAAGGTGGGTAAGTCGAGATCGTCCCAATGGAGTTGGTATTAGAACTTAGTAAAACATGTTTTACAAAAAGGGTTGTCAATCCAATTTGGTCAAAATTCAAAAGCAAGTAAAATCCAATCAAGCAAAAACATATACTTGTGTGTAATTCCTTAACTAATTGTATAGAGTAATCTACCAAGTTTGGTGTAACTTGTAGCGATGCACAACTTTATATGAATGATTCACAATCAATGGTTTATCTTTTAAAAATCATTTCTAAGAATTCAATCTCCTAGTTAGTTCCTTGCGGCCTTTTTCACTATTACGACAATTCTATTAAACTCTTTGTTGTTTGAAAAGCATTTCTTATTTTATAAATTCTTACGAATCCTTTCGGCCCTTTCTCATGATGAAATCGTTTCAAATCTGTTTTAATGAGTTAATATGGTACTCGTCACACACCATATCCCATACTAATTTGTGCACTAATGTTTTGGAGTAAAAACATAAAGAAAATCCTTTCGGCCCTTTTTATTCTTTAAGATAGTTTTTCCCAACTAATTAAGCAAGATTAGATTGTATTTCAACAAACTCATAAAACAAGATATGTTTTCATGCATCACTATAAAAATAAGAATACTCTAACAATTGTCACATCATACACATAAGTATACCAAAAATCACTCCATATCAAACATAATCAAACACAAGTAACAAACCATACTTTCATTCAACTTAAAGTAAAAGTAGTTCATAGTAATTTAAACAAGAGATACCTAGTTTTGGAATTACAAGAACTAGAATTGTGGAACTATAGCAACCACACTCGTCCAATCGCCTATTACTACACTTAAACAACTCCACACTCGAACCACACTAATGAGACTTTAACTCAAAGTTCCTGGACGTTTTTCACAGCAATTACAAGCTTTCGGGCAATGATAATAAGTTAGTAAGGACTCGGTGTAAGCCTTTACCAGGTTTGGGGTGTCACTCCTTGTAAACTAGCCTTGGATTCTATTTATAAGTAAAAGAACCCCTCCTCTTCAAGTAAAAACGTCCTCTCTTAGTAAATAAGCAGGAAATGATAAGCCACCATGATTATGGGGCTTAAATTCGTCATTAAATGGAACTTTGTAACAGCATCTTCCTCCAACCGATCGGTTGGAACTCTCGGTAAATCCCATCTCTCCCCATCCGAATCGGATGCGGGCTCCATCCGATCGGATGGGGCCTTCTGCCACACACAACTTTGATTTTTCTTTTCTCGATCTTTTCTTGATATTTGAACATGCTCATTCTGAGCGTTATCAAATTCCCCCACACTTGAGTTTTGCTTGCCCTCGAGCAAGTCTAGCATTTAGAAAAACTGATCTCAATGGTATCGTCATCATGATTCTAAAAATCCAACAACCATCCCAAAGGAACAATTGCTATTTTTAATTTAAATGCGAAAAATTCTTGAAACATAGACAAGTTAATTTGAGCTTGATAACATAACTAAGCACCTCACAAAGGAATTTTAAATTCACACAACACTCTAAGGGTAAATTTATTGGTAAATCACTCAATGCTCAGTCATGATTCATGTTTCTTACCATAAGCTTGTACAAGTATCAAAACAACAAAATAAAACATTAAAGAGGTCTTTTATTTGGGTTTAAGGTTAAGGGTTACCTGGCTAATGTGCAAATACTTCATACAAGAACATAATAGTTCGCTAGCAACGAATTCTTGACTAGCTAAGCAACGGATGGTCACTAGATTGTACCTTGGTTCGCTGGCAACGTTACTTACATAACGGATGGTCACCAAAATACGCACTAGCTCGCTAGCAACGTTTTTCAACTATTCAAAAACCCGGATGGTCACTATAGCATCCATGCACTACATATCTAAACAAAGCTATCACTAAATCCGGATGCTCGAAATCTAACAACGAATAAAGTAATTTGGTAAAGGTAGGGATAACACATGGGAATTATTTATGATTGGTTTCTACAAAATGAAAAATAAATAAGAATCAAGTCCAAATTCCGTTCCCAACACTTTATAACTCAAATGATTACTTTCCAAACTTCTTCGATTGTTATTCTGCATCTCATACTCACTTCTTTCTTTCTTCATAGCTCATTGACTATTTTATATTCATACATTCATAGCTCATTAGCTATTCACTTTTTCACATTCTCTCTTTTTTTTTTTTTTTTTTTTTTTTTTTTTTTTTTTTTTTTTTTTTGAACTCAACTTCATCGTCACCCCCACACTTTGGATGAGCACACGCTACAAAAAATACAAATAAGAGTAGCGACCTCCTTCTTCATTGAAACAACATATACACATATCAAGGTGTGGCCAACGCGTAATCATCAAAAAATAAATAGTTTTGAACTTCCATTGAACTTGATTCGGGTAAGGCTAAGGTGTAAGGTGTAAAATCTTTTTGTATTTTTCTAGATTTAATCAAAAGAAAAGATAGGCTCAGAAGGTGTAACTAAAGGTAACTAGCGTAAAGGATTAACGCTAACAAATGGGTTCCAAATACTAGGATAACTAACCGATGTGGTTAGCAAAAATATTTCGTAAACGGATGGCCATTTGGTGTAATCCTAATTTGCCTCTTAATATTTTATCACTCGAAAGTAATTTTAACGGTAATGCATAACAAGTACAAGTTCTAGAATCAACATAATCACCGGCACACTCATAACGAAATATATAGCATAAGAAATGCTCGATACAAAAAGGCTTAAATCCTCACAATTTAAGGTGGTTATAACATGTACTAGTAACTGTTATCGATTCCAAAAATAAAATAGCTCTCATAACTTGATTAAATTCCAAAAAAATTTCAAATAGCCTCATTTTACCATTGAATCAAACTATATATATTATATAAGAAAACAACTAGAAAATCAAGGGCGAACACATTCTAGTTACTTGAATCCAAAATTCTACTAAACCTAAAAATTTAAAAATTAAAACAATTTTTCCTATTTTCTTCCCTCCCCCACACTTAAGTTTTGCATTGTCCTCAATGTAATAAAAATGAACTTCAAAGTAAAGGAAATGGGAAAAATTTAGTTAAAAAGGTACTACCAGGGAAAATACGCATACGCATATTTGATCATAATACGCAAATGAGTTCTTCCAACTCCAAATATTGTTCAACAATAAGCTTTCGGTAATTCTCCCCTGCAAAACTGCAAAAATACGCAAAACAAACAAAATACTAAAACAAATAAAAATAATTAAAAACAAACCATAAATAATTAATCCTAAAAAAAAATTAAGTTAAGATAATAGAAATAAAAATTGTTCGACCATTAATTGTTTTCAAAACATAACCATCATAAACCAAATCCCCGATGATCATTCATCATCGTCATCCATGTTATCAGGAACATGAATTCTTTCATCTTCACTCTCTTCTTCCTCCTTGTTTTCTTCCTCATAATTCTCATCACCCTCAAAAACTGTATAAACTTTTTGTCTTTTCTTTCCAACTCCAGATGATGATCCACCCACATCATAACTTGAACCTCCGACATTAGGAACTCTACCATAAACCGGCACTGGTTCAGGAAAAGGTGCGTACCCAGGATATGGGTAAGGATATTGGCCAGGATATGGATCATACTGAAATGGGTAGGGTGGAACGTTTGGTGGGTTGTAGGGAGGTACCTCATAGTGGGCTTCACGAGCCACATGTTGGAGCATCGGCATAGAATAATCATAGTTGTAATTACTCCTCATCATCATAGAATCTCTCCACACGTCCCTATGCTCAATATTGTTCAATTCTCGATTCCAATCCCCCCATCCCGAGTCAAAACTACTCGGTGCATGAATATTCCTTATTGGTGGTGGTGGTTGATATGGTGGTTGTTGGTAAGGTTGTTGTGGTGCAGCTTGAGGTGCGGCCATTCTTGGTTCCATCCAAACTCCTAACTTTCTTCCTCTTCTATCCAACGCTCTACCAAAACTTTTGGCATCCCACGTTTCACTTTCCGTTGGCTCCAAATACTTCACCAATTCCTCATTCTCAAAATAACCCAAATTTCTTGCTAAGGCAGTCACATAGTGACCTCCACAAATTTCACTATTATCCTTGATCCCTGGTGCTCTTCTTGAAAGATATTCGGCTATAATCCAAGCCGCGTTCCCATTCTTGTCTTCCTCCAACAATTTCATCAACCACAAGTCGGGTTGATTGCATTTGTCTCGGCTACCCGTTCTGTGCAAAACACCCCAAGCTATTAATTTCTGCAAAACTTTCATCAACGGGTTTCTTAGCTTGGACGAGTTTCTCCTTGAACAACCTGGATCACCAACACGATTCCAATAATCCGAAATCCCATCATAATCATTGTGGTACCTTACCAAGCTCACAAAATGAAGTTCAAATAATCTATGCTCCACTTCATCTTGCTCGTACAATCCTAAAGCAACCGCAAACTCCGGCAAAGTGTAGGCGTGCTCGTTCCCGCAAAGCCTAAACCAAATACATGTATCCATCACAACATCAACAACCTTCCTTTCAAAATAAAATGTAGAGAAAAACTCCAAACACCACTCACGATAAACATTCTCATAAATACTGAAAGCTCTCTCCCACGAATAATCCTAAAAAATATCTCCATCACTCTCATACACATAAGACATCCTCATCATCTTTCTCAAATCATCCTCACACTCATAATCTGTAAACAAATCCCAATAAACTAACATTGGCTTAGCAATCTTTCTACCTTGTAACTTTGAAAGACGCTCCCGAAAAGCGTGCTTTTCCTCCTTCCTAAGCTTACTAAACTTCAAATTCTCATTACTCTCCGAATTAAGAGTATATGTGACCTTACTCTTCGCGTTCCTTTTAACGTATGTGGTCACAATTGGGTTAACACCCGCACGTGATGAACTCGAACTACCTGCAGCAAAACTCTGTAGACAACACAATTATTTGTTAGTATAAAAGCATAAGAACCAAGGCTACATGATTTAGAAGTCCAAAAACTCGATTTAAAAATTTTCATTTTAATTTTACCGAGCCCTCCATCCGATCGGTATTGACTTCAACCGAATCGGATGGAGTAAATTGCCCTGCCCAGCCGATCGGTTCTGCCCCGCAACCGAATCGGTTGGGACTTTTTGTTAAGGCAAAAAAATTTTCCCCGACTTCAAATCAATCCTATCAATTCCTACTCCTTTCTATCCTGCATTTGAACAATTATAGTGGTTTCTACATATCCCATTCATCCCTATAACAATCCATAACATATTCGCATGATTTCTCAATCCTAGAACACAAGAACACTACCAAATCAAAAACTCCTAAATTTGTGTTCTAATCAACAATGTACCATCCTAGCATCACTAATTAACAACTGAATAACATCTGGGAATCATCAATTGCAACTTAAATCGATTCAAAGTTTTGACCCAATTCAATCCCAAAAATCAATCAACCAATTCTTCCTCAAAACTTAATAAATCAGTCTAATTCTTTTTGCAATCTATTCCTCTATCATTTACCCATCTCTTCCAGAAAAATTACATCTTAATTCGAACTATATCAAAAATACCCAAATTTTGACCTAATTCAATAATTCCAAATTAAAACCTAATTCACACAAATTGATGATGTTACTTACTTGCTTAGGTGCCATGGATGATCTTTTAACACTCCTGCAACTCTTAATATTCTCCTAATGGTCGAATTTTTGAGACCCAAGCTTGGTGGATTGTGTGTGTGTGTTTTTATGATTTTTGAAATTCTGAGTTTATATATCAAACTCCATCCGATCAGTATTTGATCCAACCGATTCGGATTAAGTTTTCACAAAAACTTCACTTTTTCTTTTGTCAACACTTTGTTATACTTGAAAGAACAAGTGTAAGTGTTTTTACTCTTCAAAAATACTTTTTTTTTGTATGTGAAAATGTCCACTACACTTAGTCTACCAACTTGTTGTCCAAAATCTATCTCCATTAACTCTAAACAAAACTAACTCTAAAAATCTAGACTAAAAACATAACTTCATAACTTCATAAAAAGAAACAAAAGTCTTAACTGAAACTTAAATGCAAACATTAAAAATACTCAAAATGCATAAGAATTAAAAAGAAAACGTAAAAAAACAAATAACTTGCACAAGTGTTGTGCTTATTCTTCAAACTTGTTCACTTGAATCTTTCATCCTTGGAAATACTCGTGCCTCAAGATATCTTCATTTTGAAACTTCTCGGACAACTTCCGGTTTGTTGTTTGCGTTTTAAACTTCCTTGCAAAGTTTCTTCCATCCGGACAAACTACATCAAACTTCACATGCCAATCTCCGTCTCCTTCTTCCTTCTTGTAAACACTAGAACCTTTGGGACCCCATTCCAAATTCTTGAGTTGGACCGGTAATGATCCAAGAAAATCTGTCAACTTGTTAAACACAAAAACATCTTTAAAGGGGTGATAGGAGCTTGTAGAGTTGGGGAAGTACGTACGCCACCCCACGATTGGTATTAAGGAATACACCCGTCATCCACGCAATTAATACACACTGATCAACCGGTAAAAGATAGTTAGGGAGTAAGGAAATCTAAGTAAACACATTTCTCCCCATATAAGTTCCACGACCTTTTCATTTTCAGTTATTTTATTTTATTTGCATTTGTAGTTATTTGGGTTAGTTGACTAGCAACTAATTCCGCCCACTCCTTCAAACCCGAGATTTTACTTGCTTTCATAAAATTATAAAAATACAAAAAAGAATCTTCCCTCACCCTTAGACCTATTAGAGTAGTTTTTCAATCCTAACGACACTATTCCCCTAGAGAACGATCAATCCCCCGGTACTTGCCACTTCACTATACTACATCGGTCAGGTACACTGCCTGGTGGGGATTGCAAGCCTCTCGAGATCCCTCGAGAGGTAAAACCTGTTGTAAGGTCGCAAAACCAAGCATCAAGTTGTTGGCGCCGCTGCCGGGGACCCTTACCCAATTTTCCATCCTTGGATGAAAAGTTAGGAATTAAAATAGGTCCCGATCTACCCATCAAACCATATAGTCCGGGTAGTTTTACGATAAAGGTAGTAGACTCTAAGCCTTGTAGAGAGGAAGCTAACATAGGAGTGAACCATGACCTTACATACTTACATCACCCATTTATGATTGATCACAAGAAAGATTATGGGTTTAAACCGGGTTTATTAGGTCAAAGTGGATTCTTAACTTGGAGTCTCTCGAAATTGATAGAAGATGATCCCTTTCTAGGAGAAAATCTTAATCCGCCCACTAACCCAATTGAATTAGGTAAGGTTATGATGATAGGATCCCGCACCTTTGATCATATAATTCACCCGTCACTCTTTCATCACGCGGCATACTTCCACCAAGATGGTGTGTATCGCTACTATCACCCGCACTTAATCCTAAGTGTAGGAAAAACCTCTCCTTTATCCGTTAAATAAGGGTAGAGTCAGGCTCGTGACTCGAACAAAAACAAGCGCTTCTTGGGAGGCAACCCAAGCTTTATTTGCTTTGTGTGTTTATTTACTTGTTTGTTTGATTTTATTTGCTTCCGTATGTATGTTTAATTTTTATTATTATTGATTCATGTTCAAAAGTAAATTGTGAAAATGTTTTATCTTGTTTTTAACTTCGTCTTAACTACATATAAAGGTATTTTGCAAAAGATAAGTGTAAGGGAAATCCAAATCAGTTTATTAGAACAAATGAACATGAATCATAACAATATTAAATTAACATACATATTAGTAATTGTTTGACTCAAATGCTTGTATCGAGTCATAATGATATTTTGCAGGATTTCCAGGAAGTAAGGTATAGGTTTTTCCAGAAATTTTCCGGAAACTTAACATGAAAAATCTGTCAGATCACTTCTGACGGCGTAAGACCCCAGTCTGACGGCGTCAGGAACAGTTTTCTGGAATTTTTTTTGAAAGTTTTGTTTTTTTCCGAAATCATAAAATGCTTTATTAAATCTCTAACTTATAAACTCCAGGAATCTGCAAAATAAGCATTCCACAAGCATTATATCCTTATACAGATTTATCCCGCCGATGTTATGCAGGTTTTCGTGTTTGTTTTCTCAGGTTTAACAGGTTATTTTGGACAAGGAGATGTATGTGGAATCTAGCTTTTGGCGCTGCTTTAATCTTGAAGCTTCAACATTACCTTGGAAGAAGATCTAACCATGTTACCCCTTTATCCACCAAACGAATCAGGGGAGTATTTGATTTCATTCTTTTACCTTATTTACTTTTACATCTTGTTATTTGAACATTGGGGACAATGTTCATCTTAAGTGTAAGGGGGGGTAAAGTACGATACGTTAGAGAATGCAATTACGCTTGATTTTTGTTTGCTTAATGGTAGATGTGTAATAAAACTGAGATAAATACTTGTTAGGGCAATTTTAGTGCCAAATTTAAAATTTTTTACAACATATAGGAGTGAAACTTTGGTCTTAATGAGCGTCTCACGGATAGGAGTTATATGACTAGCACAAAACCGTACCACTAAAAAATTTTCCACCCCCAAATATGTGAGGTTCACCCCTAGAATTGGTAGGAAAAGCATTTATGCTATGATGTGTGTACCGGTAGCACTTAGATTCTAGAACTTGCGTTAGGACCATTCCGAGGCCACAAGTGAGACTACATTCGTGTAGTTAGATTTACTACATGATAAGAGGCATTAGGATTAACCCATTGTTTTACACCTGTGTTTTTGTTACAATTACATTGGCTACATTGGTCAAGTAATTCTCCCACACCCTTTGCGTTGTACTCATTTTTAGTACACGATACCCCTAGTACACCCCTCAGAGCCTATCTTTTCGTTTCGACCTTTAAGCATTTTAATTAAAGGAAGAATTTGTTACACCCCACTTAAATGTACACCCAAATCGCCTTAGCCTACCTTGTATGCACTCATTTTTAGTGCATTATTGTGACAACATTTGTTTAAACCCTTAGTTAATTATCTAATTGATTACATGGTTGCTAAGTCGAGTCATATCCTTGTACATATTGTTTTGGGACGATTGGGACTCATGGGTAAAGTACTAGTGTAATGGAGTAATGGGGAAGAACAACATTATTACCCCCATATATGCTAAAAATTTTAAAAGTACTCCAAGTGTTTCGATTATCTTAATTCGAGTCATTAGAATAGTAATTGTAAAGTTATGTAAAAGTTCAAGTGTAAGGGGAATGCAACGCCCCTATGATGTATTATTTTGGATGGTAGGGCAAGAGTGTATGAAAAAAAATTAAATAAAAAAAAATAAAAAAAAAAATTCAAAAAAAATACAAAAAAATGAGAAAACGAAAAGTAGAAAAAACGTACGGACTACCATCCCGTTTCATTTTATATTTATTTTATGTTTTTGTTATTTTGTTTTTAGCTTAAGTCGAGTCTAGTCTTGGCTTAGCAACGCCATATTGTACATGTAATTAATCAAGATCTTTAACTCGCCACCAGTAAAATACCCCTTATCCAACAAACCCGTGTTTATCATATCCCTACACCTAACGTTATAACCCGTTTAAAAGCCCTCTTTGATAGTTTATCTTAGGTGCTTACGCCTAGTGGAGGAGGTTTTTGATCCTTTCCCAAGCCTATGGTGATCTATTTGCTATGACAGGTAGTGAGAGATATTATCCATTTTCATTTATGAGATTTATTTTGATGACACCTGAGAGATGTGAGTATCTAAACACTACTTGTGAGGTGCTAGTTAGTAATCTCCGTGCTTATTATGATTAAAGTGGAACGACTATTTGTTGTAATTACTTTTATATTAGCATTAAATGACCCCTAACTTGTATTTTGATTAGAATAAAAGCGCATTTGCTTGAGGACAAGCAAATCTCAAGTGTAAGGGTATTTGATGAAGCGAAAAGTGTACCGCTTTTAGGGGGTCATTTAAGCCCTAAATCGTATTTATTTGATCAAATATTGCCCTAAATCGTTCCTTTTGTCATTTTAGGTACTTTGGAGAAGAAATCTGGAAAAGGAAGCATTTTGGACGTTTTTGGAGCATAAAAGTGAAGAAAACGACAAAGTCTCAAAAATATGCTGGAAAGTACATTTGACAGCGTCAAGCTCTATTGTGACGCCGTCAGCCCTTGATAAGCCAGAGAATTTTTGGACGATTAAAGGGGGACGGCGTCAAGAAGGTCGTCAAGCTTTGATAAGCCAGGGATGATTTTTGAGGATTAAAGAGGGACGGCGTCAGGAAGACCATCCGGGAACCCTAGCCACGGCGAGGTGACGGCGTCAAGATCTATAACGTGACGCCGTCAGCCACTAAGTTCTATATATAGTTTTGCAATTTTTTGTCATTAGTGTGCAATTTTGTGAGGAGAAACCCTAAGACGAATTTCTGCCATTTTTAAAGGTTTTCATACCCTTGGATCTCCCATGTTTAATTGAAGATAAGTAATCACTTAATCAATCAATATGTCTATGTGTTGTTTGATTATATCTTGTTCTTGTCTTTTGATTAACATGCTAGGCTAGATTTATCTTGTGTTTGCTTAGATCTAATGAAACCTAACTATTGATTATTAGTTGTTAGTGTGTTATTAATTGTATTGGATGATTGTTTATCGATGTTAGGCTTAAGAAAACTGGCTAACCTCCTATACGGTAATTTGCTTGAACGTCTTAAGAAACATGAACCAATGCGTACTAAGGTTATTATGGTTGTATTTAATGCATGAGCGAATTCTAGTGATCCCATGTTAGGAGCTTCTTAGCCGGCTCGACATAGGAGTGAAGTAGGAGCTTGTAGAGTTGGGGAAGTACGTACGCCACCCCACGATTGGTATTAAGGAATACACCCGTCATCCACGCAATTAATACACACTGATCAACCGGTAAAAGATAGTTAGGGAGTAAGGAAATCTAAGTAAACACATTTCTCCCCATATAAGTTCCACGACCTTTTCATTTTCAGTTATTTTATTTTATTTGCATTTGTAGTTATTTGGGTTAGTTGACTAGCAACTAATTCCGCCCACTCCTTCAAACCTGAGATTTTACTTGCTTTCATAAAATTATAAAAATACAAAAAAGAATCTTCCCTCACCCTTAGACCTATTAGAGTAGTTTTTCAATCCTAACGACACTATTCCCCTAGAGAACGATCAATCCCCCGGTACTTGCCACTTCACTATACTACATCGGTCAGGTACACTGCCTGGTGGGGATTGCAAGCCTCTCGAGATCCCTCGAGAGGTAAAACCTGTTGTAAGGTCGCAAAACCACGCATCAACAAGCAAATCCCAAGTGTAGGGATATTTGATAAAGATTTATTTGGTACCTTTTTAAGGGGTCGTTTAAGCCCAAAATCGTATAAATATGATCAAATATTGCCTCAAATCGTTTCTTTTTACATTTTAGGTACATGGGACGAGAATTGTGGAAACCGGCGTGTTTTGGACTAAAATCGACATGAAAACGAAGAAAAACGACCAAATCAAGAATTTGTCAAGATGGAGACTTGACGGCGTCACAATCGATAACCTGACGTCGTCACTTGTATTTGAAGACCCAAACTCAGTGCAATTTTATAACGTGACAGCTCAGAAGAAATAAAGCGTGACGGCCTCGAAACATCCTTGACGGCGTCAGAACGACGACTTGCACAAGATGAAACCCTAATCCACGGCGAGCTGACAGCGTCAGAAGCTATAAGTTGACGCCGTCAGAGTTGTAAAACTATATATTTTTTCGAATGTTTTCATTGTAATGTGTAACACTTTAGAGGACGAAACCCTGGACGATTTTGACAGCTTTTGTAAGGCTTTTCCAGCCTTTTTCATCCATGTTTTATTGAAGATAAGTTATTCGTTTAATCATTCAATATGTCTATGTGTTGTTTGATTACTTGTTTATCTTTTCTTTGCTTTAACATGCTAGCTTAAGTTTATTTGTATTTGCTTAGATCTAGTGAAACCTAGTTATTGAATATTGATTTGTTGTCTCTTGTTTAGTTTATTGCCTTGCGTTTGGCTAAGTAAACTGGCTGACCTTTTATATGTAACAAGCTTGAACGTCTTAGAAAATGCAACCGTAGAGTGCACTATTGGTTTTTCTTGTTGTATTTATTGTGTGAATTGCGGCTTGTAGATCCTAGAAAACTTAATAGACTTTAAGTGATTTAGGGGAGACTACGATTCATAGAGTTGGGGACTTCGGCACCTCCCCGCAACCAATATTTATGAATACAGTGCTTCAACTAAAACAAGGACGTGACAATTCAACAAATAAGTAGGAGATAACTATAGAGTAATTAATTCTAAGTGAGCATGTTTTCCCTATCATAAGAGTTACCACCAATTTACTTTTCTTTGTTACTAGATTAATTTTAGTTTTATAATTAGTTTTTGGGTTAGTTGATTAACAACTAATTCCACCCACTCCTTCAAAACCGAGATTTTTAATTGTTTTTCATAAAATTTAAAAAATACAAAAAGAATCATCCTTCACCTCTAGACCTATCTCTTCATACATCTTGACCTTCCACAACTATTGCGAGACTATTCCCGTAGAGAACGATCAATCCCTCGGACTTACCTATACTACACTACAACGGTTAGGTACACTGCTTAGAGGATTGTAAAATATTTTGCGAGGTTCGAAAATCCCGCATCAATGGACTATCCATCAATGCTGTTAACTTTAAAATTGGGCATGCAATTTCTTCCTTAATAGGTCTACCATCCCTTCAATGGTATGTAGCAACTTTAAATGGTCAAAGCAAAACAACTAGATAAAATATGTTAGTTTGTCTTTTACCATTTTTGCGGTAATTAGTCTAACTTCTAATTTAATAAGTCATTAAATGTCATACACATTTTCCAGTTAACCAAATATCATATTTTTTATAAAAGAATTCAATCATCGAATGATGGTGATGAAATCTCTATGGAAAATAAGATGTACAATTCTCTTAACTATTAAAGTTTGCTATGAGTTATATTAGAATTTAGAAAATTCTAATATTCCTATCATACCTTTTATAATCATGAAAAGGAATAGAGTTGAGTCTCACTCTTATCTCATAGAAAGGAGACTACGTTTATTCTTTTAGTAAAGTTGACTCTAACCAAAAACCCCTACGGGTGTAGATCAAGTTACCAATAAAAGAATAACCCAAGTTTACGGTTTAATGTTGCATTAATACATTTAAAAGAATTTACAAAATTCAATTTTTAGTATTTTCGAAAATTAATCTTTAAGAAAATTAAATACCCATTGGTTAATATTCATATGAACCATAGAATTTCCTTAAAGCTAGAATCCTAATTGACATAGTACCATTATATCAGTTGATCTGCTAGTAATGATAGTATTCAACAAGGTAATTGTCGAACAATAATTAACAAACATTTTTCAATTCATAGATTATTATGGGATTTAAAATTGTCAAAAATCTATTTTCAATGTAAACATGTTTCATCCCATCTTATGCCTTGAGTCATAGATCTCACTAGCTAACTCAATTAAGTTGTCTAATTTAGAAACTGCAAATATTCCAGATACGGTCTCACGTAACATGGAGATTTACCTTGTCATTGCAATCTAGTTAAGATCTCACTTAAGCTAAATTGCAACTTCAAGTGTCTCTTATAATTAGATGGCATAAACTTAAATTTTAAAGGGTACTACTTTTGATGTGTGTAATCAAAATATGTACGAAGAAGCATGCATACATCTTCATATCATGGGTTTAATAAAACGTTTCTTATTAACCAATTTCACTAAGATTAAATCAACAAAGTTTTAATTGAGGTATTGGGTAAACCAAATTACCTTTAATTATCATCCAATATATCGTACTTTTGCATAAGTCAAAGACTTAGTGTTTCGGATAATTACCACAAAGTAGCGCGTGAAATTAAAGGTCAATTCACCCTTAAGATATCTTGTACATAAAAATAGTCCTAGGTAACTCCAATTTGACTCGCAAAGAAGCGGAGAAACAAAGATTAGCTTAAAAGCCAATTAAAAACCCGTTTCTTTCGGTTGACAATTTAATGTCAATCCTCCTTATACCCCTCTTATAGTTTGTCAAGATTGGATGAGCCTTTCTAACTATTTTGGTACGAAAACCATCAATCAACTAAAAAATTTAGATTTAACTCTTAAAACAAATCCAATTTCACCATTATTTAGTCCAGTTTATTTTCTATTCATAAAATTACCCTTTGCTTATAACCATGTCAAAACAATACATAAACAAACAAGCAACTAATAAAAATTAAGAACTAGAATAACGAACATCCTAAATAAATCAACTTACATGCATATATTTATCTAAGACTTCCATTGGTTTTCGATCAAATGGTACCAATTGACCACATACACAAAATTATTTGGTTGCGTAAGTCTCACAATAAATATATACAATAACACACATAGTTGAAAATTAAACAATGCATATTGGGTCTTCGCAAATATTAGGTCTTCCCTAATTTTATAATTAATTAATTTACTAGTTAATTAACATGTCATACAATTTTAATTATTAATAAACCCTAATTAATTATAGCACAATTAGCATGTTAACTAAAAAACACGTAATAATTACAAAATAATATCCATATGATCCATGATCAAACATGCACGTTCATCATGGATCCATATACACTTATTAACAATTAATCAAGTTTCTCAAGATACGCATACAATTCCATGTCACATAACAATTATTCATGAATTAGCACATAAAACATTGCATGCAACTTAGGGTTTCTACAATTTTTAAAAACCCTAAAATTATTTTTATAATAAAAAACAAATCGATATATTTTTTTTTTTAAAAATAGGGTTTTGGTTTCTTAAACCCTAAAATTCAAAAAAACATGCAATAAACCATAAAGTTTCAATTTTTATGTGTTTCGGTAATTAATTACACAATATCAACGGCTCGTGATGCCACTATTGGAATTTAAATATCATAACAAGCATATAAATTAAATATAAACATCAATAACACGCAACAAAAGTAATATGATCAAATACTTTTAATTAGTTAACTGAAACATAAATAGATGCGCACCTTTTAGCAAATCGAAGCAATATGATTATCAAGAATCAAGAACCCTAAAAGTTATGATTAGGACAAATCGACTTAACTATTAGTCAAATAGGAAAACACCAAAAATCCAACAAATGATTTATCTATGGTCTTGTACACACGTATTGGTAGCGATTCGATGCGAATGCTAGTTCCTTGGATCACAATAACCAACCTAAACACTTTAGTTGAAGCTTAAGCAAATCGAAACCCTAAGATATAGGGTGTAACGCCCCGTGCCCGGTTTGACCAAAACTTTTGAGCTTTGAACGCGGAAATGATTGACTACCTTGAACTCATGAATATTCTTCATGAAATGAGCATGACATATGACTTTTAACATTTTAAACACACTTGTAAGAACACCTACACAAAGACCCTTCAAAACATTTCACACAACCTTTATAAAACAAACAGACAAACCTTCTGAGACCAAAATACGCCGCATCCATTTTTAGGGATACGCCGCATCATTGTCTGAGAGACAATACGCCGTAACAATAAAAGTGATACGCCGTATTGTTCTAAACTAAGATACGCCGCATCTATGGAATTAGATACGCCGCATCGACCCACTGAGACCGAAATTTACAAGATAATGGCTACGTTGCGCCGCATCCCTACAGGAGATACGCCGCAACACTTGATACGCCGTATCTAATAGGAGATGCGCCGTATCTGCCCTGCACCACAGAATTCTGGACAGACCCTACTGTCTCAAAAATGCAATGTCAACAGCCCCGGCTGGAAACCCGACCTCCCGGACTCGAAACTTAACGAAACTTTCCAGAAACCTTTAGTATGTCCGTAAGTTTAATTTCATACAAAAACATCACCCGTTTGACTAACCGAAATAGTATCTCAAAATCGGACGGGTTATGCATAATACCCGAAAATACCCATTACACTACAAACCCTTTATACCACTACCAACTAACAAATAACTTGACCATAACCATTATATTAGCATATCCAAGGCGTTCCTTGCATACATGACCCGTTAACTTTCCAAAATGGGTAGAATCATGTTCGTACCAAACGCCCCTTAATGAGAACTTAAACTAGCAATATGCACAATAGAAACTTCATGACTTACACACTTGCTTGACCCATAATTTAGACATCATGACAAGACCGGAAAACTAACAAAATGACCATATAAAAGAAGTGTACTCACGACACCAAAAGAACACTTGGGGCTTCCAACTTCAATACGCTTAGTCCAAAAGAGGTCCGATCTTCTAACTAGCTTCTATTTACCTTCCTACTTACTCCCAAGCTACCACTACGCCAAATCCTTACCTTTACTCCCACCGCTAGAACCTACAAAGATGACATTAGCTTCAAATGTAAGCGAAAACGCTTAGTAAGTATATAAGATATATCTATCATTACATTATCATGGAGCAAACATAATACTTTACTCACCTTGATCAAGCAAGTAAATACATAACAATATCATTACTAGCATTGGATCCAAGCTACATTCATTCACAACTCCATAACAAGAACTCATTACACAACATTACATTAGTATCATAACATTAAGCAAGTTAATCCTATATACTTACCTTGGCTTCCTAATAGCTTACTACTTGGACTTGATGAGGCTCTACAAATGCTTCCTATCACAAGGTTAACTACAATTAGCAACTAACTTACTAAAAAGATCATTAATTTACCATCTCTAACCATAATAATCAAATCCACTCATGAACCCTAATTTCTATAATTTGGGGAAAGGTACTTACAAGATGAAGAGTAAGAAATTAAGGGTTCTATCTTGATTCTTGACCACTTCTTGATACACAATGAGCTAGATGATATACTTGAAGTTTTTCCCTCTTCTTTCTTCCTTATGAACCGACCTTCACTAGAACACCCTCCACATTTCCAGATTTTTCTAAGGATAAGGGATTTTAATCATGTGCTAGTTATTAGTTTCGTCATTTGGCAAGAATAGTCCTCCTAGTTTTATTCTTCCTATATTAGTTACTCCCTTAGTTACCATTTTATCCATAGCACATAACTTATAATTACATAACATAATATTTACATAAATGGTACCTCATCGGGGTATGGGTGTAACAATTCTCCCCTCCTTAAAATGAGAGTTCGTCCCCGAACTCTACTCTTGAAATAAATGGGGATACTTGTTCCTCATTTTTGCTTCCGTCTCCCACCTAATGCTTGTACCCTTACGATGTCTCCATTGCACTTTTACCAACGAGATCTCTTTATTCCTCAGTTGCCTCACTTTTCTTCCTAGTATAGCTTCCGGTTCATCCTCTTGCGAAAGCAACTCCGGATCAATTTCAATGTCGTCTAAGGTGACTACACTCGCTTCGTCCGCCAAACATTTTCTCAAGTATGACACGTGAAAGGTATTGTGAATACCCTTCATTTCTTCGGGTAATTCCAACACATATGCTACTTCTCCCACTCGCTTCAAGATTTTGAAAGGTCCTATAAACCGAGGACTAAGTTTCCCTTTGTTTCTGAACCTAAAAACGCCTTTCCACGGGGAAACCTTTAACATAACCAAATCACCCACCTCAAATTCGATTGGTTTTCTTCGGTTATCGGCATAGCTTTTCCATCTATCTTGTGCCGCCTTAAGTCTTGCACGAATCGCCTCTATCTTTTCCGTTGTAGCCAATACTACATCCGTGCTCGCCAATTCCCTCCTTCCGACTTCTTCCCAACACACGGGTGTCCTACACCTCCTACCATAAAGCATTTCATAGGGCGGCATATCAATGCTTGCATGGTAACTATTATTATAGGCGAATTCGACTAACGGTAAATGATCGTCCCAATTTCCTCCAAAATCGATTACGCAAGCTCGTAACATATCCTCCAAAGTTTGAATCATCCTCTCACTTTGCCCATCGGTCTGAGGATGAAAGGCCGTGCTCATATGAAGTTTCGTACCCAACTCTTCTTGGAAATCTTGCCAAAAGTTTGAGGTGAAACGCCCGTCTCTATCGGAGACTATAGAAATAGGTACTCCATGACGTGCGATTATCTCGTTAACATAAATCTTTGCTAGCTTATGAACGGGCATATTTTCTCGGATTGGAATAAAGTGAGCACTCTTGGTTAGGCGATCTACTATGACCCAAATCGTGTCATTCTTCTTTTTCGTCCTTGGTAATTTCGTAATGAAATCCATCGTGATCTTTTCCCACTTCCAAACCGGAATATCCAAAGGTTGAACTTTTCCATACGGTTTTTGATGCTCGGCTTTAACCTTTAAACAAGTCAAACACTTCTCAACGTACTTTACACAATCTCTTTTCATACCCGGCCACCAATAGTTCTTCTTCAAATCACGGTACATCTTTGTAGCCCCCGGATGAATAGAATATTTTGACTTGTGCGCTTCCTCTAGAATCAACTCTTTGATGTTGCTACGAAAAGGGATATAAACCCTTCCATACCGAGTTTTAATTCCTCGACTATCTTCTTCGAGATGTGGGATGTAGGAAGTGATACGCTCACCTTCCCTATTTTCTTCTTTCAGTGCCTCCTCTTGAGCTAACTTGATATTGTCAAACAGGTCGGTGGTGACAACCATTCTTAAGGAATGAATTTTAATAACCTCATTTTGATCCTTTCGGCTCAACGCATCCGCCACCACATTCGCTTTACCCGGATGGTAGCGAATTTCGCAATCATAATCCTTTAACAAATCCAACCACCTTCGTTGTCTCATGTTGGGATCTTTCTTATCGAGGAAATATTGAAGGCTTCGATGATCGGTATAAATTACAAACTTGACACCATACAAATAATGCCTCCAAAGTTTTAAAGCAAAAACCACCGCCGCAAACTCAAGGTCGTGAGTCGCATAATTTTCTTCATGCTTCTTTAATTGTCTTGAGGCGTAAGCAATCACTCTTCCCCTTTGCATAAGAACACATCCAAGACCGGAATAAGACGCATCGCTATAAACCACCATATCTTCGGTCCCCTCCGGCAATACTAGAACCGGTGCTTCACACAATTTCTTCCGTAGAGTACAAAAGGCTTTGTCTTGTTCTTCTCCCCACTCGAAGGTAGCATTCTTCCTAGTAAGTTTCGTTAAGGACGATGAAATTTTGGAGAAGTCTTGAATAAACCTCCTATAATAACCCGCAAGACCAAGAAAACTTCGAATTTCACCAACATTCCTTGGCGCATGCCATTTCATCACAGCTTCTACCTTTGAAGGATCGACTTTGATACCATCGGCATTAATAACGTGACCAAGGAACTGAACTTCTTGCAACCAAAATTCACATTTCGAGAATTTAGCATACAATCTTTCCCTTCTCAAAGTTTCAAGGATTTCTCGAAGATGAAGTTCATGCTCTTCTTTGCTCTTAGAATAGATAAGAATGTCATCAATGAACACTATAACGAATTTATCCAACATCGGTCTACATACACGGTTCATGAGATCCATGAAAACCGCAGGTGCGTTTGTAAGACCAAATGGCATAACCGTAAACTCATAGTGTCCATATCGGGTTCTAAAGGCCGTCTTAGGAATGTCTTCTTCCCGAACTTTCAATTGATGATAACCCGAACGGAGATCGATCTTGGAAAACCACCGCGTACCTTGAAGTTGATCAAAGAGGTCATCGATTCTTGGTAACGGATACACATTTTTCACCGTGACTTTATTTAACTCCCGGTAGTCAATGCACATCCGCATACTACCATCCTTCTTTTTAACGAACAAGATTGGTGCTCCCCATGGCGAACTACTAGGACGAATGAAACCCTTGTCAAGCAATTCTTGAAGTTGACTCATCAATTCTTTCATTTCGGACGGAGCTAAACGATAGGGAGTTTTAGTAATAGGAGTAGCACCCGGAACAAGATCAATACGAAATTCGACTTGCCTTTCGGGTGGAATACCCGGCAAGTCTTCCGGAAAAACATCACAAAATTCATTCACAACCGGAACATCATCGATACTTTTCCTCTCAAAACTTGTATCTACCACGTGAGCCATAAAGGCATAACACCCACGTGATAAATATCTCCTAGCCTTCATCACGGTACACAACTTTAGTTCACCTTTTCTTTTATCCCCATAAATAATCATTTCGCGACCGCTAGGATTCACAATTCTAATAATCTTTTGACTACAAAGAATAGCCGCGTTATATTTATCAAGCCAATCCATACCGATAATGATGTCAAATTCCCCGAGCATAATGGGAATTAAGTCGATCTTAAAGACACTTTCATCGATCTCTATCTCTACGTCTCGATATACATTAGACACAACAACGATTCCACTATCGGCTATTTCAACTTCTAGGGGTATAGAAAGTTTAGCTAATGGGGAAGTTATTTGCTTGCTAAAATCATACGACACGAAAGAAACACTAGCACCCGAATCATACAAAACCCGAGCGGGTATGGAATTTACAAGATGAATACCTGTGATGACATCGGTCCCCGATTTGGCTTCTTCGACACCCATTTGATAGACTCGAGCTGTTGGCTTTGGAACCTCCACTTTCTCTTGCTTAACGGTTCTCAAAGGCTTTGCTTCAATCGCCTTTGCTTTCGGGCAATCCCTCAACCTATGCCCTATCCCATTACACCCATAGCATACTATCATCGGCTTAGTACAATCTTTGCTTTGATGATCTAAGGCTCCACATTTGTAACAACCCGGCGTATTACGCCTACACTCCCCAAGATGAAACTTGCCACACTTAGCACATGCTACTTTAGTTTTGTTTCCCGTATTCTTCTTGCCATGGTCAAATTTAGGTTTCTTTCCATCCTTCTCCGCAAACTCTAACTTCCTTTTTGGTTCTTTCGCCTCCTTCTCTTTCCTTCTAAGCAAGTCCGCTTCCCTCACTCTAGCCCTACTCAAAAGATCATCCAACGTAGTACACTTGAATGGTGAAATCACTTCACGAATGTCATCCTTGAGCATCCTTTGGAACTTATCAACCTTAAGCTTGTCATTCCCAAGATATTCGGGACAATAAGGGATCATATCATTAAACATCTTCCACATCTCATTTACCGTCTCGTTAGTTTGAGTGAGAGATTGAAATTTCTCTCGAATTTTGTCCACCTCTTCAGCTGGAGCATACTCGGCACTAAACAACTCCTTGAATTCTTTCCATGTACAAGTTTCTAACCAAGGTTCGCCTTTTTCGCACACTTTTCCCTCCCACCAAGTCTTCGCACTATCACGAAGAAAGTTAGTAGCATAGATAACCTTCTTCCTTTCTTCACAACCGCTAGTACGGAAAGCACCTTCCACCACCGTTATCCACCTATTACTAACAATGGGATCAAGAACACCGGTAAACTGTGGCACATCGCAAGCCGTGAAATCTCGGTAAGTAGCTTTATCATTCTTAGGTTCTTTTGTCGGGCCACATTCTTTCTTAAATGCCTTAAACTCTTCCTTCATTAGCTCCTTAAGATTTTGCGTCGTTTTTTGAACATAGTAAGGCATTGATTGCTTAATAGCCTTGCCCACTCTTTTTGCTAACATTATGTCCAGAGCTTTCATTTCGTCCCCCGTGAAACCTCTAAAGTCAGGGCCTCCGGAGTTTGAGGAAGAGCTTTCATTATCCTTACTAGCATCACCCGGATCACTTGCCGAAGTTTCGGCATGCTTGGAAGCCGTGGCTTTCTCGACTTCCTTCGGGTGAGGGGTTTCCATTTCTTCTTACTGAAATTTAGCAATTCACAACATTAAACACAATTATAAATACTTAACCAATGCACGAATGACATTTTTATCTTATTCTAGCACCCTAGCTTGTCACTCATGTATAATCTAAATGATTTCAATTTCACATATGTCCCGTATTTTCATTACTACGTTGGCCAGGCGTAGTCGTGGAAATATTGAACATATGGGTCCTCAAAACCATCCAAACAATACATAAATAACAAACACTAGTTCTAATCGCATCTATCCAAGGCCTAAGTCTAGGAAATCCTAAAAAGAAATCCTAAATCTCTTAGACCGAAGCTCTGATACCAAGTTGTAACGCCCCGTGCCCGGTTTGACCAAAAATTTTGAGCTTTGAACGCGGAAACGATTGACTACCTTGAACTCATGAATATTCTTCATGAAATGAGCATGACATATGACTTTTAACATTTTAAACACACTTGTAAGAACACCTACACAAAGACCCTTCAAAACATTTCACACAACCTTTATAAAACAAACAGACAAACCTTCTGAGACCAAAATACGCCGCATCCATTTTTAGGGATACGCCGCATCATTGTCTGAGAGACAATGCGCCGTAACAATAAAAGTGATACGCCGTATTGTTCTAAACTAAGATACGCCGCATCTATGGAATTAGATACGCCGCATCGACCCACTGAGACCGAAATTTACAAGATAATGGCTACGTTGCGCCGCATCCCTACAGGAGATACGCCGCAACACTTGATACGCCGTATCTAATAGGAGATGCGCCGTATCTGCCCTGCACCACAGAATTCTGGACAGACCCTACTGTCTCAAAAATGCAATGTCAACAGCCCCGGCTGGAAACCCGACCTCCCGGACTCGAAACTTAACGAAACTTTCCAGAAACCTTTAGTATGTCCGTAAGTTTAATTTCATACAAAAACATCACCCGTTTGACTAACCGAAATAGTATCTCAAAATCGGACGGGTTATGCATAATACCCGAAAATACCCATTACACTACAAACCCTTTATACCACTACCAACTAACAAATAACTTGACCATAACCATTATATTAGCATATCCAAGGCGTTCCTTGCATACATGACCCGTTAACTTTCCAAAATGGGTAGAATCATGTTCGTACCAAACGCCCCTTAATGAGAACTTAAACTAGCAATATGCACAATAGAAACTTCATGACTTACACACTTGCTTGACCCATAATTTAGACATCATGACAAGACCGGAAAACTAACAAAATGACCATATAAAAGAAGTGTACTCACGACACCAAAAGAACACTTGGGGCTTCCAACTTCAATACGCTTAGTCCAAAAGAGGTCCGATCTTCTAACTAGCTTCTATTTACCTTCCTACTTACTCCCAAGCTACCACTACGCCAAATCCTTACCTTTACTCCCACCGCTAGAACCTACAAAGATGACATTAGCTTCAAATGTAAGCGAAAACGCTTAGTAAGTATATAAGATATATCTATCATTACATTATCATGGAGCAAACATAATACTTTACTCACCTTGATCAAGCAAGTAAATACATAACAATATCATTACTAGCATTGGATCCAAGCTACATTCATTCACAACTCCATAACAAGAACTCATTACACAACATTACATTAGTATCATAACATTAAGCAAGTTAATCCTATATACTTACCTTGGCTTCCTAATAGCTTACTACTTGGACTTGATGAGGCTCTACAAATGCTTCCTATCACAAGGTTAACTACAATTAGCAACTAACTTACTAAAAAGATCATTAATTTACCATCTCTAACCATAATAATCAAATCCACTCATGAACCCTAATTTCTATAATTTGGGGAAAGGTACTTACAAGATGAAGAGTAAGAAATTAAGGGTTCTATCTTGATTCTTGACCACTTCTTGATACACAATGAGCTAGATGATATACTTGAAGTTTTTCCCTCTTCTTTCTTCCTTATGAACCGACCTTCACTAGAACACCCTCCACATTTCCAGATTTTTCTAAGGATAAGGGATTTTAATCATGTGCTAGTTATTAGTTTCGTCATTTGGCAAGAATAGTCCTCCTAGTTTTATTCTTCCTATATTAGTTACTCCCTTAGTTACCATTTTATCCATAGCACATAACTTATAATTACATAACATAATATTTACATAAATGGTACCTCATCGGGGTACGGGTGTAACAGATATAGGGTGTACGATCGGTTAAGGGTCAAGAGGGGAAAAGAGGAGAAGTTAGGGTTAGCTAATGTGACACAAGATTAGTCAATAATGAACACAACCCTTTGTATTTATACTTGAATGACTTAGAGCCCAAGTTTAAAAGGTAATACCCTTCTAGAACCCCTATGCCGATCGGTGGAGTAATCCCAAAGGGATTCTGGAACCTTCTCGACTTCTATTTTCATCTCTAGTCCCTTAACTTGATATTTAACGACTGTTAACTAAACCTCGTTAAATACTAACGCCCGTTAAGTACTTATTGTGAATTAATAATTAAATACAACTTTTTATATTAATTATTTAAACATTGACTCTCATACGCAAAGTGTGCAATCCCATAGTCTCGTATTCGAATCTGGTCATACGTATATTAATTTATATCCATAACTTTACAATTATAAGTTTAAGTTGGATATATATATGCAATTTTAAGCTTTTGGAGGGATATATATATATATATATATATATATATATATATATATATATATATATATATATATATATATATATATATATATATAGTGTGAAGTTCTTTTCAGAACCAAATAAATTGCGAGAACTGCGAGAACTAGCTTTTTACTCGTGATAATGCATAATGTACATTATGTTAATGCAAAATGGCATTTTTGAAAATATACATACATTAATTTGAATGAAAAGTTTTAATTAGGGGCAAAATGATAATTTACTTCTTCCATAAAATTAGGATCACATACCCAAAACCGTTTCCTAAACCTGTATATTTCATTCTTTTCATAAGTCTCTCTCACTTTTCATAGTTGTTCCTCTCAAGAACCCTAGCCGCCACTTTCAGAATGAAAAAACTCTCCAAATTATTAACCACGTTCTCCACTATAATATACCTCTAATAGGAATCTTTGCGAGATCTAATATCTGATTACAATGTTTACGAGGACATTGTGTTTGGAAAACTCAAAGGTTTGTAGTCCAATGCCCATCGTGCCAATTTTAGCATCTATTTTCTTTTTATGCCTATGTATTTGACTAACAGTATAATGTTATGAATGTTGGTTGACAGAGGGTGTTTACTTTACTGCTTCACATCCGTTTGCTACAAGTGGACTGGTTATTGGTTATTGGATCAAATCTACTACATGCCTATAGTAAATCTCATGGACCAGTCCATATCCTTCACACACACTTTCAACCATTCAAGGACTTTTCATATAAGGTGATCAATATTTAATTTTGTAAAAACATGTGACCTTGAAATATTTGTTTTTATATCTGTTCGAAAGTTTTTTTTAGAAATGTTATCATATTGTTATTTGGAGCAAATCTATTCCAACATATGGTTAAATGGTTAATGTTTATTTTTTATGCCAAATATGCACACTTTTTAATGAAACACAAATTAAATATTGTTATCAACAAATCCACATGTAATCCGGTTAATTTGCACATGTATTTTTATAGAGTAGTCCGTTTAGAAAATCATGCACATGTATTTTTTTATTTGCTTTTTGATATGAAGATTTTACAAGGTTTAGTTATGTTTAAATGACTTGGCATGGTGAATTAATTTCTTGACTTTGTGTTTCTCTTTTTTAGTTTCTCCAATTAGTGTGTATCGATTTGAAGAAGAATTAAAATGGATGGAATATTTTGTTGGACAGTAGGCAAGAACAAAAATTTGTTATTTTGGATCATAAAATTTGACACGCATTTGTTATCCATTAGCTGCATTTATCATCCTTACGTCTAGTGCATATATGTAACATGTCGAATGATAATTGATGGTGGCAGGTTGCTTGACGTTGTGGATGATGGCACATACTTGTATCCGTTAAGATGAGCGAGGCGACAAAAACACATGTGCACAAGGATTAAAACACATGTGCAGATTTTATGAGTTCTTGAACTAGGCGAGGAATACATGTGCACGCCTAAAAGATGAACCAACTGTTAAAGACATTGGCTTATGCACATGTGCACGTTTCATATATTTTGTAATAAAATTGAATACAAGTGTAAACATAATGAAGTTTGTGATAAAGCGATATCATATCACTAGAGTAATACAATTTGTAAATTTTAAAATTTGTTGTTTGTATTTATATTTATGTAATATTTCTTAAAGATACATGTACATATACAAAACACCTATGCATAAACGAAAAATACAATTGTCATAATGTAGTTAGTAGTTAACCTCTTTTTTATAAAACACATATGCACATAATGTATTTTTAAACATGTATAATGTATAAAGCAAAAAAAAAAAAAAAAAAGTCCTAAAATTTAGGAACTAATAAAACGTTTTTTATTTAAAAAAAAAATCAAAAAGAAAATAAAAAAGTGATTTTACCATTATACCCTTTGAAATTAAATAATAAAAATTAATATCCAAAAAAATCTGATTGGTTGATGTTGGTTCTCGCAGTTCTCGCAATTTATTTGGTTCTGAAAAGAACCTCACCCTATATATATATATATATATATATATATATATATATGCAATTCTCTCTTTATTTTTTGAGAGAGCGAAGCATTTTTTTAGTGTTTTTTTTTTTTTTTTCACACATCTTAACACTACACATGTCACAATATATACCACACACGTATCTTTTACAAGACTTTAACACACAACCTTTTAATTGATCGTAACTCACATTATGTTTACAAAAAGATTCATAATCTAAATTTGTTAGCTTTTAGCCAATGAAATGAAATAATTATGTTTTTATGGTTTTGTAGCAAGATTTAGATATGTGCAAATGACGCTTAATGCATATTGAGCTCTCGATCGAGTCCTTGGCTCACAGCCAGAGCTTGTAGGTTGTCAAAATCATCCGAGGTAATCCTCGTCGCCATTGGACGATGTGAGCTTTTCAAAATGATACGATTCTCTACAACTCTTTCAAGTCGCCAATAGGTCTCATTAACAAGATTAAAGTTCTCGCATTTGGTTGGATTAACAATTGTCAAAAAACTAATGTGGACTTGAAAAAATGGATGACCAATATATAGAGCCTTATGTATTTAGTTAAATATTTGTAATCTTCTCAAGTTTCTTGCTAGTTTATTTATATTTAGAAAAATGCTACATTTACAAAAAATTTACATAAAAACTTTCACAAAATGACTTGTTACCGGTAAGAATCATCTAAATCAATTCTCTCTCTTCTTTTTCAATTCACTTACAATGTGTTTGGTACGAGGGTGTCAGTGGGTTTAGTTTGAAAGAAATCACAAATATCTTGTTTGGTAGGATTTTGATTGACTGACACAGGATATAGAATAATTGAATTGAATCCGGGCTCCACTAGTGACTTTGAATTGATTCCAACCAATCATATTTCATCTTTTATTTTTTTAAAATTGCAAACCACGTATCTATTCATGATTAGTACTAGAGTAAACTGCAAAAATCATCCCTGTGGTTTGTGTAATTTCGCAAGAATCATCCCTATCTCAAACGTTTAGCATTAAACATCCCCAAGTCCACAAACGTTTAGCATTAATCATCCCTGAGCACTAACGTCGTTAGTTTTACCAGTTAAGTGTTAAAATAATATTTTCCCGTTAGTCCCTCCGTTAATATTTTTTGCACCGTTAGTCCTTATTTTTTAAAATGAATTAAAAATGGCAGCAAAAATAATATTCGTCCGTTTTTTTACGTTTTCGTCTGTTTTTATACGTTTTCGTCCATTTTTTTACACGTTTTCGTCCGTTTTTACACGTTTTCGTCAGTATTTACACGTTTTCATCCGTTTTTACACGTTTTCATCCGTATTTACACGTTTTCGTCCGTATTTACACGTTTTCATCAGTATTTACACGTTTTCATCAGTATTTACACGTTTTCATCCGTATTTACACGTTTTCGTCCGTTTTTATACACGTTTTCGTCCATTTTTACACGTTTTCGTCAGTATTTACACGTTTTCATCCGTTTTTACACGTTTTCATCCGTATTTACACGTTTTCGTCCATTTTTACACGTTTTCATCCATATTTACACGTTTTCATCAGTATTTACACGTTTTCATCTGTTTTTACACGTTTTCGTCCATTTTTACACGTTTTCATCCGTTTTTACACGTTTTCGTCCGTATTTACACGTTTTCATCAGTATTTACACGTTTTCGTCCGTTTTTACACGTTTTCGTCCATTTTTACACGTTTTCGTCCGTATTTACACGTTTTCATTAGTATTTACACGTTTTCATCCGTTTTTACACGTTTTTAACAGTATTTACACGTTTCGTCCGTTTTTACACGTTTTCGTCCGTTTTTACACGTTTATCACCGTTTTTACACATTTTTGACAGTATTTACACGTTTTCGTCTGTTTTTACACGTTTTCGTCCGTTTTTATTGATGAAAACGTGTAAAAACGGATGAAAACGTGTAATTACTGACAAAAATATGTAAAAACGAACGAAAACGTGTAAATACTGATGAAAATGTGTAAATACGGATGAAAACGTGTAAATACTGACGAAAACGTGTAAAAATGGACGAAAACGTGTAAAAACGGACAAAAACGTGTAAAAACGGATGAAAACGTGTAAATACTGACGAAAACGTGTAAATACAGACGAAAACG
The DNA here is from genome assembly GCA_021014915.2 of Artemisia tridentata subsp. tridentata. NCBI lineage: Eukaryota > Viridiplantae > Streptophyta > Magnoliopsida > Asterales > Asteraceae > Artemisia > Artemisia tridentata. Next base: position 366,248,547 of record CP139506.1, read on the forward strand.
TGTAAATACGGATGAAAACGTGTAAAAACGGATGAAAATGTGTAAATACTGATGAAAACGTGTAAAAACGGATGAAAACGTGTAAATACTGATGAAAACGTGTAAATACGGATGAAAACGTGTAAAAACGGACGAAAACGTGTAAATACGGATGAAAACGTGTAAAAACTGATGAAAACGTGTAAATACTGACGAAAACGTGTAAAAATGGACGAAAACGTGTAAATACTGATGAAAACGTGTAAAAACGGATGAAAACGTGTAAATACTGATGATAACATGTAAATACGGACGAAAACGTGTAAATACAGATGAAAACGTGTAAAAACGGACGAAAACGTGTAAATACGGATGAAAATGTGTAAAAACAGATGAAAACGTGTAAATACTGACGAAAACGTGTAAAAACGGACGAAAACGTGTAAAAAAATGGACGAAAACGTAAAAAAAGCGGACGAATATTATTTTTGCTGCCCTTTTTAATTCATTTTAAAAAATAAGGACTAACGGTGCAAAAAATATTAACGGAGGGACTAACGGAAAAATATTATTTTAACACTTAACTAGTAAAACTAACGACGTTAGTGCTCAAGGATGATTAATGCTAAACGTTTGTGGACTTGGGGATGTTTAATGCTAAACGTTTGAGATAGGGATGATTCTTGCGAAATTACACAAACCACAGGGATGATTTTTGCAGTTTACTCTTAGTACTATTTCATATATTTTTTTAATTATTTATATATTTTTATAATACATTTTTAATATTATTTAATAGTTTTCTCTCTCCTAATCACTCTTTTATTTTCTCTCTCTTCATTTAATTCAAAATCTATACTTTTTCTCAAACCTTTCCCCAATCTTTCAAACCATTCTCAAATCCGAATCTAATTTCAATCCCACTTACGAACCAAACGCACCCTTATTTCTATAAATGCATGCCACATTCTTTTACAATTGTGGGTTATTGCCAGCCTGCAATTGAAAGGTTCCATTCCGATAAGCAACGAGCATATATATGTGGGGCCTAGACCAGCCTGTGTAAGATTAGTTAATGCATCTAATTATAGGAATATTGCATTTCGCCCCTCTAGAATTTGCTTATTTCATACAATCTTCTATTAGTATGCTTTTAAAGGTACATTAAAGTGATTAAACTATTGTCAAATAGTTAAGGAGTAAGAGTTGTTTCTAATCCAAGTGTGCTCAAACGTTTATTTATTTTTATTAAGAAGGTTCATAAAAATTTCCCTCTCTCAATTAATAATAAACTTAAATAGAATTCTCTCAAAACCACTTAATTTAGTAAATAACCCTTAGTCGCGGATTTGTTAACTTGTGTCATAGTTCTTTTTTTAGAAAAGCAAAAAAGTATATAAAACCCCAAAAAATAGAAGGATACAATACAATGCATTCCTTCTCAATTAAACAAGGTTATAGTTGTTGAATAACTCTTTTATGAACTCACTAGTTACATGTTTTCATGTGATTATAGAAAATGTTGATGATCATCACGACTAAACCGCATACATCAAAGTTAAAGACTCCCACCATGTTAATCTAAATAAGGGTGTGTTCCTTTTTTTCTTTCTAGATTAAGTGGTAAGTTGTTCCATGTGAGTCCCATATCTGTTAGTATCACCGGATGGAGAGGATTTCATTTTTCTTCCTCTTATGATACAGATGAAACAAATGAATAAATGAACCCCACTTTAAAAAAAGATAATATTAAATAGCTTAATGGGGCCAATTCTGTTGGGTCATGAAAAACCCAAGAATACTTAAAACATGATTTGAACACAAATTAACTAAGTGTTAACTTAAACCGAGAACAATTCAAGTCACTGAGAGAACAGCCTCTCAGTGAGCCATCTTCAGGATGCTTAAGGCGAATTCAAATAGGATTCACTACGCAGGAAGGCGGTACTCCCTGAAGTAGCACTTAAGCCAAAGAAGAAGATGATGGTTCAGTGAGTGTTGGACAAGAACTCACTGAACCCCAGTCTCCTCAACAACAATGAAGTAATTATGAATGATAACTGAGAAGCGTGTCCTGAAGAACTAAGTGCCTGAGAAGAAAGGCAGAAATATCTAGGAAGGATTTAAGATAAGATCAAATCTTATCTTGTCAGGAAGAAATCCTTCCTAAGACGGCTTAAAGTCTTGGAGTGTCAGATCAACCACTTCTAAAGACTTAATAAGCCATTTCTATTGGTTCTTGGAAATGACAATTACTGTTGTAATTGTCAGACACGCTTGCTCAACAACTTGCCCAACAACTTGTAATATTTTAATTACTTTTACTCAGATTACTTGTGTATAAATAGATTGAGAAGGAAAGAAGTTGAGCGTGTTTTTTTTTTTTTTTTTTTTTTTTTTTTTTTTTTTTTTTTTTGTACAATTAAAGCTTAGACTTTTGCAAAACAACTTCTCTCCTACAAAGAGTAACGTATCCCTGAGATTGCTCAGTGAGGTCGCATTGTTACCACTCAAGCAAAACTTGAGTTTAGATAGGAGACACCACCATACCTTGTCTATTCAATCCCAAGTGTTTGTTCCGCAAAACACTTGGGTATAGATTCTTTGATTCATTTCTAATAAGAATTTAAACGTTGAAAATTATATTGAGTTTTCTATATTCACGTTTTATAACTGTTAGAATTAATCATAAACATTGTATTAGTCATTAACACAAATAGATTAACTTTCTAGTTAACTCTTAACGTGTAAAGGGACCAACAAATTCCTTCCACTAAGGAAAAAAGAAATGGGGCCTAAGAAAAACTTTCAACCGTTTACATATTTCTCCTAAAATTACATCAATTTGTATTATTTGCATATTTCATTCAGTCTTTTATCAATACGCTTCTAAAGGTGCACTAATTTTGCATTTCAAATTGATGAGAAGACATTTTGTCATATTTCTCATTGTTGTAATCCCACTTGCCAACTTGCGGTTAAACGTAACTTTTTATTTTCTTCTAATATACTCATTATTTAATTATTGAACCCTACACTTTTATTTTATGTGGGACATGTTACATGTACTTGAGGCAAGTTCAAGTGGCATATCCTTTTTAGATACCAATGAGCGGGTTAGCTCGCGCGTTGCTGCTAGGCGGCCGTGTTTTGAAGATTATACAAAAAGAATTAAATAAGAGACACCTTTATTAAATAAGTATATGATCTATACAGTGTGTTCATACATTCATGTGTGAAATCAAATGAATAATGTGCAGAAAAGCAGGTAGAACTGCACAAAAATTAGTAAGAGTACCTTGCATATAGAAGCATGTATGCTCCTTATGAATATAACTTTTAGAAAGTGACTCCATAACATAAGACTACAAATGACTAAGTATGACACTTCGCAAATCAGTATCCATTACCATCTCCTCGGCATTTTGAGTCCTTAATCTTACAACAACTCGAATGATGCCAGATACTGCAATTCCAACTTGCAACAATCACTTCAACCTTTAACAAATCAAAATTTAAAAAAAAAAAAAAATGGATTAAAAAAATTTGCATTTTTTTTTTCATTTTTTTTTTTTTTTTTTTTTTTTTTTTTTTTTCATTTTCTGAAATCATAATCAACAACCTATCTAATGGCGGGCATTTGATGTGACTAACGTAAAACAGGATTATTAAGTAACTAATCGTAACCCAGATTTTTAAAGCATAACTTGTAACCTCCAAAATATCATGTTCTAGGTCTGTATATGACAATATCATAATCTGGAAAAAAAAAAATGCATACAATTTTTACTGCACTGTTGTAAAAAGTAGCTATAACTTGTAAACTTGTTGTCCAAATGGCTAAAAGGAACAGCAATCGCAAAGGGGGTCAATTTTTATGGCTGTTAAAAAGTATACACGTTTAATATTCAATCAAAATTTATCATATACATACCTGTGGTTTTTTAGTCAAGATCATTAATTTGATAGTGATGGTGTCTGTGCCACTCACGATTCCGCAATGAGATTAAAAGTTGCAGTAGAAAGCACTTTAAATAAGAATCCGAAGGACGTATATGACTTTGTTGCAGGTCCCACTTATTTAGTGAATTGGTTGTGAAAGGAGCTTGACAACTCTATTGTTTGCGTGGTCAACCTGGCCACGTCCAGAGTATAGCAAGATCACACCAATATTGACTTCCTCTTCATGCAAAATGGGCCAAAAATAACAGTTAAACAAAAAGGTCAAAAAGTCTTTGGATTCACTGAGATTACTTGTAACTGTTGTGTTAACTCATTGGTGTACAATATAACAGGAAAGTTTGATTGGCCATAAGCATACAAAGCACTATAGGTGAAAAACCATAACGCATATTAAGATGATCTTATTGATCACAGTCATGCATATGAATATTTATTTCAATAAGTTAAATGTTTAGTACCTCTTCTCGTAATTGATAAAGATTTTAAACAGCCGCCTAAAAGTGACTTAAAACAACAACCAAAAAGACACAAATTCATAGCCTAACTAAACTACACAAATTGACAGCCAATATTGACTCGAGCAACAAAAAAATTAATGAACCAAATACCCAAAATCGCTATACTTTCACATTTGGTTTATCAAAAATGTAAATTTGAACTTTCGCTTCTAAAATGGCTGATTCTATAGCAAAAGTAACCCAATTCAGCAGTAAAAATGACCCTATAGAGCAGCCTATACTGACTAATATAGCAGCCTATGTTGACTCGAAACAACAACCACCAAAAAAGACACAAATTTGCATCTAAAAGTGACCCAATATCAACAGCTAAACTAAAAACAGATCAAGTCCATATAAAAAGTGATCAAGCACTACTTTACTATTCTTTTTGTATAGTGTAAGTGGATATGCCGACAAAAACTTCAAGATAAAGAAATCGTATTTTTTCCGTGGAATGCAGGCACCACCCTGAACCACAATTTTTTCCGTGGTTCTGAGTTTCGTATTTTTTATGCACAAAGTAACGAAAAAACGGAAACAGGCTAGCTTGTATTACGGCGACACTGATTTTATTGTGGATGCAAACTTACTCAACTCTGAGTAACATTCATAATTTTGTTGCAATTGGCTATTGATGCATTAAATACCTGATGTAAAGTTTATAGTTCTAGATTGAGTTTTTCTTGAAAATTGAAGGTGTGATAAATAGAAAAATGTACCTTTAATTTCAAAAGTGATATTGTCCTTCCATTGACAATAACTCCATGAAGTAAGAGCGATTTGGAAAAAAAAATATATGAGCTTTCCTATAAGAAAATAATAAACAGAAGGAATTACTACATACCCATTACTTGGCAAACTTTTAGCGTTGCAAATCATCCGAACCCGAAACAGATTCCTCTTTCTTCACTTCATGCCTTTTCGCACCATGTGGCTTCGGCCCATTTCTACCAATGGATGTTTCCAGCTAATTCCAAAAACTGCATCCAAACAGACCACCATTTTTTAGTCAAATCATCATTTTATTGCAACATTTTCTAATAATCAATAAATACTACACAAACCAACAAACTTTTTTTTTTTTTTTTTTTTTTTTATTTTTTAATCAAAGTAATTTTCAAATCCACAGTAGTCTCGACCTAAGCAAAATTAGCACCATTCCTAAACATTCAAAAAAAAAATAAAAAAATAGCATCATTCCACTTTTGCTTTCAATACCAAAGACAGCTTATGTACTGAGACAAACACGAATATTATTCATATACTCTATAAAAAGCAACAGATGCATAATACTTACACTTAGGCAGCCAGCCTTGTCGTAATGGACTGCATATCTTTTCAGCTTCCCAACTTAAAACCTATAAGTGGATCAACAACATATTTCGGCAATCAATAAGCAAAAAGAAAAGATTGCTAGTTGGATATAAAACCTTAAACCTGTGACAACACATACCTTTTACCAAACAACTTATTCCTTTTACCGTTTAGTAGCTTCCTTTATCATGGCAAGCTTAGTCACTTGCATATGTCAAACATTAGCCTGTAATGATAAAAAGAAAATAGGTCAACCCAAGTGTAACAGATAATGGTTTTAGACCATTCAAACAAATGGAACGACATCTATTTTTTTTTTAATTCAACATCAAATAAAATACCCATTCCAGACGTGAACACCTTCTTTAGATCAGGAAACCTTTCATTTTCAGCCAATATAATCAAGTTACAAACACTATCCAATTTCTCCATTTTATCTTCAAATTACTCATCGTCTGCAAACAGGTTAAAAACACCAAACACTGAATAACAATATGTTTAAGGATGGTTTTACCTACCCAAACCCAATACAGAAAAGGTAACATTTCCATTGTGTTACCTACCCAAACCCGCCACCTCATGTGCCAAAGTAAAATGGTATCCAAAAACTCGTTAAAACATTACATCAAACTCCTTATATACATTAACAAAAAAATTGTAAAAAATTATGTATATACCTTTGTATAACCATCAATAGCAGCACCTAATCGATTCTTCTTAAAATATAAATTCCCATCTTGCTTAACCTGTTTTGATTGAACTTTCATACCTTTCACCAATTACCTACAATTCATAATTCAGACTAAAAAAATCCAAAAAAGGGTTTCAAAATTTTAAGTGATTGATGGGTCTTTGGATTTGTGTTGTCGTGTGTGCGTTTTGTGGGTTTTGATGATGAAATTAGTTTCTATTTTTTGGTGAAGAGGTTCTTCTTTGGTGGCGATGAGATGGATGAGAAAAATGAGGCTATGGAATTTTCTAGGAGCTGAGAGAAATCTGGAGAAGATAAAATGAGAGGCGGTGGATTTTTTTTTTTTTTTTTTTTGGGAAGTCTAGAAAAATCTAACCTTAAACCACTATTACTGTTGTTACGGGGTGTCATTACGGGAAAACGGGGTTGAACAGGAAAACATCCAACTCCTTTGGGCCAATGAGAAAGTGGCACACGGGCCACTAAGGTACTGTTGGGCTGCTGTGTGTACTTTTCAATTTATCAAGAACCAATAAGGAATAGAATTAGATGAAAACGGAGGCCTTAAGAAATTCATAATTGCCCCGTTCAAATTCCATCTTTAGTATATATTATAATATAATGTTAATAAGAAATCAATACATTTATTATCAGCATGTGATCATACAACTAATTAGTTTTACATCTTGGTGATCGATTTGTACTAAGAACTAATCATTTCTAAGATTGGTTGTGCCAAGGTTGATAATTTTTTTGTTAAGAGATGAGTTAATAAAAACAAATTGATTTAATCTTTAGACTCTAATACCACTTTATTATCTTGATGAACATACATTAACGGGACAATGTTATGAAAATTCATATGTACAAACAAGTTGTTATGTGTATCATTGAAACAATTCCTAGCAATATCAAGGTGTATTGCACTTTTGTGTATGCTAGTAATTGAGTTGTGGAAAGGAGAACATTATGGTAGAAGGGGTAAGGATACAATAAGAAGAAAACTTGAAATGAGAAGAATGAGAAATAACTATAACCATATATTTGAGATGCATCAACTTGAATTAGATGCATCTCTATTCATTTATATGCATCCTAATTAGTTTCGAAAAGTGATTTTGAAGTGAAAAAGATGCAAAGTAGTACTAGGAACAAATTTGACACGCAGAGGTCGAAAAATACATAGTATTCTTTTAACTTGATGAAATGCATCTAATATATATATATATATATATGCATATAATTTTTAACTATAAAATATATTATGGTGCATCTAAAAGATTAAGTATGCATCTAATTCAAATCGATGCATCTCTAACATGTAGTTGTAGTCATTTCTCATCATTTTTATTTTAATATTTCTTCTCATTTGATCCGTAAGTCATGGCAGGAGTTAATGTTACATAAAAGAGTTGGTGGTCCTTTTCCTTAGGTTGTGATGGGACATTTTAACATGACTTTTCCTGTTAATGAACATTCTGTTGGTTGTTCTATAGTTAGCCCTGATATGGCAGAGTTTATAGTTGTTGTAAATAGTGCTAAGATTGAGGATTTGTGCAGCAGTGGCTTCCACTTTACTTGGACTAAACCATTGAAGAATCCCTTGAATAGCATTTTGAAGAAACTAGACAAAATCATGATTAATGAAGAGATTATAAAAACTTTTGCTAAGGCTAATGGTATGTTTATTCCTTATCTTGTCCATGACCATAGCCCATTTGTGTTACTCATTCCCAAAGGTTTTCCCAAAGAAGCCTAAATCATTTGGATTTGCTAACTATATGGCTGATAAAGAGGAGTTTTTTTAGCACATTTAAGGAGGATTGGTCTCATGTATCAACTGGTTAAAAAAATTGTAAAAGTTGAAAGGTCCATTTTAAATTGAATTGGAAAAATAGAAATTCGTTTAACAAAGTGGGTAGTCTACAAGAGCAACTAAAGAAGGTACAAGTTGATGTTGATAGGGATCCTTTTAATGAAAGTTTAATAAAAAAGAAGCATATAGAATCTTAAACGAGTACGAGGCATTGTAAAGCCCGTGCGTTGCACGAATTGTGTCTAAGTGTTCATAGCTTAATGGTTGGTAGTCATTAGGTTTACACTATCTAAACTAATTAGTTTAAATGTTGCCGGTTCTTCTAAATTGTATGATTGTATGCTTTTATGGTTTGTGCAACAGGCAGGTCAAGATTATGCACTTTCGAAAATACTTTTTTCTTGTTGTCAACATTTAAGGCGGATAATGGCGAAGAACCATACAATGATGGCGAACATGGAAGCTTTAGGTGCTCTTGGTGTTGCTTTGGAATTGCTAGATTCTTTGAGAAAGAGTCTGTTTTTTTTATTGAGAAGTTGGAGTCAATGGAATTTAGATATTTATTTTATGTATTTTATTTATGTTAGTTTTTTGTTTCTGTTTATTTTTTTTATGTTTTTTTGGCGTGTAATGTATGGATTTAATAATTAAGATGTTTAGTTTGGCAATGGTTATCATAATTGACAAACTTTGAGGGTTAGATATGCTTCCTTATGATAGTCAAGTGTTAAAAGTCAAGTGTTAAAAGTTCTATGCTCATTCCTTATGTTTTTCTTTTCTCGATTTATTATTTGCTTAGATAACATATGCCCTTTGAACCTCTGTATTGGAACATGTATGTCATTAAGTCAATCATTTACCTTATTGTTTTTGCATTGTGTTTTCCAAATGTTTTAACATCATTCTACTTGTTACTTAAAAACTACAAATATATTTGTACTATATTGTTAATAAATATTACTAATACTAATAGGTATTGAACTAATATAATTATATTTACACCACCTTAAAAACACTACCTTAAAAGATGTAAATTAAAAACTACAATTCAAGATCTTGTATAATATCTAAGGGAGGTGTTTTATATGTTCTTTTCTTTTCTTAGAACAACAAAAATTATCCCAATATTACCAATAACCAACTTTCATTCTAAAACACTTGTCATATTCAGATAATTAGCAGACCCAACTTATTAATAACCAAAACACCAAGCCCATTCCTATTAAATAAAATAATCTGAGATAATAGGAGTCCAACCCATTTTGCTCTTAGACCATTAAGACTAACATTTATTTCAAGGACAACAAACAATTCATATTCCTCTTCACTTCATCTTCCGGGCAATAATTGATGATTATGGCTTGAATACATTATTTTGTGCACAATTATTTTAGAGTTTAAGGTGTTGCTTTAAGCATGTTGTACCATACAAATTTTTATGCACAAATTCTCTTCCACATTACATTAAGCACTTGAACGATAAATTACAGAATATGCATGTGTATGTCGAGTAGAACACAATGTAAATATATAAGGATATTGATTTGGAGTTACGAATTGTATTAATACTTTATTTAGCAAGATTTTCACGAACATTTCATATATCGGATGCAAATGTTGAATATGATAATACCAAAGTAAATTGACGATTTTTTAAAGCAAGATGACTAAAACATCTTAATAATCATTCTAATGTCACATGTGCGAAACATATATGCAAAAAGAACAACAATAAAGCAACAACACACAGGCGAAGAGTCTGTTACTTGGAATACTATCATGTTGACCCGTGTGGTGATATTCAATATAATGTTGCCCCGTGTGGTCATATTTAGCTTTGAAATTTAGTTTATCCATGTGGCCATGTATATCTTTATAGGAAGAAGAGAAATGGAAACATTGCGGAAGTGGAAACTCGCATGAAATTGTCCAAACCAATGTGTATCAAAAAATGGGTCCTTTCTTTTCACAAATCCAATTTAGTTCTATTGTGATGAGTTTATTAAACAATCTAGTTACTTGTATGGTTACATATCTTTCTAAAATGATTCACTTTTTTTAACTGAAAATGTCTCAAGTACTCATTAATGTGCAAATGGTATACAAAGACTCGTGAACATTTATTTTCTCATTTTCAACAAATTATTAAATCCTATGAAAACATATGACTGTCTTAGACATTTATAGTGAAATCTTTAAAGATTGTTACACAAAATGAACGGACTGCGTTCTTTTTGTTTGTTTTTCGAGTCTTGTTTGTAGTCTTGCTCGTAGTGTAATATTTGGTAATAATTTTCGAACCTCGTATCTAACATAACAGTTATATTAAACGTGTGTAACTAAAATATATCAGTACTTGTACCAAACTAAACTTTGTATAAAATATATCAATACTTGTACGGAATCAAATTTCTAAAACAGGAAAGTTGGATACGAACTAAATTTTAATAAAACACAAAAGTTGGATATAGGTGCCATGAAATTATCATTAACATTAGATATTAAAATTAAATCAATAGTATGATGTTTTTTATTCAGTATTGTAGTATAATTTCACAAACAAAGTAAACAATTGTCATTAAACAATTGAAACAAAGCCCACATTCATTGACCAAAATAATAAGAAAATAAAAACCAAAATCAAACAAATAGATTCGTATCATCATCATATTTAGCAGGTTAATATTATAAGCCCAACAAATGAATGAGATAACCCAGTCCAATTAAAAACTTAAATCCAATTCAACACACAATTGTATGACCGGTTATCATTTTACCCGGTCTTGGAACGAACCAAAGACGGATTATAACAAATTTGTTATAAATCTACTTTTATTATAGCTACAAAACTGTTGTTCTACGACGACGCGTAATATTTTTCGTAAATATTATTAGAGTTATCGGGAAAGTTTAATAAACATTGCACCGACGGTCCTTGTTTTGGGTCCTTGGGGAGAAAATTAGAAACTTGAGGGACTAATATGCAATTTTCGGTATATATACCTAAACCTACATCACCCTTTTCATTTATCTTCTTGCCCAAAACATATCTCCCTCCCTCCCTAAACCCTAGCCGCTGCGTTCCTACTGCCGGCACCACCTCACCGCCGTCCTCCCGTCCACACCGCCACCACTAAAACCTTTCCCATCATCTCTTCCATATTTCGAACACCACGCGCCTTCAAAGCTATCCACCGTCTTGTTTCGTTGTTAGCCGTCACCTACACGATCCACCACCACCATTTTTATCAAAACGCGGGGTTGATTAATCGAGTCAACTCGGTCATTTTTGTTATTATTGGGTCGTAATCGAATGGGTTTTAAAGGTTTTGATAAAAATATTAAATGGGTATCCGTGTATGTGTCGATTTGAGCTCGGATTGTGTCGATTTGTGTTGGGTTGTGATAGTTTTTGGTTTTGATGATTTGGTTCGAGTGGTTATACTCGTGGGTATTCAAACGAATCTGAGATCTTTGCTTTTGTTCTTGTATGTGTCTTGCGGTGTTATGATGTAGATGAGAGTTGAGAAGTGATGGGTTTTGGTTTCGACCGATGATGTGTAAACCGACGTTTATGTGGTTGTCATTTATAGGCTCCTGCTGGAAGGCCTAAAGTCTTCATTAAGACAATTTATGACCATATGGTTTGTATACCATGTGGTTTAACTCCTGCATCCTCTTGACCTTCCGTAACACCATCCTTCACAGCATTCAATTGTACGAATTGAATGATTTCAACCCACCGAATGTAGTTTATACGTAATTGAGAGTATGCTTGAATGATGTTGTACCGTACTATTTGTTGTGCACAATTACTCTTGCACATTAAATTAAGCCATTGCATCTTTAGATAGTATCTTAAACGAAGATACTGCTAAATATGAACAGTCACTTTTATTTCAAAAATCTAAAGTCTAGTAGCTTAAAGAAGGGGACAAGAACACTGCTTTCTTTCACAAGATGTAAATCTATATATATTTTTCGTATCTTTTTCATTCATTGTAACATCTTGGAGTACTAGAGAGCCGAATTTCTGCTACTTTTTAAAGGTTTTTACAAACTTTTTATCCATGTTTCATTGAAGATAAGTAATCCATTCTTAATCATTCAATATGTCTATGTGCTGTTTAATTGTATGCTTTTCCTCTCTTCACTTTAACATGCTAGGCTAGATTTATTAGTGTTTGCTTAGATCTAATTAAACATAGTTATTAATTATTGATTTGTCGTCTCTTGTTTAATTGATTGCCTCGCGTTAGAATAAGAAAACATGCTTAACTCTTATAAGTACTAGCATGACCATCTTATAAAACGCAACCCTAGAGTGCATTAGTTGGTTTTTTCTCGTTGTATTTATTGCATGAATTGCGGCTTGTAGATCCTAGAAGACTTAATAAAAAGGAATATACAGCTTCAATTAAAACAAGGACGTGAAAATTCGACTAATCAATAAGAGATAACTAGGGAGTAAAGAGGGTTGAGGTGTCCCTGCCAATCTACATCTTTGACCAACTAGGGAGTAAAGAAATTTAAGTGAACACATTCTCCTATCATAAGATTTACCACTTTACTTTTCTTGTTTATTTAGTTTAATTATTTAGATTTGTTTTAGTTAATTAGTAGCTAAAACGCCCACTTTCCAAAACCCTGAGATTTTTACTTGATTTTATAAAAATATAAAAATACAAAAAGACTCATCTCTCACCTTTAGACCTATCTCGACATACACTTCGGCCTTCACATACATTATTCCTCTAGAGAACGATTAATCCCCTGTGTCTTGTCTATACTATACTACAACCATGGGCAGAGCCACCTTGTAGATAGTGGGGGGACCCCCCCCCCCAAAGGCCCCCAATAAAGCTTCACAAGAACATCTAAATCAATAGAAAATCTGGCTTATCTAGATGCAAAAATTGGTAGTGCCCTTAACATAGAAAGTAGAGTGCCCTCTTCAAAAAGAAAATATCATCAATTTAATCTTCAAAGTTATATTTATTCGAAGTTGTCGGCGGTTGGTTTATGAAAAGAAGGACAGGGAAAAAGCTAGTACTATTAAATATAATTAAATGTGTACTTTTTTTATTTTGTTATTTTTAATTTAGAAATTGTTCTTAAAAAAACTGCAAGTACTATTTACAAATATGTAAACATTTTAGACTAGAAGTAGTGGTGCAACACTCACTCACCGCCACCTTAGCTTTCTCTCTCCTCTTACTTCTACTCACTCTCACTCACCATACAAACGTAATGGTGCACCCACTCACCTTTTATTAAAATACCCACTTTATACAAAATATACCACAGTAAATATTACCCATTTTATTAAAATACCCACCTTTATTGCTTGGTGAGTTACTCACCAAACTAAACAAATTTGAGCGTGAGTTGGTTCTTGCGGCATGGAAGTCACGATCGTGACTAAGTCACTCACGATGGAATTGTTTCCACTCCGTCCGGCCTTAGCTTTTGTATCTTTGTCGTTGGCTTAAGTCTGGTAACCCAGCTATATTTCTTTTTTATTCACGATGCTTATCTTTTAGTTCAAAATTAAGTTTCAATTTTTAAGTTTACATTTCTTCTTCAAAGAATTATGTTACAGAAAAATACATACTATAGTTTATAACTATAAGCATATGTTAGCGATATATAAAGGTTTAGAACTTTGATACAAGCAAATTTATAAGCATGTGTAAACGATTATCCGACCCGGCCCATTCTATATTTTATTAAAAAAAAAACCGTTATCGAATCATTTTCATCGCCCATTGCCTCCTTTGATTAGATTTCGTGGCTCCGCCACTGACTACAACGGTTGGGTACACTGCCTAGGAGGATTGTAAAACTTCTTGTGAGGTCTTACAACCGACGCATCAATCGGTGATCGTTGTCTTTAATGTGGTAATTCATGTTTTGTTCTTTAAATGTACTGTTTCATTGGTTTGCTTTTTCATTTGGATTGCTTTGGACGTGTCAAAGCTCCATTCTGTATGTATATATTTTGGAGGTTTTTAATATATATTCACCATTTCATAAAAAGAGGAAGTCAAAATCGCAAAAGAAAGTCACAAATTTACGTTTATAACAAATTCACATAACCGCATTTATATGCAATTGTGGATCAATTTCTATACGAGAAATGATGACCCGTTGCCTACAAGAGAATAGATAAAATTAAAATCTAATAAGATACACACAACACTTGAGCAGAGAGTGTGCACATCCATATTATCTGAAAAGCATCCGCAGTGTAACAAAAATTATAAGAATTTTTGATAATTTAACACTAAATGAATACCTTTTTCAAAATAATGAACACCCTACTTCAATATTAGTGCACAATCTCCATTTAAATAACATGAAATAACGAGTATCGATTTTTTTAAAAAGTGCATACCATAATTATGACAGAATTTCTGTCTCCACCCTCATGCCATTAAAAAGAAAAACATAGCTTCTATACTGCTCAGTAACAAGTTTGTTGTCAACTTTTATCTGCCCTCCCAAATTTGTTGTCTCAAAATCTGATTCAAATACAAACATTTCATGAGGCTGATCGCGATCTCTCAATACGACTTTGTTGATCTTCTTGTGTCCTTTAAACTTGTAAAGTACAAGTTCATTACCATGCATAATGGCACTCGTTTGTAATTCACATAAGGCCTCAAGATGCTCCTTTTCGAAATCCTCATCCTCATTAAAAACATGTATTTTCACCCATGAATTATTAACATTAGGGGCCCAAATTTCCCAAGAGCGGTTTGGTGTCTTACAAGCGAGCCCCAACTTTTCATCGTACTTTAAGAATTGCACTGAAGTGTAATATTCGGACATGAGTCCTGGTATAGGTGATGGAATGGAGTCCCATTGTTCTAAGTATATGTCAAACTTCCATATTTCGTCGTCCATTGATAACATGTATATAAACTCCTTTGTGGTGATCGAGTGTGTCTTAATAAGTAGGACATCATGGAACCTACCAATAGGCAACATTAAAGGGTCTAGCAGTCTCCATTTAAATTCCATAGAATCAAAGATTTCACAACGATAAGCTTCATGCAGTTCAAAATCCATTATCATTTGGTTGTAATAAGAAAATTCCAAGAACACGATAATTAGAACATTTGCATGTCAATCATGATAATCATCATGGTACAAACAATCAATCTGCGTGTGTGTTAACATCTAAATTATGTTTATCTGGTCTAAAGATAATTCACGTAAATAAATTATGTACTAAGACAACTTCAATTATAGCATGAATATACACAACCCTAGATATGTATCCATATAGATATGATACTTACGTGTGTGTTCGATGTTGAGACAATCTGACAATCTTATAATGCAATGGATCCGAATCTACAACGGCAATCATAACCTTCACAGTTAAATAGCTTGTTTTTATATTCGGCAATGCTAAAAGTTGCTTAGTTGTAAGTTTACAAACATGGTACAAAACATTAATAGGATCTTGATTACCCTCAAATACAATAATCCCTTCCTTAGAACTTGCAAGAATATGTGCATTCCTTGGTAGGAAATCAAGATCAAGACTCTTTGAATCATGTGACGGTGCAAACTCGTGGATGTAGTCACAACAATGTATCATGTT
Organism: Artemisia tridentata subsp. tridentata; assembly: GCA_021014915.2. Lineage (NCBI taxonomy): Eukaryota > Viridiplantae > Streptophyta > Magnoliopsida > Asterales > Asteraceae > Artemisia > Artemisia tridentata. Next base: position 366,264,425 of record CP139506.1, read on the forward strand.
TTGTATTAGAAAGCCAGATAGTGTTGTCTTTCTTTTGTTGCATGACTCATCATATGCGAGCATATCAAAATCTTTGAATGGTGATGTAGATGGCATCTCAAGCATCATGTCGAATGACAGCTTGGAATTCATTAAAGATAATTAGGGTTTACGTTCGAGGATTTACAGCAAGAAGAGAGTGATATTTTATCTTTGTTTCCACGAATGAAAGGTTTTTAAATTGTTACAAAATAACCACCAATTTGAGTTGTAGTGTGATTGGTATACTTAATTTGAGTTGTAGTGTGATTGGGCCGAGCCCATCTATCTTCAAGCGAATATGTGAATCCTATATTTATTCATTTGTCAAAGAGTAAATTTCAAAATACATCGTTTTTGTTTGTCTCGTGTCTCGCTTTACATCCCTATGGTTTTTTTGGCACAAAATTATCATTCCGTTAATAAAGTTGGCACAAAACCATCCATCTGTTAGTAATATCAGTCAATGAGGACTAACGATGCAAATTATTTTGCGTTATCTCCTAACAAGAGTTAAAATATTTGTATCGTTAGTCCTCATTGAGTTAAAATATTTGTATCGTTAGTCCTCATTGACTATTCTTACGTTTTTATCATTTTTCGTATGTTTTTTTACGTTTTCGTCCGTTTTTCTTACGTTTTCGTTTGTTTTTACACGTTTTCGTCCGCTTTTACATGTTTTTGTCCATTTTTTATTCATTTTTTCATACGTTTTTATTCGCTTTCATACGTTTTAATCCGTTTTAAACATTTTCGTCAGTTTTCTCACGTTTTTATCCATTATCGTCTGTTATTACATATTTTCGTCAATTTTTTTCACGTTTTCATATGCTTTTATCTGTTTTAAACTTTTTCATTTTTCTCACGTTTTTACCCGTTTTGGTCTGTTTTTACACGTTTTGGCCCCTTTCTGGTCCGAATCATGATTTTGACCCCTTTCTGGTCTAAATCATCAAATGTGTAAAACACGAAAGTTGTCCGGAATGATGTTTTACATCAAGATTCGCGTGATTTTAACCTGAAAATGCGAAAAAAACAGACGAAAACGTATATCGGTTAGGAGATGTATAGTGGGTGATAACGGAGGACTAACGATGCAAATATTTTCGCTTGCATTAGGAGATAACGGAGAATAATTTGCATCGTTAGTCCTCATTAACTGATTTTACTAACGGAGGGATGGTTTTGTGCCAACTTTACTAACGGAGGGATGGTTTTGTGAAGAAAAAAAAAAAAACCCCCGAGGATGTAAAGCGAGACACGGTACAAACCATAGGGATGTATATTGGACTTTACTCTTTGCCAAAAGAAACATATATATACAAAAATAAATTGGTAATTTATCTGTAATGTTATGTTTTGAACCTTTATGTCTACATGGTTTAGAGGAAAAAGCACTGTCCGTCTATTTGACTTAAAACATAGCATGCATTTCAAGTAGTTTTACCTTTATCAACATTATTTCTACAGATTTTTCCTTGTAATTATTTATTTATTTATTTTTGTTTTTATTTCTACTCTTAACCATTTATATTTGTCACTCTAAACAAAGTTAGATAATGACTACGGTGATTTAAACATTTGTTTTTCTAAAGAAAAAAAAAATGAATTATATTTCAGAAATCTTGAGTCACTTATTACAAATTTGTCATGTCATGTGCAATCTCTCATGAGTAGGGGTGTTATCGGGTCGGGTTGAGTCGGGTTTTGAGTTTTTAAAAAGTCACCCGCAACCCGACCCGATAAGTAATCGGGTTATCGGGTTCGGGTTGGATTCGGGTCGGGTTATATCGGGTCGGGTTATATCGGGTCGGGTGATTCGGTTTATCGGGTGACCCGATTAAGTAACAGTTAAATCCCAAGATAATCATTACTTGTTTCAGTACATCAATCTTTCAAATTATAGAGCTCTAATGCTGACTACATATGTTCATACATCTATGCCTCTAATAATTCTACTAATACTTCTAACCTTTCTGGTACTTGAACACTATAATTGACTCATATCACACAACCTTTAATTTGAGTAAACTGCTACCTACTAGGGGTTCTCCCACATTTCTAAACTTGGTTCGTGACTACTGAAAATTGTTAAGAGGACTGAAAAAGCTACAAAGCCCACTGAGAACATTCATCAAATAAGGGCAGCTATTATGCAAGGGTGGGAAAGAAACCTGTTAAGCCATAAGTTATTAATTTTAATATTATGTCTCCGTCCATCTGTTTGATTATATCTAGGACAACGTAGGTCTATGTTTGAACTTGCTTGAAAACTGAATGACTATTATATCTATATTATGCTCCATTTGGGATGCTGAAACAGGAGGTAATAACCATAGCATGAAAAGTAATAATTAAAAAAGCAATAAGTGGTGACCCGATAACCCCATAGCATTATTTATTTAACCCTAACCCGACCCGATAACACTATCGGGTTATCGGGTTCGGGTCAAAACAACCCGACTAGATTTTTTGACCCGATTAGCCTTATCGGGTTCGGGTCGGGTCAACCCGACCCTACTGACACCCCTACTCATAAGTGTCATTTTCAGTGAAAACTATATTAAGAAGCCTTGTATCTTAAATGTATGTAACTTCTATTAGAGTATCCATTAGAGCGGAGGGTACTGTGATGTCAAACTTCTTGTGCTATTCTCCAAAAGCACTGCCACATCAGCAAAATACAGAACGGCACAAAAAAACCTTTGGCACCACATTTTGTGCTGTTACCGTTGGCACTAGAAAATGTGGTGCCGTTTGCCTTTTCTTTTTCTTTTTCTTTTTTTTTTAACAAAACAAATCTTAAACACACAATTAACCAATCTTAAACACATCAACAAAATTTGGATATCAAAAGAATTGGCCTAAATGTTACTAAGTGTTAATGCTCAAAAAATTCAGATACTACAAATAGGCCCAAACAAATATGAAATTTAAGGCCCACCATACAAGAACCCAACTTAATGATATAGGTCGTCTTCTTCCTGTCTTCTACCTTCAGCCACCTGCAAAACACAAAAAAAAGGAAAGAAAAAAGAAACTCTTGTACCCGGCGCCAAGACATCACAAACACAAACACATCACAAAGACAAACACATCACAAACACAAAAAAGAGAAGAAAAAAAAAATAGAACGGCGTCGGCTTGTTATTTTAGCTCAAGAGGGAGCTGCGTCACCATGGTAACCGTGCGTCGTTCTCGTTTTTCGGCTGGTGGGTTTGGCGCCAGCTTTGGCACCACGGTACCTCCCCCTCTTATAGTTGGTTTATAAAAAGGTCCAAAAAAATATGAAAATGTTTATCATTATGTTAACCGTAATAAAAATGTGTCTCAAGTTTACATGGAACGAAAATGTTTAACATCTTGAATCCCTTCTAAACTATATGCGTTTATTTTAATGTGATTTTGTAAAACTGTAATTAGTTTGTGCATAGTGAACAACTGTTTGTAACATAAACAGATTTATTGATTAATGATGTAGGACGATTTAACATTATTATATATTTTTTTAAAGATTTATCATAACGAGGGATAACGCCCCCCCCCCCCCCCCCCCGCGCGGTGCGGGGGGCTTTTTGTCAGGCAATTTTTTATTCTTTTCTTGTTCCGTGAAGATCGCACGTTGCCGCGGAGGCATTGTGGCGATGCGCACTTGCATATTGATGATATGAAAAAGTATGGTATAAGGTCATTCATTACAGTCCATTAGCATTGCACAATCAACAGAAACCAAATACGGTTTTCATTTTAATTTCTTATACAACATCGAGGTACATATAAATATAATTTGAGGGAATTGTTCATATATATGAATCGCTGGAAGCAAAGAATTCTATTTTTTTACCTGCATGATGAATTCACATAAAAAGTACCTGGAGACTGTTGAGGAGTGCATGAAGCCATCAAATTCCCGTAAACCATGTTCAACTGCTACATTCATAAGCTTCAAGTAATTCAAATTATCCACATGAATATTTAATGTTGCTTCAAAACTTTGCACAAAACGTTGAGAAACTGTTTGGATCAGCTTGCCTGCGCAGAAATACATCATGACCAGTTAGTAGGATGTAACCACTACTAATATATGTATTTATAGAATCAGCGGATTAAAGAATCTATGCAAGTTAATGTAAACCCATGTAGAGAACACAACTGAAGCAAAAAAATCTTGCCGTAAATCCATTAGAAGTTAATTGCGACTGTTAAAGGAAATAGTATTAGTATGGTTTGCATACTGTAAATGGCTTAAAGGACTTGTTTTATCATATAAATACAATTAAATTTCATAAGATAAAAACATTTGCTATTTACATCTACGAGATTCTACGTATCATATGTTTTGAATTTAGAAGTTGACCAGGTCATCTCTTGAACTCAATTAAATAACGCAAATGTACCTGTATGTCGGCGGTTGTTTCTCTATGAAGATTCTGAGTCGCTTGTGTCGCTGTTGGTAGCACACCAGGGAGCAAAAAATCATGACTGGTATTATCACTTCTAAAAAAGTAACGGTGTAAGCATAACTGCAATTGCATGTAGCTAATGAAAAAATCAAATAATAAGGCAATGTTATACTTACGCATGTGGTCGACTGAATCAGCTGACAGGACGCGTACCGTATTGGACCTCATATCCTGAAAAGTGCATAGACAGAATACTGTTAACCGAAAAGTGCATGCGCTGCAAAATTGATTTAGGCAATCTATAAATTATAGCGTAACATAGTATAGAGGTAAGAAGAATATAATAACTGCAGCAAATGTGTAGCAAGCCGACATACAGGAACTTTCAAGATGAAGAAGACTGTTCTTTATATATATATATGTACACATATACATATATAGGTTTGTTAAAACAAAAAGGAAAAAGTCCGCTAAAAATAGTTGGACCCAAAGACCACTCGAAACATCCTTCTGGAGTAACTAATAAATATGAACTACACCCTGAGTTGATTAGCTTATTTGGATTTGCAAAAACCTAAAAGTTCATACCTTTCTTTTGCTAGTGAGCTTATGGGTTAATTTAAGCTCATAAAGAAAATTAAAAAAATAACATAAGCCACCTATATGATTGTATGGATTTGGATAGTAACAACATCAAAATTGATTTTCTGTTACCTGTTTGTATTGACAGGGTTTTAAAACCAAACCCGTCTTTTGCAAAAGTTTCGAGGCAAAAGGCGAAATCGACGAAAACGTGAAGTAAAAGATGCTTTACTTGGTTAATGAACATCTGCTGAATCAGGACCATGACAGCCCCAATCGTACCACCACCAGCGCCTGTTACATTGAGTTCAACAGATGAGCTGGTCAATCGAGTTTGATCCGGCAATGCCTAACCTTTTGGCGTCACAAACTTGTTCACATCAGTTGCAACAAATCCTCCTCCCGGTTCATATAGGGTATCTGGTATGATAGGTATCTGAAACACACGAACACGTTAAATAAGATGACCATGATACAACATGATTGTTACCGTAGATTTTTGCAGATTGCTAAAATAGTAACACACTTATATAGTATACACAAACTCCATGACTGAAGCCTAGGAGCTCGTGGGTCAATTTTCTTGTAACTACGGTTTTGATACAAAGATTAAAATTCCTATTTTCGAGATCAATCACAATAAGTTGGTACGATCTTAATTTTCAGTAAATAGGAACAGATTTGTACCTCTTCAAAACACATCAGGCTCGTTCATGGCTCGGAATGGCGCTTCTGTCATCTCATGAAGAGGTAGTGCAAACTGCAAAGCATAGTGTTGAGAGCGATCGGTCTTCTCCTTATAAGCCATCATAAAGATAAAATGTTTATATAAGTGACATACATCATGAAAATAACAATATGTATATCCACTATCATTATCTGGAAATAATAAATGAAAGCTTTTAGATTTCGAACCCTTACCTTGAATATTGCGTATGAATATGTCCTGATATCATCCATGAATAAGGAAAAGAGGTGATGGTCTAAAAAGATGTGGCTAGAAAGAAAGAATAGCGTGTCAACCTTCAAGAACATGTAAAATCAGTGAAAAATGTTTGAGGCTCAGACAGGGTGGGAGCCGAAAAAAGCGTGAACGTCCGCGATGGCTGCAAATCTACTGATTCGCCCCGCCAACGCGCGGACAATCACAACTTTCTGATAATCAGTAGTGCGACCATTCTCATTATACATAACAGCAAGAGCCATTATACATAACATCAAGAGCCATGGCGCAACTTTAGCAAGTTGCCGGGCCAAGACGCAAACGGCCTCATCTATAGTCCTTCCCACCCCTAAACTCATCATTGCCTTGTGGAACCTCAAATTACACGCATACCACTCGTGTAAGGTTAGCTCGCCAAGATACTCAGTTTTTGTAGAATTCGCCTGCAACCCGTCATGGCTGCAAACACTACTTCTGTAGTGCTGCCCCGCCAAGGTACAGGTAGATTTGGCATGTTTTAAAAATCGACACCATTGAACAGAAAAAATATTAAAATACCATAAAGCAATGAGAATAGCAGAGTGAAAACGTATTATCGACCCGTCGTGGCTGCAAACGTCACTTTTGTGATGATGGCCCGCCAACATACGGAGAATGTGACAATACAAATTCTCAAAATCTGCACACAATAACAAATACCCTTTTTCAATGACAATCGAAAATTAAGCAAACAGAATCTGTAACTTTCTAACGGAATAAAAAGAAAGCAGCGAGGAAAATGATACCTCTTGAAAAGGATGAGCCCCCAGGTTTGTTTTCAAATGTTGCTGCAAATTCTGTAGTAAAATAACGTAGAAAGTAGAAACATCAGAAAGTGTTCATCCAACACGATTTCAAAAAAAATGATTGCAGACTAATTTAAAATAATTCATACCTTTTAATCTCTGATGTATATCATAACCTGTCGTTGCTGGTAAAAAGTCTGCCTTTATTCATAAAGGGTTCCTGGCAACGAAAAACATTAAAAGCAGAATTAAAATTGAAACATTCAATGAAACAGGGTGGATAAGTTGATTCATGGTAAACCTGACTTTTCTAGACCGAAAGATATGCTCTACTTGTTTACTAAATAATTTATAAACAACAATATGCTGAATGCACAAAATAATATTTGTCTAGTTCAAGAATAACAGTAGAGTTGAAAATCACAAACCTCATATACGGCAACCACCAAAACAAACCATCAAAATATACAACTTATGGCAAGAAACATGAAGAGGCCAATAAACAGTCCTAGTTCTTCGACCAAAAGAAACAACCCTTTCACCGCTATACTATTTTTATTCATAAGCCTTAGCGTACCCGTTTCAAAATCTTGAGTACTAATTTGACACAAATAAGCTTAAAAAAACCAATAAGTAATCATGTTGTTCGTTACCTTGACAAAAGTCGAACAAAATCTGCTTTAAGAGCAGTTTGGTCTTCCTCAGCCCTATCCACACACAAACCGACTATTTCAGGCCACATACTTTAGAGTTTACCCCTTTTCAGCCCGTATATGCACCCCATTCATTTCGGTCTTTTCATCCTAATCCAACTATTTCAGGCCGCATACATCCAACCCAGCAGCATGGTATAATAAAATTGAATCACATCCTACAAAAACCTGCAAAAAGCTTCACGAAACCAATCAACAAACAATCCTTATAGAATCCCAAAGTCATTGTTAATTTTTATCAGTCGCTAAATATTAAATAAAGAGGAATTTACAACAACACAAAACCATAAAAGATATAGTCTAACCAAGAACAAAAACCCATAAATAAAATTTTCTTATTTACCTTTCCTTGGAGGTGGGTTTACAGACTAAGGACACGAAACGCCGACGGCGGCTACAACGACAATCAAGGATACGGGAGGTGACAAAAAGACGGTAAACAAAAAGAAATCGGCACAGATCTACATCTTTTGTTCTTATCTTTGAGATATATCACTGAGAGGCGGTGAGCATATCCTGACTGGTCGGTGTCCTTATCTGTGAAACAACACCCAAACCGACTAAACATCGGGTCTTTAGTGGGACTGGCATAATGGGCTTCTGGCGGATGACATTCGTGGGCTAGTTACTGGGCTGACCGCTTAAATTTTAAAAAAATACCACCGACCACAGAGATTACTATAGAGTAGTAATAGATGTTTTGACATATACGTGTGTTAATACATAAAGCGCAAATATATTAAAACTCTAATGATATAAAAGTGTAGAACATGCTTTATAACTGACAGGATTCGATACACTGTAAGGTGGTTAAACCTTTGTTGCTTTGTGTATATGATAAGTTGAGTTAATATGATCAAGTACGCGAAATTTACTTAATCACACTTAGAAGGTTATTTGTGTTGTGAAAATGGAACAGTTATGCTTGTGTATATTGAACAAAGAACATGCAATGTTATCACCAAAACGATTCAATATTATTCAAGATAATACGAGTGATCTTCATTATCACTAGGGTTACAAAGACCTTGAATTTTATGTTTTCTATGACTTGTGATATATGTTCTATGTTCTTGAGAGTTATTTTCTAAGCACTAAAAATAATCCACACACTAATATTATGTCACATATGTATCACTAGTCTATGATCTTTCTTTTATAACACAAAAAAGATCTTTACAATATTGTCAAGTCTTATCGAACGCTTGCTTTGAGAGTGTCAGTCATTAAGATACAACTTGTATCTATGTTTACAACTTGTTCTGTGAATATAACATTATGACTGATCACATGGGGTAAGATATTATCTACCGTATATTGTTGACTTTAATACACATAATATCTTTTCATACTTATCCACTCAGCAGCAGAAAGTTAATCACCAGCAGCAGAATCATAACACTAGCAGCAGAATCACTCAGCAGTAGAATGTTAACGCTAGCAGCAGAATCAAATGCTCTAGCAGCAGAATCATACTTAGAGTATTTCTTTGAGTAGAACCCGATATTAAACTTCTTGAATATTTAATTCCCAACAATCCTCCCCTAAACATGTGAATCCATTTCAACATGTTTTTGAATTAAATTATGGATTGTGAAGATCTTTCAAACACTTCTGTTCTTCAAGATTAAATATCTTTCTCAGTAACTCAACTGCTTTCTGTTCTTTGACTTTAACAATATCAATACACATCTTCAGGCTTCAAACATTGACCTAAAATATGGTGCAATTTCCTTGGATGGAGGAATTATAAGAGGCAATGATGCTGTGTATCTTGGATGCTTGTTTCAACAAGTGAAATCATTTATCAGCATGCCTTTGCAAGAGATGAACAAACGTGGTGAACTGAAATTGAAACTTTTCTTCGTTTGACCTAGATAGAACTTTCTCCTTTGGAATGCTTCATCCCTTCTGAATATATATAATACTCCAGAATAAGCTCTGTTCTTGTCATTTTCAACCTCCATGTCATCATCTTGTATGCTATTGTCTTTTCCTCCCTTTCATTGGTTAATCTTCCCCCCTGAGATACAAATAATATTTTATCCTCCCCTGTTTGGAAGATCTCTCACTATGTACTAAAATATATCTCTCCATCATCTGAGCTATCCATCAGAACATGTTATCAGACAATGTTGTACATGTAGCCATCAATTCCTTAAGAGTTTAATTTGCTGCCCTCATCACTTCTAGGTGTGTTAACTCCTATGAGAGGTAATTCATGGGGCATTTGACTCATGGTCCATCATTTGATGGTTTTTGTGAGTCTCTTTGAAAATCCTTTTAAGAAACTTTTGCCTTAGCAGTATGTACTTGATTTTATTATGAAAAACCATATTGCTTTCAACCATTTTGAAGGGATTAAGTGTATAACAGACACTTAATCAAAATTTCAGTTTAAAGCAACCTCTGGTTGTGTGAGAACCAATGTTTTCAGTTATAAATAACTGCCTGTGTAAAGATAAACCTATTTAAAAGGCTTTCTTGACAGGATTTCCAGCTCATAGTAATTGTTGCCTCTAACACAAGTGTTAGATTCACTTTTACTAGATGTTCTTTCTATCAGATGTCCTTAGACTTGCTCATTATACTTAAAAGTATAAAATGATAGAAAGTGAGTTGCATCAGTTACTTTCTGATCAACTAAGTCATCAATTCAATGTGAAACATCATAATCAAGCTTCAAGAAATAAGTTTTAAGGAGGTTTGAAATTCCTAAACTTTTTCTATCATGAACCTATTATGATAGCAACTGATATTATCATTCTGCTGCTTCCATTTCACTTGAAACATCCTTTGTGTTCACATGTTCATACCTGAAATTGTTAGTATAAAACCAAAAGAACAATGTACAAAGTACTTGTCTTGTTATTAGAATAATCATAGGACTAACTGTATGAATAACACAATTTAAATTTGTACTAGTAGCACAAACTTTTGTAATAGCAGTAGTATCTTTTAAAGCCAGCAGCACAAACAAAAATTTATTTACAAAAACACAAAGTTTAAAAATCATTGAGGATTAAGCATTCCAATACTTGCTACCAAGTATTGAAACCTTTCAACATCAAAAGCTTTTGTTAGCAGATCTGCAAAGTTGTATTCTGAAGCAATTTTAAGAACTTGAATTAATCTTTTCTCATTGCAGTCTCTTATAAAGTGATGTCTAATTTCAACGTGTTTTGTTTTAGAATGTTGCACTGGATTTTTAATTATGCAAATAGTACTACTATTATCAATATGAATAACAGTGTTCATGAAATTGTACCCATAGTCAAGAAGTTGGTTTTGAAGCCATAAGACTTGAGCACAGCAAGTTGCAGCAGCTACATATTCAGCTTCAGTTGTTGAAGTAGCCACAGTTGTTTGCTTCTTACACTGCCATTAGATAAGTCTACACCCAAGGAATTGACATCCTCCAGTTGTTGACTTTCTGTCCAAGCTAGCACCAGCATAATCACTATCCGAAAATGCTACCAAGTCAAAAGGTGATTCCCTTGAATACCATAGACCCAACCTAGGTTGACCCTTGAGATATCTAAAAATTCTCTTGACTGCTGTTAAATGAGAAACCTTTGGAGTTACTTGAAATCTTGCACAAGCACAAACAGAGAACATGATGTCAGGTCTTGATGATGTGAGATACATCAAAGAGCCTATCATAGATCTGTAAGTGTGTACATCTACATTTTCTCCATCCAAGTCTTTAGTATCTCAGCAACATATTTATCTTGACTAATAAATATGCCTTCATATGACTGTTTAACTTGCAAACCCAAAAAGAATGTAAGTTCCCCCATGGAACTCATCTGAAACTTATCATGCATAAGCTTCTCAAACTCCAAACACATCTCCTTCCTTGTAGATCCAAAGATAATGTCATCCACATACACCTGCACTAACAGAAGATCCTTCTTGTGCTGTTTGATGAAAAGTGTCTGATCAATCTTTCCTCTTTGAAATCCATTTTCTTTTAAATAGGAAGCCAGTGTTTCATACCAAGCTCTAGGTGCCTGATGAAGGCCATAAAGAGCCTTAACAACTCTGTACACTTTGTCTGGATGGTCAGGATCAATGAACCCTGGAGGTTGTGAGACATACACCTCTTCTTCAATAGTACCATATAAAAATGCACTCTTGACATCCATTTGATAAACTGTGAAGCCTAAAAATGAAGCATAAGCTAAGAAAAACCTAATTGCCTCAAGTCTTGCTACTGGAGCAAAAACCTCATCATAGTCTATACCTTCTTGTTGTGTGTACCCTTGGGCTACTAATCTAGCCTTATTTCTAATCACTATTCCCCTTTCATCCCTTTTATTCTTGAAAACCAATCTAGTGCCAATTACCTTTGCATCCTTAGGTAAATCAACTAGCACCCATACCTTCTGAATCTTGAACTAAAGAAGCTCCTCTTGCATAGCTTCTACCCAGCTTGAATCATCTAAGGCTTTCAGAATGTTCTTTGGTTCATCTTGTGAGAGAAAACATACAAACAAGCAAGAGTTTGAAAACTCATGCTGCTTTGAAGCATAAAGGGCATCAAGAAGCCCTTGTTGGTTTGAAGACATCAGTTGTTGTCTTGTCTTCACACCTGATTGTACATCTCCAATCACATTGTCTAGGGAGTGGACTTTGTGAATCCTTGTGTGTGGGGTTGAAGGAACTTGATAGTTAGGTGTGATATTGCTCAAATCCACCTCATTATTTGAGAAATCTGCTTCATTTGAGTATGAAGGGCCAGCAGTAGAATCATTTGGCCTAGCAGCAGAAAAATTAAGCCTAGCAGTAGAATGCTCTGTCTCAGCAGCACTATCATCAGCAGAAACATTTTGTTGTTCCTTTGTTCCATCTTCCTTGTGTTCACTTTCAACATCTTCTTTAGCTTTACCAGAAGAAGATTCATCATTTGTTGAAATTGAATCCACACTGGTACTTATTGGCATCCATATATGATCTTGATTTGTCTCTTTGTCTAACCCTGCCTCATTTGTTGTTTGTGAACCTGAAAAATTATTAGTTTCTGCAACAACAGGCACATAATTCATAGAATGGGTTAATGACTCTAGATCAAATAGCCAATTAGGACCTTCACCTACTACATTGGATTTATGCTCTAAAAATTCCACATGTAGGTTTTCTTCTACTTTCTTAGTTCTTAAGTTGTATACTCTAAATGCTTTACTATTGAGAGAATATCCAACCAAGAAACCTTCATCTGCTTTGCCATCAAATTTTCCAAGATGGTCTAAGGTATTGAGAATTGTCACATGACATCCAAAAGGTCTAAGAAATCCTATTGCAGGAGTTCTACCTCTAAAAAGCTCATATGATGTCTTATTGTGAGGTTTAACAACTAAAACTCTATTCTGAACATAGCAAGCAGTGTTGACTGCTTCAGCCCAAAAAGTTATAGGTAGCTTAGAATCAGCTAACATAGTTCTAGCAGCTTCTATTAGTGTTCTATTTTTCCTTTCAGCAACTCCATTCTGTTGTAGAGTTCTAGTAACACTAAACTCTCTCCTAATACCTTTTTCTTTCCAGAAGTTATCAATAACTCTATTTTTGAACTCTGTCCCATTATCACATCTAATGACTCTTACTTTCTTGTCTGCTAGGTTTTCCATCTCAGTAATGAAAGTCTTAAGGATGCTAGGTGTCTCATCCTTAGTAGCTAAAAAGAAAACCCATATAAATCTACTATAGTCATCAGTAATAACTAGACAATATCTCTTTTGTTGCATACTTCTAACATTTGTAGGAACAAATAAGTCCATATGAAGCATAAGCAATGATTGATTGATAGAGTTAAAAAGCTTGGGCTTATAAGTGGCTTTGTGTTGTTTGCCTTTAAGACAACCATTGCATGATTGATCATTTTCAAATCGTTTTTTAGGTAAACCTCTTACCAAACCATTCTTAACAATCTGATTTATGGTTTTGAAATTAATATGACCATGCCTCCTATGCCATAACATTGATTCATCCAATGTGGTCTTTGCAACAAGATAAGTTAAATCCTTTTTAGAAACAATGTTCTTCATGTCTACACTGTACATATTGCCCTTTCTAGGAATTTTAAGAAGCACTTGACTTTCATCAGGCATTTTAAAATTAGGAAAAAGTACAAGACATTCAGTATCACAGAAAAGAACTTTGTTCTTTTTGTCACGCATTTGTGAGACACTAAAAGGATTATAATTTAGCTCTTGTACATAGTACACATCTTCAAAATCTAAATTTCCAGTTTTGATTGTACCTTTACCGGAAATTTTGCCACCAACACCTCCTCCAAAGGTAACATAGCCTCCATCTATTGATTGAAAATCTGAGAGATAAGACTTGTTGCCTGTCATGTGCCTTGAACATCCACTATCTAAGTATCATTGATCCTCTTGTTTATCAATTGAATGTTCCTGCACATAAATGAGAAGCATTAGTTTCTTTTGGGGACCCAAGCCATTACTAACTTGGATCTGCCTCTTGCATCAATGAAATTTAATCTCTTAAGAACAGTTGATGCAAAATTGGATTTAAGAATCCAACATGCTGAGGCCTTAACAACATTTGCCCTGTTTTCCCTAGCAGCAGAATGAATTACATGCTTAGCAGCAGAAACTGCTAGCTTTGTAATTGTTCCCTTAATTTTCCAAACTTGTTTTTGGACCACTGCTTTTGTTTTAATGGGCCTTTGAACAGTCTTTGATGCATTTGTATAAAAATATTTTGCATTTTTAACTATTGGTCTTGGATTAACAGTCATGAATGGTCTAGCAGCAGAAACTGCTTTGGTAACTGCTCTGGGTTTTATTCTATTAGACTTAGAGTGAAAGTGAGTTCGAGGAGTTTGCCTTTTGAAATTCACCCTATTGTTTTCATACCCAGATACCCATTTGTTACAGAAAGCTGCAAGATGATCAAAGCTACCACATGTGTAACAAGCTTTATTATAAAAGAAAAAGTCATCACCTAATTGGTTAGACTTGAGGCCATTCCAATTTCTTTGGTTACCTCTGGCCTTGCTAGTGGATCTATATTGTTCACAATATTTAACTGGTTGCCTAACATGTTTAATGTTTGGACTAGGCTTAACCGTATCCTTTTTGATCACTTTAGGAACCCTTGTTCCTGCTTTCTTAACTACTTCAGGTTTAGACATAACATGTTCATCTTCTTCATCATCAGATACCCAGTCTTCAATGACTATTGTATATGATCATCTATCAGAGGACACCTTGTCCTCAGAAAGTAAAGTTTTACTTAAACTTTCACTTACTTTCTTAGATTCATCAACAACTAGCTTAGTTTTTGGTTGTACACCATATTGTAGCTCAGGTTGTTGAAATTCAGGGACACCTGAATTTTCTAGGTCAATCCCTGGGGGTTTAGGGATACCTCTGTATGGAGGTGGGACACTCTTATATCCTACTCCTGACTTAGCTCTATTAATCACTTGACATTTTATCATGTTGGTCACACCTCTAGAAGCATGTTCTAGTGTCTGTGTAGTCAAGTGAATGTTTCCATTTTCCTTTTTGACCCTATCAAAAGCCTCTCTTAAAAGCTTAATTTCAGCATCTTTAAAGAATATGTCTTGTCTTAGAAGAGCTTTGTCATCAGAAAAAGCAAGTTCGTTTTCTTTGTAGTATAAGATCTGCTTTTCTGTTGATTCCAAACCACACTTATAATTAATGTAGTTTTGATGAGTTTTGCTTAGCTCTTTCGTTTGTTCATCATAATGTTTGATTAAAGTTTGTAATTCTCTAAGAGCAGTACAAGCATTTGAACAAGCTTTATGAGATTGTACCTCAGTAGTAGAAAAAGCCATGAGTCCCATCTCTGAAGAATCTTCTTCTTCATCAGCCATGAAACTCCAATCAAAACCTAGCCCATCAATAGCTACCATAGCTTTTGAGTTTGGCTCAGAAATCTCCCTTGTTTTGGATGTGCTTCCAAAACCTTTGTTCTTGCTATCTTGCTGCCTTGGCCTTCTACAATCTCTTGAGAAGTGCCCCATCATGTGGCAGTTATAGCACTCTATCTTTGACTTATCAAAACCAGCAGTATCAGTGTTGCTGATTAAGAGCTTCTTCCCCGTCCTTTGATAGAACTTCTTGGCTCTCATGATAAGAAGAGAAATTTGCCATTTTAGGTCCATTTCCTCCAGATCATCATCATTGATCTCTTGGAGGTCTTCATAGGTGAGCATGGACCCATTATTTTGACTTGTAAGAAATGCACAACAAGTCTTTTCATCTAAAATACCCATGGTACTGCTTGATGAACTAGCAGCACCAACACCATCAACAACTTTCACTTCTTCACTTGATTTTGAGGTACTAGGAGTTGACATAAAAGCCATGTTCCCAGTATTAGAACTAGTACCTCCATTCTTCTTCAAATCTTGCTCCACAATTTTAAAGTTGCTATACAAATCTATCAGCTCCATTGTATCAAGGTCTGGCTTGTTCTTCCAGACAACAACATGCATAGCCCACTCTTCTGGTAAGCTTCTCAAAAATTTTGAGTTCAAATCTTCTTGAGGTATTTCAACCCCAAGAATAGCAAGTTGGCTCACAATATTCTGAAGCCTATTAAACATATGGTCAAGAGATTCATTGTATGTAGAGGAGAAGTTTTCAAACTGCTGCTTGAGCAGTGTCTTGTGGGTTTCCTTGGTCGCTTCATTTCCACCATATCTGGAAATAATAGCTTCAAATAATGACTTGGCATCTTTGAACTTGCTGAAGTTTAGAAGTTGATCATTGGGAATGGTCATCATCAGCATGCTTCTTGCCTTCAAGTCATTCTTCTTCTTTATTCTATCTTCTGCAGATGTTGGCTTTGTCTGCAGAGATGTCACCACTTTGCCGTCCACTGTTGATGAAATGGTTGAAGGCTGGTAAGAGTTTCCATCTTCAATGATTTCCCAAAGTGCATAGTCTTGCACTTGGAAATATTGCTCTATCCTCAGCCTCCACATTTCAAACTCATTCTGTTTGAGCATGGGTATTTTTGCAGCAACATTGGTCTGAATAGATTCAACGTCCATTTCTTCTTCTTCTTCTTCTAAATCAACTATATTAGCCTTATGCTCTGATACCAATTGACAGGATTCGATACACTGTAAGGCGGTTAAACCTTTGTTGCATTGTGTATATGATAAGTTGAGTTAATATGATCAAGTACGCGGAATTTACTTAATCACACTTAGAAGGTTATTTGTGTTATGGAAATGGAACAATTATGCTTGTGTATATTGAACAAAGAACATGCAATGTTATCACCAAAACAATTCAATATTATTCAAGATAATACGAGTGATCTTCACTATCACTAGGGTTACAAAGACCTTGAATCTTATGTTTTCTATGACTTGTGATATATGTTCTATATTCTTGAGAGTTATTTTCTAAGCACTAAAAATAATTCACACACTATTATTATGTCACATATGTATCACTAGTCTAAGATCTTTCTTTTATAACACAAAAAAGATCTTTACAATATTGTCAAGTCTTATCGAACGGTTGCTTTGAGAGTGTCAGTCATTAAGATACAACTTATATCTATGTTTACAACTTGTTCTGTGAATATAACATTCTGACTGATCACATGGGGTAAGATATTATCTACCGTATTGTGGAAAACAAGAAGGGGGGTTGAATAGTTTTACGTCTTTTTAATTTTTATTATGAAAACTTTGTTTACTTTTAAAACTTAGATTCGAATTTATGTGAACTCAACTCTTGAACAATATGAACAAATATAAATATAAATAAGCGATGCAAGTAAGGTAATGAAATGAAATGAAAGATAGAGATGGAAAGATCGAACCGCGAGACAAGAGATTTATAGTGGTTCGGCTACAAGGACACCTTCCTTGCCCTACTCCACTCCCTGAGCACCTAACTCGGGAGTTTTCTTCACTATGTCAACAAGCTCCCTTATGGCGGAGAAAACCTTACACAACTTTCGCTTACATCGGTTTAACGACACAAAGCTAGATGTCGGGTTCTAATCGTAGCTAGAACCAATCTCACAACTAATATCACAACTTATTCACAACTTCTTCTTCACGACTTCTTCACAACTTCTTTACTATGACTTCACACCTTCTTCACAACCTAGCTCTACTTATGTACTCTTTTATTTCTTCACACCTTCACTACTTACACACCTTAACTTCTTCACAACTTCACTACTTAATTACACACTAATCTATCCCAAACAATTATTCACACTCCTATTTAACTAATATACACAACTTATACACAAATGAATGAATGATTACACAAACAACTTAGGTAACAAGATGATACTAAGTTGCAATACTTCTTCTCTAGTTGTTGAAGGAGTATTCTTCTGTTGGGTCCGTCAGTACCCAAGAATACTTAAAACAAGATTTGAACACAAATTAACTAAGTGTTAACTTAAACCGAGAACAATTCAAGTCACTGAAAGAACAGTCTCTCAGTGAGTCATCTTCAGGATGCTTAAGGCGAATTCAAGAAGAAGGATTTACTACTCAGGAAGGCGGTACTCCATGAGTATGACTTAAGCCAAAAAAGAAGATGATGGTTCAGTGAGTGTTGGACAAGAACTCACTGAACCCCAGTCTCCTCAACAACAATTGTGATTAATAAATGAAGGCGTGTACTGAAGAACCTAAAGCCTGAATGAAAGGCGGGAAGATCTGGGAAGAGTTTAAGATAATATCAAATCTTATCTTGTCAGGAAGAAACCTTCCCTAAGACGGCTAAAAGTCATGGAGTGTCAGACCAACCACTCTTAAAGACTTTTAGCCCATTCCTATTGGTTCTTGGAAATGACAATTACTGTTGTAATTGTCAAATACACTTGCTTCAACAACTTGTATTATTTTTAATCACTTTTACTCTTTATACTTGTGTATAAATAAGTTCAGATGGGAGAGAAGTTGAGTGTGTTTTTATACATTGAAAGCTTAGACTTTTACAAAGCAACTTCTCTCCTACAAAGAGTAACGTATCCCTGAGATAGCTCAGTGGGTCGAATTGTTACCACTCAAAGCAAAGCTTGAGTTTAGATAAGAGACACCACCATACCTTGTCTATTCAATCTCAAGTGTTTGTTCCGCAAAACACTTGGGTTGTAACACCCCGACCCCACAAGGGTAGAGATATCACAAATACATGGTTTCATATCAGATAAACATAGCATACAATCAATAGTAATTACAATGGTTCTCAAAGGTTACAATGAAATCTTGCAATACAAGGGTTACAAAGGAAAATAAAAGCTGCCTATAAAATCCATAAGTACATCTCTTCTAATGGCTTCTACTCA